>JADLSH010000230.1:0-580000 GCA_016169945.1 Trachythela sp. YZ-2020 | reverse complement strand
ACAAACAAACAAACAAACAAACAAAACAAACAAACAAACAAACAAACAAACAAACAAACAAACAAACAAACAAACAAACAAACAAACAAACAAACAAACAAACAAACAAACAAACAAACAAACAAACAAACAAACAAACAAACAAACAAACAAACAAAAACAAACAAACAAACAAACAAACAAACAAACAAACAAACAAACAAACAAACAAACAAACAAACAAACAAACAAACAAACAAACAAACAAACAAACAAACAAACAAACAAACAAACAAACAAACAAACAAACAAACAAACAAACAAACAAACAAACAAACAAACAAACAAACAAACAAACAAACAAACAAACAAACAAACAAACAAACAAACACGAATTTATCGTCCGTATTTCTTGGGTGTATAAAAAAAACGAAACCATAAAAATCAAGCCATTATTGGAATTTGAATGCCTTAACACTACGCTGAACCTACGGGTGCATAAAACAGAATTGAATTGAAATTTATGCAATGCGAAGAAGCTATTTTGAATTGCCAGGAGCATAAAATATTGTGCTTAATTTAATATTACTGCAAATATTCGTCCCACTAGGCGAGATGTCTCGGCAAGCGGGATCATATGAACAGGCCTTATAGTAACAAATCAAAGGGGTGCACAGGAAACTGGTTACTTCGATATTAACCAGAACTATACAGAAAGCTTCGATGTTTTCGAGGAGTTCGCTTATCAGTTCAGAGATTGACGCTTTATTATTGTACTCCAATTATCTATTCTCGAATCCCAGTTTCACTGTTGGAAAGTTGAATGGCTAAAGACCGTTGCCTTTGTTTCCTGGTCACATACCTAAAGCTTTAAAATAAACGTAATCCCCGAGCCGGCGCGAAGCGTCGTGCGAGGGTACTAATTCCGCTCGGATATTTACACCCGTGTATGTGAAAACACAGTGGAATCTAAAGTCGTCCGCCGCGATGCCATGGACGGTTCAGGGATTTGTACGTTATACGCATGCGCGAATTCAGGTCGAGAAACATACGGATAAACATTTTTAAAAGATTTACGGATAAAAATTTTGTTCTTCATCAAAAATGATTTTTAATACTCGGGCTATTGGAAATAAATACCGATAAATAGAGTCTTCAAAACAAGATAAACGAGAAGGAGTCGAATGGCTGAAAAAAGGACGCTTTTGAAGTGTTTTAAATGGGTAAGTGCCTATTTTTCACATTTTAGTTTGTGAATTTGCAAAAGCGTATGTCACCCTGTGAGGTTATTATAATATCGATTAAACCTAAAAGGTATTTTAGCAAGTTTAAATTTGAATTTTTAAGAAACAACGTAATGTCAAAACTTCATTTTAAAGATAAATTTAAAAAAATATACTGTCACGTCAAGAAACAGTTGAAGTTGTGTTGCTATGCTTACAATGATTGACCGAATACTTCATGTTACAATAAATTTTGGGAAGTATAATTCCTGAGTTCGAATAGGCGAGGGGATTCTGCATCAGTGTATTTCTAGTAGTATAATATATATCGAGATTTTAGACCAGTTGCAGACAAACTGAAACTTATCATCCATCATTACACACACACAGCCTCGACTTTATTCTTTTGACAGCAAATAGATGAAATTTCAAAGCAATTAAAGGCTATGCGAAGTCGAAGTTATGGGTGTTTAATTCTGTGCTCATTTGCATTTTCTGTAAATTTAAAATGCTAAAGGGAAATGCCTTGAGTGCAGAAATTTCATTATTAATAGCAAACATACTTATCGCAGAGCTGCTTTTCAGAAGTGGATAAGGAATCCAGAACTTCTTGATTGTGGTTGTCTCTCCAGTTGTACCTGTTTCTGTGTGAAGACAACTTCATTCTTGCGGTCTCTCCTCCTGTTTCAATTGAAAATACGAAATTTATGGAACTTTGCTGGAAATGTATATCATACTTTTTTATCTAAAAATAATAGTTATTCTGCTACGTTCATTCGTCGAAGTTCGTCTGCTATCATTAGTTGCTCACAGAATGTCGAAACACGAGGGACACATGCATGCATTTATTGTCTCACGGCTAAGGTAATCACGCCTTTAAACAACCTATATTTGTGATCTATGTCAATGGTGCGAAAATTCGAATTCCGAGAAAATAAAAAAATATATATCGCAGGGATTTTCAAATCACCGTATGTCGCGCGCCTTTACTAAAAAAGGACACAATGGGTACCTTACCTCTTCTCTTGTTAAACACGATTAGCCTCGCAAGGCACACTTCTGACAGCAGTCGGAAATGTTCTTTGTTGGCCTCTTTCCTAAGATCTTTAGTAGCTGTTTTTATCGCTGCCAACAAATAATTTCTTAGTTTCATTAAGTCACTGGTGATTGGCAGAACCTGAGGGTTGTTGTTCTTTTTCGTGCCCAGATTTTCTTGGGCCGGGGAAGTGATCTTATTTCCCCATTCTGTGTCGTATAATTCAGAAAAATTGTTAATTTCCTTCTTTCGCTCCATTTGGCCCTCCCTTAATGCTTTCCCTCGGAGGATCTTCGCAGCAGTCATAATTCCGTAGCCGCATTTAACTGATGTTGACGGACTTTTGAAAGTTTTGTTGCCATTATCATCTACAACATAACCCCAAGGTTTCTTGCACACTGTAAGAACATGTCGAAATACTTGGGGGTTATAATTGTAGCCAAGGTGGCATCACCTTTTCCAGTTAGAACTCTCATCTCTATGAGCACACGTGACAACAAGCGTATTTTTTGCGAAATTGCCACCGCTTTTTCGTTGCTTTTCTCTCAACAGCCAGGATGGTTGGATCTGCCTGGGCGACGGCAGAGATATCATCGGGAACCATAACTATCAAGACACTTTCTAACTGCTTTCTGCATTCACTGGCGTTGGTTGAAGCCAATACCTCATACGTTTTATGAATGGCTTCTTTTTCATGCCGCTTTCGTAAGATATGCATGTTGCAGTATGCCTGGAAAGTTCGTGCATGAGGAAGAAGCCATTGCATCCCGTGCATGGTAAGTACTGCTTCGGATCAGCACTTCTCGCTGGCCTCCGATCTACCTTTAATTCCCCCTCCCTTTTCTCCGTGACCTTGATGTTGTGGTTGAAGTTCCTCATTTTTCTAAGTTTTGAGAACTGGTCTTTTCTCCGTTTGTCGGATGAGGGGAACTTCAGGGCCGCTTGAACTTCCTCTTCCTCTTTGTGCACTTGTTCTAAATGTCTAGCCAATTTGGAAAACTCCTTCTGACAAAAAAGCTGTTTCTTTTGTCATACGTGCGTTTTCCCGTACTTGCGCACTGTGCTGGCTGTACGTAAACTGCGAAAAATAAATAAAAATTCAATGAGTTCAACGACATTTCATACAGTTGAATAAAAATCATATTTTTCATCAACAGTACATGATTATTGAACAGCTATGAGCTATGGCCTTATTGCTGTATAATAAATTATCTACTTCAACTCTCCATTTATAAAGACGTTTTTCAACAATATTACTGCACATATTCTGCATGTATGTGAGCAAAATCTCGCGGAGTCATCATTATTAGCCACAATAACACTCGTGCAGCCTGGATAGACGAGCTAGTTACAAAAGCCGAACCAAACGTGTGTTCGTTAATCTTAAAATTTCGGATTTAGTTTGAAAATCCAAAAGCATTTTACTAAATTATGCATAGGAGCATGGACACTAGTTTGAAAATACTACACAAAATATTGACTCGGACGTTTTAACTCGAAAATTGTCTACCCTGCCTTCTGAGTTTTATCTCGAAATGGAAATCAATAGAAAACTATTTACCCTAAAATTCCTTGTCAAAGCAACAAGAAATATGTCTATTTATGTTGAGCGTATAGAATGTCTTAAAATAAATACACACAAGCGAAGACGAACATTCTTAATCGGCCTCGGTACAACCATTGCGCGAACATGTATATATATATTGACATATAGTATATCAATCACCGTAGATCCAATGGATGTAGACAAAAGGCGGATATGGATGACGGGCGATTATAATAACCACTACTGCAATACTACTACAATCACCTTTATTTAAAAATATGTTAGTCTCCCGCAAATATAGTAATTAAAAAGAAGCTGATTTCATAGGGGCATATTACCTAACTCAACTACAAAAATACTGCTTTAACGGAAAAACTATTGAAAATGGTACCCAAAAATAAATCAATAAAAAAGAAACAGAGACTAGCAGAAACCTTTGTGGGGGAGGGGGAGGCTAAAGGAAATATCTTTTTGAACTCTCATACGATTTCACTCGTTTTATACTCCAGAGACATAGCACTCCCCACTAAATAGATGCACAGTAGGCCTATATGCATGAGGATTGAAGGCACACTAGGACGTACTTCTTCACTCTTTCTTCTGTATATATTTGAAATAATATATATTGCTAAACTATTACAGTTTACAACTGATTCCATAATCCTTCATACGCAGTCCGTATCCGCCATTTATTTACACCCTGATGCAATTTTTGCCAAGTGAAATTTTGATACTTTAGAGAAGTGTTTGACACTATATAGATCAGACTCAGTAGAGCAACATAATTATGTGATATGTGAAGTGCACAAAAGAAACAACATATACCTTTTGAGTCATTTGCATCATCATTCAATGCACTGGTTTTCGACGTATACATTTTAACCTGAAAGTATAAATTTATGTCAAATTAATAGCTGAGCAAAGAAAGTGAAAGAAAAAAAGACATAATCTTGCATGCATACATGCATGCATAGACAAAGGTCAAAATCTTATGTTTTCAACGCTGGCTAATTGAAACTAAATAGAAAGTCAAATTCAAATTAAATCGCAGGTTCTTATAGGGATTAATTAATGTATATAGAAAGTGAAAATTAAATGATCGAAATCCAGTCGAAAATTTACGTTACGCGAGTTTACGTTCATATTGCCGCATCCCTCTGCCCTACTTGCTTCGGCGTCCCTGAATTTATTTAAGGCGATTTCAAAATAAGAACTTACTGGTGGTTCTTTTTGTTGCTTCTTTAGGCTGTTATCTGTTTGAAACACAAATCGTGTTTAGTCAATCACATTAAATTTCTGGTTTTATCCCACAACTGATCTCAACGCCGGTATGCAATACATCATATTGTTAAGACAATGTCTATAATATGAGCTATATATAGTATAATGAATGTATTTGTTCTTGTTCGCTTAAACAGAAAATCTCTCCCATAGTTTCAAAGAAAGTCATATATAATAAGCTAATAAGCTATAATGCAAAAGCTCACTTCCCTTGTGGTCGTTTGAGCACTCTGGCCCCAAGATACTTCACGCATGTCTGGATGCGCAAGTGTCTGAGTATTGTACCACATGCGCTTGGTGAGGGCAAGTGTATGGTGTATAAATACGAAGTCATTCGCATCTAGACTGCGTTACAAGCTGCACTGACGAGCCGTTGAACGGCGAAACATGCATGTCTGCAGATTTGACTATATATGCTCCTTCACTTTGTGTTGTTGAGCACTCTGTGAGGTTAATTGGTGGCTAATAAGCTATAATGCAAAAGCTCACTTCCCTTGTGGTCGTTTGAGCACTCTGGCCCCAAGATACTTCACGCATGTCTGGATGCGCAAGTGTCTGAGTATTGTACCACATGCGCTTGGTGAGGGCAAGTGTATGGTGTATAAATACGAAGTCATTCGCATCTAGACTGCGTTACAAGCTGCACTGACGAGCCGTTGAACGGCGAAACATGCATGTCTGCAGATTTGACTATATATATATATATATATATATATATACATGCAAGGAAGCCTTTCTTCCATTCTAACGTATTTGCGCAAAATTTTTGTACCCTAAAAGTTTAACCTATAATCCTATTTTTTTACAATAATTTTCATCATTCAATTTTTCGCGTAGACCACGCGAGACAGGACGCACGACTCAATGTGTGAAAATGGCGGGAAAACAATATGGCGTTCGTAATTTGTTTGTAATTTCGTAAAAGATTTATTCATTTAAATGACGATTTTCAAGATGTATAAATGTTACCTTCAATGATCCAAAGGATACAAGCTCAAATATATTAAAGGGAAAACGTCAGAAACTCAGGTAAAAATAAGAAATTAAACATTGTATTCGCTTAGTTATTCAGCAAGTTTGTTCTCAACTTAGTGGATTCTTTAACTTTCGGTATAATATATCATTTATAGACCATCCGCTCGGGATATTCGGCAGAAATATTACCCTCAGTGATGATATTTCCCTCTGGGCAAAACCCCTCGGGAAATATCATCACTTCGGGTAATATTTCGCCGAATTTCCTTAGCTCCGGGTCCATAAATGATAAATAGCCCATTTTAACGAAAATAGGAAGAAATATTCCAATATTTGAAGATTCAAACAATAACTTGAAAAGTAAGTGTTAAACTATGTAATATTTTTAGATTTTGCGTGTAAATATAGGGAATATAATCGATTGTTTTCACGTATAATTTTGCCGACGCTCGTCGCATATTTGGCTTCAAGAAATTGTATGTTATTAACAATTAATAAACATTAAAAACTTTCTATATGCCTTTGTATTTACAGATAATCATTTCAAGCGATAAATACTGAAATAATATGTGGTCGAAGCGAGTCGAACTGTCTAAAACAATACAAACGACTACAAACTACACTTGTCTTCTACAAGGTATGAAAATTATATTGTTGATGATCATGATGTTAATACAATCACCAAAGCAAAATCTTTAGCTTTCTATGAGACGAGAACAATCCTTTGTAATAATATAGTATATTGTGCTATCATAATATAATTTATGTTGAGAACCTGGTATGTTTATGTTGGGGATGGTTAGATGGTGTGGAATCCTAGCCAGCATAGCTACCAGAGCCTAGTTCGCTTTCCCAAGAGGAATTTATTCATAAGACTTTTCAGGTCTTTCAGGAATACACGTACCTGTGCTTAGCACAATATATAATATCGGATCAAATATATTTGGTAATTGGACACAAATAAAATGACATCCCTACCAGATTTATGCATGCTTATTGCTTGCACTACCTATTTACAAGGGCCAAGCACAGGTAAATTTGGTGCGGGTGCTGTTTCTATTTGTGTCGTACCAAACCTGAAATCACATTTTCATGAGCAGTGACAATATTTCGCAGTTATAGCCCATAGAAATGATAAGTCACTTACAGCATTATATTCATTTAAATACAGCATTAATACTTTGCCCAGATCCTGGCGGGGATATTCCATATGCTGGGCAGCTTAGGTCCCAAATAGACAAAAATGAAAATTATTAGGAAATAATAGCAAATAATAATAATAATAATAATAGCAAATGCCTGATTGAGGTAAACCAAGTTAGCCCTGCTGCCCGACCCACCTCCAATACCCTAGAGATCTTATGTTTATGGTTTTTGTTAAAAGACTCAAAAGACTTTGAAATATATGACTTTAAAATGGGTAACTTTTCCCTTGATATTGACTGCCATTATCCCCGAGCCGGCGCGAAGCGCCGTGCGAGGGTACTAATTCCGCTCGGATATTTACACCCGGGAAAAATGGAAAGCAATGGGAAATCCAAAGTTCATCAAGTTTTGCGGGCGCATGGCTATGTTTCATGGGTGTGATGGGTGGTCATCTCACTAATCTTTGTTAGGAGACAGGAGTGGAATGAGCGAATTATAAAAAAAACATGAGTAAGTCATATCAGTAAGTCTGAATTAGGCCTATAACTTATAAATCGCTTTTTGGGACTTCAGGAAAAGCTGCGGAACAAATTTATCGTTTATACTTCATAAAAAAGGATAGAGATAGATGGTCGAAAAAATATGGCAAGTTTCTTATATTATTAATGGTTGATGTATTTTAATATAGCCGTAAAATGTTGTTTTATTTAGGGGCCGCGTCCATATTCATGTTGCCACGCATAACGTCAAATCGACGTTAAGAGTAGGTGGGTTGGTTTTATAATTAATACTTCGACGTTATCTCGTGGCAAACTGGCAATATTATCCTGAAGTTAACCCATAAGCACCGGAAATTACTGAAATAATTGTACTTGCCATTTGAAACATCTACGCTACGATGTCGCTATCGATATAAGCGAAAATCTTCCAAATTCAGCAAGCAATATAACGAAAAAAAGAACAGTCGTAGAAAATTTCAGTTCTTTCATTAGAATACCAAAGTTAAGTACTTTATGAAAAAATAATATTTTCAAAATACACTGAAACAATAGTGCCACGATCGACGTTATCTCAGGTGGGTGGGTGGGTACATGGCATAACGTCAATTCGACGTTATGCGTGGCAACTTGAATATGGACCTGGCCCCTTACATAGATTTTCATTTTTTTCCAACTAAAGTATCCTATATTTTATGTTATCAAAACGTTCCAACTTAAAAGGAAAGCGAACTCGTTTCACGCGAGAGAGTTTGTATATTTTTATCTGATTTCATTTCAAAAGGCAATTTAGTTTTATAAACTTTTGGAAACGTTTTAGTGAACGGGAGGTTGCATTTAAACATTAATTTGAAGCTTATATAATGCGTAAGAACATACCTACACCATATATCTGGTGAAGAGGGGTGTGAGCCAAGGATCCAATTCTGTTTTCTAAACCAAAAATTTGTTTTGAACGCAGATATCCAACTCGCCTACAACCTTTGCATGGCAGGTTTTGTGATGAAAAAGATTAGCAATAGTAATCTTTTGCAATGTAGTGTCTGGCAATGTTCAGTTGGGGCGAGGGGTTACTGCAAGCATGTATTTCTAGTTAATGAGGGTAAAATTACACGTGAGGAAGAGTAGATTGTGACAGTCAAACCCGATGTGCAATTTCCAACCGACGCGAACAAATTGCAAATTGAAATTCAGAACCAGGTGTGTAAACAAAGCCTCTGATTGGCTTCTAGCAAAAGAAGAAACCAATCTGAGGAATTGGATTGGAGGTTCCTTCTTGCTAGTAGCCAATCAGAGGCTTTGTTTACAAAACTGGTTGTGAATTTCAATTTGCAATTTTTCCCACCGGTTGCAAATTGCTCCGAGCAATCTCCAAATAAAAATTGCAATACTGCGTGACAATATTGCAATGTTCCCCGCCAGAGAACATCCTGTTTGACTGTAATGGTTAACAAAAGATACTGTAGGTATTCACCATTGTGTTTTAACCTCTTAATTAACTACAATATGCCTTTTATATATTTTATAATCCTAATTGAAGGGTTTTGTAGGTGGAATATTATTGAGTGTAAATTATATACATTTATTAGACCTAACCAGGAACAGCTGCGAAAAATGCAACTATACGTCCCTGGCAGGAATTGAACATGCGGTCCTGCGATTCCGGTGCAGCGCTCTAACCAACTGAGCTACAGAGTCCAGTTGTCGAGCTCTAACCACAAGTTCATGTATATATACTAGGGCACTGCCATGTTAAGTTGTGGGTAAATATCTAGATTTTTGTTGACATCTCACTCGATTGAATAATAATTGAAGGGTTTTGTAGATGGAAAATTATTTAGTGTAAATTATATACATTTATTAGACCTAACCAGGAACAGCTGCGAAAATGCAACTATAGGTTCCTGGTAGGAATCGAACCTGCGGCCCTGCGATTCCGGCGCAGCGCTCGAACCAACTGAGCTACAGAGTCCAGTTGTCGAGTTCTAACCACAAGTTCATGTATATATACTAGGGTACTACCATGTTAACTAATAAATGTATGTAATTTCCACTCAATAATTTCCCATCTACAAAACCCTTCAATTATTATTCAATCGAGTGAGATGCCAACATCAATGCCCAACAATTTTCCCTAAAAATAGCAATGACAACACAGTGTGTGGCTGTATGTGTTGATGGGGCTCTTTCGAACAAAGTCCCATAGGTAGGCCAGTCTTGTTCCCAAATAGACAAAAGTTGAAAATCACTAAGTTTTCCCTTGATCTCCCTTTAACAGAGTAAAAGTACACTTGAGGAAGAGTACATTTTTAATTTGCTTAATTACTTTTAACCCTTTAATTACAACGTTCCCTGTTTAATTTATTATCCTAACCTTGTCTAGGAAACTTGTTAGGTTTTACTGTGAGGGTGATTGCCACTGTATAGGTTACTGACAACTTATGCCACAGACACAAAAAAGAGCTCTATGGCCCTTTGTGCATGGAGTGTGAAGCCCTTAATTAGTCAAACCGCAGTGTGTGTCCCTCCGGCTCAAAGGCCCTTTCAACTAAGCCCCCAAGTTTTTGTGTCGGTCATAGGAGTTACAACATTGTCTTTTAAAACCTCAAATTGCACCCAAGTGTACCGTACTGTTTTAGTCTATTGCCTATAGTGATTGTCACCATTTTGTTGTTTTAAGATGATTTGAAAGTTGACACATCATGCAAGGCAACAAGTTATCTACAAAAACATTCTAGCCAACTGGATCTGTTCAGTGAAGGAATAAACTGTCTTGTGAGCTAATTCCATTTTTCAACAAATGTTTTGTTAAACCGAAAATAATATGTATAAGTTCATCCAATCATGTAGATTACCAATGAATGCGATTTCAAATTGAACATTTGACATCGAATGAGAACTTTAATACATTAGCATTAGCATTCTGTTTATATATCAATGTTGTGTGAAAATCCGTTGTCAACATGCATGTATAATAAAACTCTAAAAAGATTGGAACAAATGTAATCTGTTTTCTTAGATTACAAAAATAATTTGTTGGATGGAAGGAGACGAAAATAATGCCAAGAAAATTATTGTAGTTTTGCCCCAACATTCAGGTATTTTGTTTCAAAACGTTCGGGGGAAACTGGAATATTTTTCTCTGCAAGAATTTTTCGTTCCTTTGATTCAAGAAAGAAATTCTCGTTTTGTCCCGCGGGTAAGTAAATTATTCTTATTAAGAAAGTTTTTCTTATTTCAAGAATATGTTATAGAAAATAAGTCTTAAATCAAAAAAATAATTCTTAGGCAACTATCAGAATATTTTTCTTAATATAAGATATTTTTTCTAGAAGGTATTCTTGAAACAAGAAAAATTTTCTTAGCTAGAATATTTTACTTACCCACGGGACAAAATTAGAAACATTTTTTTGCCAAGATTTTTTTTCTAACAAGAATAATTTTCTTATTTTAAGAATAATTTTCTTGAAATAAAATTCTTGTCAAGAATATTTTACTTACCCACGTGACATGCCAAATTTTCTTAAAATAAGAAATCGATTTTTTGCAGTGTAGATCATATACGACCCAGTGATTTATATCGCTGGTGCTCGGTTTCCCGACACTACTTTATGAGTAGCCATATTTTGTCTACTTTAAATTACTTCAGTCTCTTCAAATAATCACAAAAGCATTTTAGTATTTCAGGGACAGACCACAACGACTATGAATTAAAAGGTTATTAAAACTTCGTGTGGTAAAATTGACTTATCTGGAAAACATTTTCTTATTGTCTTTATTGACATTTTATTTATTTAATTTTTATTTATTGAATTTAGTACGTAATTTATGAACATAAAAAATAAGTACATGGTTATACTAGATGTTAAAACAATAGGACTCTAAGTCCCCTACAAAGATTTTACATCAGGAACATAGGACATTGCTATAGGTGACGTTGAGTCTCTTATTTCGCGTATAGCAAAATTGTCCAGAGGATGTATTGGCAATGGCTAATGCAGATGCAAATTCACGATCAACGTTGTAAACTATGATTGCATGTTGTTAATCCACACATTGGCGATTGACAAAATGTATATACTTTCTATTCATACTGCGAGAGGTTGAATGCTGAGCGATTTGCATTCTCCGGCGTGCCTATAATAATATATATACTGTTTTCACATATCGTTATTCAATCATAAGCTGGAATATTAATTCTGTACTTATCGGTCTTTGGTATTATTCTATAGCTTAGAAAATCCATCTGCATGCAAGCGTGTATGAATTATACATACTGACTTTAATCCCCCGGTACATCGCGTAGTTACTGTATATGAACCGTTAACGGCAAACAGAAAATGTAAATTTACGTTCGTCGTAATCGCTTTCCGAACCAGGCTGATAATCTTCGTCGCTGTCTTCCTGCATCAATATATATTATATATGAATATCTACTATCATGAGTTTAAAACTAGACTCTATATTTGCTATAATATATTGTACATAGTTCAATATAATAATGCACTAAACACTCCAGTAAACACTCCAATAATTTATTTTGTTTGCCTGGTATGAAATTATCTTCTATTGTTTTAGCCTGTCGTTGTGTGCGCTATATAGTATTTACCTTAAGTCTTGGATCTTGATCAAGACTAGTTATTGCAAATTTCGTCCCCCCACATGAGAGAAAAACTTTCAATGCACCTTGCTGTCGAACTCTCTTATTACGCGCCTATCTCGAACTAACTCGAAACCCATTTTGCCGCCCATCCATCATTTTTACTCTTAAATAATAATATTAATAATAATAATAATGATAACGGTTTATTCAACAGTATATCCCCATACATAAGGCTCTTCATCTGTTGAAGAATATTTACATAGTTAAATTAAGTATAATAAATTATAACTGACACATAAATATAAGATAAAAAGTATTATAGATACTTTAGCTACAAATTTCAGAGCAACGGTCGTGCAGTAATTATTTGGTCTCCTTGGAGTAGCGTTTATAATCATCACACGACCTAATTGATGTGAGCAATGAGTTAAAAAAATTTGAAGCACGATCTTGAAAGGTATTAGATTCTAAGGGTCTAACTAATGATATTGAAGAGGAAGAACGCAGTGTTCTAGCACACGATGTCCTTTCTAGTTTGAGATGTGAAGGCCAGTTCCTTGGGGTATGTATTGCCACATGGGCAGCTCTGAGCATGTGCCATTCTCTGCGTTCCTTCATTGATAGCCAATTCAGCTTTAGTAATGAGTCTGTGTTATTTACGTATCTTCCAGTGACGAAACTAGCGGCAGAATAGTTATAAAATATATTATCACCAAAATCCGAACGTGATAATATTAATGTTCCAATGAGGTGTTTCCTTAAGCTGAAAGTTGTAAAATTCTTGATTTTCCGTAGCATTGCTAATGTACCATAGCAGGACGATGCCAAGCACATAACATGCTGATCCCATCTTAGACTGTCATTCAATTGAATCCCAAGAAGCTTTGTACATGACACTCGTTCCAAGGTTCTATCCCCAATCATCAGGTTAATTGGACGAGAGTCGAAATGGTGGTAGGATGACATTTGTCTCGTTGAAAACAACATGCTTTTCGTCTTACTTGGATTAAGAGCGAGATTTGTGCTACACGACCAATCGTTAATGTTGGATAAGGTTTTGTTCATATGATCTTCGTTTAAATTCAGATCCGTTACCTTACAGTGGTTATAGATCGTTGTATCATCTGCATATTGATGGCACTTTGTATCCGATGGGATTGTTTCCTGTAAATCAGCAACATACAGATTAAAAATCATGGGTCCCAAAACAGACCCTTGAGGTATACCTAAAAGAGTACTCATGTGGATTGATGCCTTGTCATCAATTTCCACAAACTGAGATCTTCCAGAGAGATAGTTCAGCAGCCATTTTACAAATGATTTAGAGAAACCTCGATTGTGAAACTTCTTGATGGTAGTTTTAAAGCATAGTGTGTCAAATGCCTTCGAGAAAACGGCTAATATCATTAGGGTGACTTCACCTCTCTTCATTGCACGAAGGGTGTCATCTTTAATCCCCAATAGGGCCGTTGTTCTTGAGTGGCCTTTCCTAAAACTTGAGAGACGGTCCGGAAGCAGTGAGTTTTATACAGTAGTATTAAAATGATTTGAAAACGGGTACGTTGCCTTGAAACCTTCGACAAATATCGCGATAGTAGGCAGAAAAGCACATCACTTTTAGGTATATAATGATTATTTCTGATCATCCTTATTTAAGTCAAACTTATTTAAGTCCCGTCAGGTAAATTTGTATACACAAACATTTTGTTGCGGTTTAATATGCCTTTCGTCCCCACATATCCAGAACAAACTGGATTCAAGTGTAACCACAACATTTTGAAAACAATCTCCAAAGTGGGGACTTTTGAAAGCCCAATTAATGAATCTGGATATGTGAGGATGCTCTTTAACCGAAATTTTTGGAAATGATGTATGAAATTTGAATCCACCCATGCTAATAACACTAACGATGTCAAAGTTAACCATGTTGGTGGACAGAGCCATTAGTTTAAGGATATTACAATGTTTTAAAGATAATATCCAGTCGAATCTGAGCAGGTATGAAAAACATTATTTCGCGGGCCCCACAAACAGACCATATCATTATAAATAACATGATGTTTTCTGGGCTAATTTGAAAGCCGAACACATGTATAATAGTAGTAGTAGCCGTAGCAGTAGTAGCAGCAGTAGCAGCGGTGGCAGGTGGCGGTGGCGGTAGCAGCGGTAGCAGTAGCGGTGGCAGTGGCGGTAGCGGTGGCGGTGGCGGTGGCGGTAGCAGCAGTAGCAGCGGTGGCGGTAGCAGCAGCGGTGGCAGTAGCAGCGGTAGCAGCAGCAGCGGTAGCGGTGGCGGTAGCGGTGGCAGCAGTAGTAGCAGCAGTAGCAGTAGCAGTAGCAGTAGCAGTAGCAGTAGCAGTAGCAGTAGCAGTAGCAGTAGCAGTAGCAGTAGTAGCAGCAGTAGCAGTAGCAGTAGCAGTAGCAGTAAAGCATAATGGCATAATGATTATTTATATACCTTTGTACGGACTCGTCGGACGGTTTACGAGTAGTTATATAGAGTAGTTACGCAAAACCGGAAGTAGGGTAGTCAATTTAGTACTTGGAACTTGAGCTATATTCTGGGAACTAGGAAGTAAAAAAACGTGATTTTTCGGGTGTGTATTGTCCATAATGTCATAGAATAGAGTTGAGATTGAGAGAAATTAAAATACAAAAGGGTTGAGTGTTGAGTTATTCATATATATTTGGGGGTGTGCCGTCGATTCGGTACATTTGTGGTGCCGTGACCTGGATAATTAAAGGTTTATTGCGAGAATTGTGAGGAAAACATCGACAAAATACGATTTATAGTGTGAGTTTATAAAGACGACAATATGGGCGACGAGTCTGACGAAGGGACTCAAATAAACGAAGATGAAAAGAAGCTCGAAGACGAGATTCATAAGGAGATTTCGAAACTAAAATATTTCTTAGAAGAAGCAGACGAGTTAATCGAAAATAAGCACTACACTGAAATGGATATTTTGAACAAGCGAACGGAAAAAATAATCAACAAATTGACGGATGTAATAGCACAGACAGAGGAAATGAAACTTGACCACGGTACGTCACCTCGTGCAGTTAGACAGTGGAAGAAAGACGTTAGATCTATGTATTTATCGTTGGTTCAAGACAAAGAGAAATTAACGCGGGAAATAAAAGGGAGACACGAGGATTTAGAGCGGGAATCCGAGCGACGACAATCGGAAGTAGAAGAAAAACGACAACAACAACACGAAAGGCGAATGGCGGAACTTCGCGAGAGACAAGAAGAGCACGAAAGGAAATTATGGGAGGAGAAACTAGAAGCTGAGCTACGTATGACGCAAAGAAAGATGGAAATGGCGAAATCGGCCCGGGCAACAACAGCGAAATTGCCGAAATTCAAGATCACGCCGTTCAAGGGAACGGCAACGGATTGGGTACGTTTCGAGAACATATTCTTGACACAAGTACATGAGAAACCAATCAAAGACGAGGAGAAATTTGGGTATCTATTAGAAATGGTGTGTCAAAAGGTCAGGGATAAGATTGCAAATTTAAGACCCGGCGAAGTTGGATACAAAACAGCTTGGGACAGGCTAAAAAAGGAGTACGGACAAACAAAATTAGTAGTGAATGCCCATGTAGATGAAATCGTTAATCTGCCCGTTGTCAAAGGATATAATTACACGAGGATACGAGAGTTTTACGAAGCATTAAATAGGAACAATGACGCGTTGTTAACACTGGGAGAAGCTGATATGTTGAAAGGATTTGTCATGACGACTGTGAATAAATTACCACAAGTGAGGCCAGCCATTGTACGTACGGATGAAAACTGGGAGAATTGGGACATGGCAGCTCTTATTGAGGAAATCCGGAAGTGGCTGAGTAGACACAAGGTGGATCCTGGAGAAGCTCGTAAGGAAGGGTCTTGGTTCGCATCAAAGGGAGGTGGTAAGCAAACACAAACCGGTAAGCCTGTAAATCCTGTGTGTATATTTTGTAAGAAGGATCATTGGGGAGGTGATTGTAAGACGATTGTGACATTAGAAACAAGAAAAAAGTATTTCGTTGACAATCAATTATGTTTCAATTGTGCCCGATCTGGACACAGAACCAATAAATGCCATAGTCGAGGTTGTGTGAAATGTAGAGCTAGGCATCATACCAGTCTCTGTGACCAGGAAAATAATATTGAAAATTCCGTATTCACTGGATATACATCACCAGCAGAAGGTCAAACACTTCCACCAATGATCCCTGTGAATATGAAGGGCGCAACCCTGTGGGCTTATTTAGATTCGGGGTCGAGTAGAAATTTTATATCGAGTGAAGCTATTAGAAAATTGAAGTTGACCCCAGTCCGCCATGAAATACGCCGGATAGTCACTGTAAGTGGGACTACAAAACTGTCTATGCCCATTTTCGAAGTAACCATTACATCACTCGATGGTAAAGCAAGCGAGAAGATTGAGTTAACAGGCAGTAAAATGCCTGACTTTACAACAGTTAGACGCCCAAATTTGAATGATTTAAAGTCGAAATATGGACATGTCACTGATAAGAGATTCTATATCAAACACGGAGACGATTACCAAATGCATGTTATTCTTGTTGACAGTACTTATTGTCGATGCCAGCGCCAAGCCACAACCTACATCAAGCAGCATAAATGAATGCATGTATCCGGGTCCTCCTTTGCAACCTCTGTTATGGGACATACTAGTACGAGCACGAATGTCACCATACCTGCTGATAGGAGATGTCGAGAAGACATTCCTTCAAATTGGTCTCAGCGAAGAGGATCGTGACGCTTTTCGTTTTCTTTTCAATATCAATGGTAAAGAGGAATCGTTTCGTTTTGCACGCATTACGTTTGGCGCAGAAGCGAGCCACTTCATGCTAGGTGCAACACTAGAACGTCATTATGATCAACAACCAGACGCGGTGGAAGACATGGTGAGCATACTCAGAGAGAACACGTATGTGGACAACCTGATGATGATCGGGACCCGAGTCGAAGACCTGCAGAGATTTAAGACAGAGGCCACCGAAATATTGGAGGGTGGGAAATTTCCAGTGCACAGGAGGGAGAGCAACGTGTTGAGCATTGAGAGTGCAGACATGCCCAACCCGGGGAAGATATTAGGACACGTTTGGAACAAAACTGAGGACACTCTTAAGGTTCAGGTACAACAGAATGAAGACGGGAAGCTGACCAAGAGAGCTATCCTCAGTAGATTGGCAAGAGTCTACGACCCATTAGGAATCATTTCACCCACGATGGTAGAAGGGAAGCGGGTATATCGAGATTCATGCGATGAAACCAAGAGTTGGAATGCAGAAGTTTCCCCTGCGCTCACAAAGCAGTGGAACAATTGGACGAAGCAATTGCGAGACGTTGAAGTTCCGAGAAGCTTGGTGCCTGCTGGGTCAACTAAAGCTATTAACCTCCACTTGTTTGCTGACGCGAGTACAATGGCATGTTCTACGGTAGCAATCGCAGTTGTCGAGCAAGATTCTGCAAAGTTGAAGGGCCTCTTGGTGTCGAAGTCTCGGTTATCTAAACGGAATACATCAATATCCAGGCTGGAATTAGTCAGTGGCCACATGGGAGCAAACCTGGCTCGAAATCTCACTCGAGCGCTGAAGAGATTGCCGATCCAGTTAGTAGTTATATGGATGGACAGTCTCGTTTCGCTTTATTGGATCCTCAATCCGGGCAAGCCGTGGAAGACCTTCGTTTCAAAGCGTGTGAAGAAGATAGCAGAAATCACGGAAGAAGTGGGAATCCAGTGGAAGTATTGTCCAACCGAAAGTAATCTTGCCGACCTCGGAAGTAGAGGGGCGTCCCTTAACAAGATGGAGAAAGGTAGTTGGTACGCCAGGCCTCAACTGTTATTGGAGGAGAAGAAGTGGCCAGAACAACCAAACCTAAGATCGTCATCGGAAACCCACCAGGAAGAGAAGCCCATTCGCGAGATTGTGTCTTTCGTAGTTGAGCATCAACATGATGAATTCGATGAGCTCCTGCTGCGGAAAACGTATTGGAACACAGTTCGTATTACTGGGCGGGTTCTCAGATTTGTGTACAACCTACGAGCGAAGAAGAGTCGGTTAAAGAAGAGACGGGGTCCCCTAACCACAGACGAGATGTCATGTGCGAAGAATTGGTGGATACGGCGAGAACAAAGATACGTCCCACAGAGCCTCGAGCAACCAGGGTGGACTCTGGTAGAAGATCCAGACACGAAAATATTGAAATGTCAAGGTCGAATCCCAAATTACACACCTGTTTACCTGGAGGATGGATTGTTCGTGAAGAAATTGATTAGACATGTTCATGCGGAAGTTATGCATCTGGGAGTTGCAAGTACTACGGCTGAAATAAGGAGAAATTGGTGGATTCCCCATCTTCGCTCGCTCGTGAAGAAACATATCCACGATTGCAACGTTTGCAAGGTGTTTGCAACGAAACCGCTTGAACCGTCAACCACTGCTTCGTTGCCGAGTTTCCGTGTCGAGGCTGTCCGGCCATTTCAACATACCGGTGTGGACTTTGTGGGACCATTGATTTTTCGAAAGAGAGACAAATCAGAAGGGAAAGCTTCTATCATAATATTCACTTGTGCGGTCGCCCGAGCGGTACATCTGGAGGTGACCAAATCTCAGTCTGCCGAAGAGTTTCAGAGGAAATTGAATTCAATCATCACACGAAAGACCAGACCACAACTGATAGTGTCGGATAACGCAGCCGTGTTTAAGACAACAGCGAATTGGATCCGAAAGATACGGAAGAGCGAGCAATTGCAGAATCATTTAGCTACCCAAAAAATTCGTTGGAAGTTCAACCTAGCTAAATCGCCGTGGTGGAGTGGCATGTACGAGAGAATAATCAAAGAGAGAAAGAAAACGTTGTACAAAACGTTCGGAAAGACGCATCTTTCCTTTGTACAACTGGAAGCCGTCGTAATGGATATCGAAAGACATCTAAACAATCGACCCCTAACGTATGCGGAGAGTGACGGAGGTGATGAAAAGGTGTTGACCCCAAATTCGATTATGTGGGGACAACAATCTCATATTTTACAAGGCATCGAAGTGGAAGACGAAGAACTTACGAAATTTGATCGCCGACTGGCCAAAGCTAGAGAGCATGCGTGGTCACGATTACGAAAGGAATACATACACGGGCTGATGGAAAGTCATCGCATTAACCGGACGAAAACACTGCCGCCAGAAGTCGGGGAGATTGTTCTTATCGTTGGGTAAGAGAGAAATCGTGGAAAGTGGATGAAAGGCAATGTACTTCGTATCGTGAAAGAAGCAGATGAAGTACCCAGAGGGGTGATCTTGTTGCACAAGGGAAACCGGCTAGAAAGGCCGCTTCAAGTAATTTGCCCGTTGGAGATTAAGAGCGCGGTCAAGGAGATGATTAACGAAAAGACAGAGGAACCAACTAAGCCTGTTCGAGAGAAAAGAAAAGCCGCTGCTGATGCACAGGCCAAGATTCAGGAGTTGGCCAAGGACGATGCCATTTGAGACTATAGTGATATGCTGACGTTGTTGTTGTTGTTTATAAAAATTGAACTTTGTTAATTTTTAGGGGAGGGTGTACGGACTCGTCGGACGGTTTACGAGTAGTTATATATAGTAGTTACGCAAAACCGAAAGTAGGGTAGTCAATTTAGTACTTGGAACTTGAGCTATATTCTGGGAACTCGGAAGTAAAAAAACGTGATTTTTCGGGTGTGTATTGTCAATATTGTCATAGAATAGAGTTGAGATTGAGAGAAATTAAAATACAAAAGGGTTGAGTGTTGAGTTATTCATATATATTTGGGGTGTGCCGTCGATTCGGTACACCTTTGAGAAAAATGTTAATTTACATTTCAGCAAAGGACGACGTGAAAAATCACCAATAGGATCCAGTCAAGTTGAGTTTGACAGTCAATAACGCTGAATTTGGATGCGTGTGGCTGCATAACTTTTTGAATCAGCAACAAGATCGTTTGCAGATACAAACGGTCCGGATATGTGTGGACAGGGCCTAAGTCTATAGCATATTTCTTAAAATGAAAATTAATAACCTGACTTATTTTTTGGTATTATTTTTACATATTTTTATTGTTTTTTTCCCTATAATATAAGGTCATATGTCATATAAGCAAAATATCACTAAAGACACAGTATCCTAATTTTGACTACTGTACAATTGTACTTAAAAAATAGTGCAATTCAGAACGATTTTGGATAATACTTTACATTGTACAAAAAATACATTTACCTGTATCTTGACATTTGTAGCATTTCACAGCCTAACCATATCCTTCTTCTCCAACTCCCACACCGCAAAATACATGAACCGAACGATGACATACAACGCATCTGTGTGAACCAGACACCACATCAAAACAGACATTGCAGTTTTATCTGTTATGTCTAAGAGAAGTTATTATAATATTTAGTATTATATTCTAAAACAGGTGTATGGTCAATAATAATATTACATGTATAGTATCTATGAAATTTGGACTTTTTGCTTACCTGTCATCACCTCATTTTCCTGACCAACAATCGGCTCTTCAGAAGTAGCTTGTTCATAATTTCCTTCATCTACATAATTGAATCAACATACAAGTCAGGTTACTGTACAATGTTTATACATTCTGCGTTCTTGTGTAACAGTGTTTTATAGAGGAGTTGCTCCGCATCTTCTAGTCTG
Organism: Trachythela sp. YZ-2020; assembly: GCA_016169945.1. Classification (NCBI taxonomy): domain Eukaryota; kingdom Metazoa; phylum Cnidaria; class Anthozoa; order Malacalcyonacea; family Clavulariidae; genus Trachythela; species Trachythela sp. YZ-2020. The sequence continues at coordinate 559,025 of JADLSH010000230.1, read as the reverse complement.
GGTTGAATTTGCTTATTAACTTATAATGCCGAGTAATCTCGTCTGGTGTTAGACAGAGTAAAGTACTAAAGTAGGTGCATGTGGGTGCATTGCCAGTTAATGTGTCAATAAGAGACACAGCATTAGACAGAGTAAAATACTAATTAAATGTTGGTGCATTTGAATGCATTGCCAGGTAATGACCAGAGTTTATTGTTGTTTTGATCAATACTGTATGTTAACTGTGCTGTATTTCTTAGGTACATGATCTAAAAATATTGCAAGCATGGTTGCGATGAAATTTACAAGTGTTGCTTACCTGTCGTCGCCTCATCTTCCTGACCAGGGATCGGTTCGTCAGAAGTAGCTTGTTGAACATTTCCTTCATCTATAGAATTGAATCAACATACAAGTCAGGTTACTGTACAATGTTTATCCATTCTGCTTCCCTTGTGTAACAGTGTTTTATAGAGGTGTTACTCCGCATCTTCTAGTCTGGGTTGAATTTGCTTATTAACTCATAATGACGAGTAAACTCGTCAGGTGTTAGACAGAGTAAAGTACTAAAGTATGTGCATTTGGGTGCATTGCCAGTTAATGTGTTAATAAGAGACACAGCATTAGACAGAGTAAAATACTAACTAGAAATACATTCATGCAGAACCCCCTCGCCCATTAGAACCAAGCAATTAAACTCCCCAAAAGTTATTGTAACATGAAGTACTGAGTTGATCACTGTAACCATGGTAACACGCAATCGGCCGTATATTTATTTTATTTTTTTGTACAAAATGGGAAAATAGTGATAAGGTTTTTACTTTTCACTGTAAAATTATCAATTGCCCAACTATATAAAGTAGCTATGTTATTACGTACTCTTTTAGCTTTGATTTATTCTAAAATTTAATCTGAGGCGTCTCAGAAAACGTTTCAAAATTGTGATAAAACTTCAACTGTTTTTTGAACAGTATTTTTATACTATGAAGGTTTTGAGATTAAATATGTTGTTTCCTATTCTATAACGCATTTGAATTAATATTAAAACACTTTTTAAGATTAATCAATGTTGTATTGACCACACAGGATGAACTACGCATTTTGAAAACCACAAACTATAGTGCATTGGCATTGACGGCAAAACTGCAAAAGCAAGTATGCAAAATAGACACTTACGCGTTTTAAAACTCGAAAACCTTGTCCTTTCTCGGTCTTTTGACTGCTTTCTTTTCCTGTTGACTTTAGTAAGTGAAAGTCCTCTAAAAAATTTTCATTTATCTTTGTTTTGTCTGTATTATTTCCCACTCATGAGTACAAAAGAATGTACAAAACTATATTTGAAAAAAAGTTTTTTCTCGGCCTAAACTCGCGCATGCGCATAAAGTAGAAAACCATGTTCGTCCATGACATAATGGCGGACAACTTTGGAATCCGCTATGTTCTCACATACCCGGGTGTAAATATCCGAGCGGCATTAGTACCCTCGCACGGCGCTTCGCGCCGGCTCGGGGATTAAATGTAGGTGCATTTGAATGCATTGCCAGGTAATGACCAGAGTTGATTGTTGTTTTGATCAGTACTGTATTTTAACTGTACTGTATTTCTTAGGTACATGATCTAAAAATATTACAAGCATGGTTGCGATGAATTTTACAAATGTTGCTTACCTGTCATCGCCTCATCTTCCTGACCGGGGATCGGTTCGCCAGAAGTAGCTTGTTGAACATTTCCTTCATCTATAGAATTGAATCAACATACAAATCAGGTTACTGTACAATGTTTATACATTCTGCTTCCCTTGTGTAAGTAACAGTGTTTTATAGAGGTGTTACTCCGCATCTTCTAGTCTGGGTTGAATTTGCTTATTAACTCGTAATGACGAGTAAACTCGTCAGGTGTTAGACAGAGTAAAGTACTAAAGTAGGCGCATTTGAGTGCATTGCCAGTTAATGGGTTAACAGGAGATGCAGCATTAGACAGAGTAAAATACTAATAAATGTAGGTGCATTTGAATGCATTGTCAGTTAATGACCATAAATTTCGCAACGTTGTTGCACAAGGATGATGTTTCTGTGTTGTCTAAGCGTCTACTTTCTGTAAAATCTATAAAAATGAGATTTGTACTATATCCATGTGAAATTTGATGCGAAATATGTTTGAGAAATTTCGAAAAATTATTCTGTCCTAAACTCGCACCTTTTAAGCTTTAAAAGCTGTTTAACACTTCTTATCTTATGATATCTTAGCCTGCGTAGCGGCCCTATTTGGGGGATAAGAGGGATTAAGGGATGTCGGGTTTCTCGCTCTCTTCCAACCCCAACACTAGCCTCTCCTCTAGCCTCCCCCCCCCCCAAATAGTACCGCTGCACAGGCTAATCTTATCTCATATCTGTCTAATATAGACTTGCTAAGTGTCGACTTGCATTAAAAGTGTTTTCAAATGCATAGTTCCTCTAGTTGTAATAGTTCGGCCTCGAAACCCTCGGTTTTTATTCTAATATTGTTTTCTCCCTTCAAACTTGTTTGTTCATTTGTATTTCCAATTTGGTCAATAAAATGTGCATAATACTATTTCAAATACTATTTCAGATAATACAGAGCACGGGTACCTGCATATATTTCTTGTTTTAGTAGTCCAAAGAAATTCCTGGGCTTTCTTTTCCAAAGTTCTGAAATAAACATGTCTTACATTTTATTGATAGCTAATATTCTCACGTATTCTCAACGATAATTGAGATAATGTCGATTTCAAAAATTAATTACGTGTAATTGAGATGTCAACTTGGAGTAACAACGCCCATTGACCACGCCCTTTTGTCGGCAAATATGATACTCACACCCCCCTGTTTAAGCCATCTAGTGACAGCCCTCAATCGTGGACATAACAGTTGATAAAATTGCTTAAATTTTCCGGAACACACATTCGACTAACTTCATTAGGCTTTCGCCCCCCTCTCCCCCTACCAATGTTGCTATTATTATCCCCAGACTTAAAACGCAACATAACAACATTGTCTAGGGGGAAGGGGGGATATCAAAGGTCAAATACAGAAATTATAGTACAATTTATACTCTGACAGATGCACCTTGGAATTTTATTAACAAGTTATGTCCAGGATTGTCTGAGAACGGACCTTGAAATAGCGAGAATATGTTGGGTTATATTGACGATTTAACGTCTGAATTACTCGGCTACGCATTAGATTGTTATAAAACAGACCGCGTTTTAAAGATTTAAAAGGGATTGTGTGATTATTTATTTCTTAAGTGTTGCATAAACATATAATACGCGAAATTGACTGTTGCAATTAATAGCGCGCGTAAGAATTCTACTGTCAAGGTAATGAGCGTGCAGGGTAACTATTGCCAATATCGTACATAGAATGTATGATCTGTCCTTATTTGGCTATTATCATCTTGCAGTGTAAGCCACTCTAATTTAAAGTCAATTTTAGCCATTTTTACCGACATTGCTGACGGGAAACTGAAGTAATTTGCATTATAGGTCTGTTAAATCTTGGTCGAAATCACCATGTCTTAGTTTATACCGTTATATACAGTGTTTATAATAAGCATATAAGGAGAGTTTAAAAGCATTTATAGGATATAAAAGAGAACTTGCTATGTACTAGTGCACTATAAATTCGAATAACTTAGGTTATATGAGTGTGTGCGAACATATATCCGTAGCAAAAGTCAAATGTAATATGATGCGCACTTGATTGAGACTCAATGGATAATAACTCGACGGTTAACCGCACGGTTAACCATTGCTAAATCTTAATTATATTTAAAGCAATGCTATAAATTTATACCTTTTGGGACTTGATTCTTTTATTAGATATAAAGGAACCCTTAAGAAACGTTTTAGGAGCAATTACTGTTACCATTGGCGTATTCAACGGTTAACCACGGTTAACCACTATTTTGTATATATAATTGAGTCTTTAGTATATTTAAATTACAGTGGTTAACCGTGGTTAACCGTCGTAGTTTTGAACAATTCATTGTTGTGAACACTTGATTCTTTTCGATGGTTAACACTATGTTTAGAAACAGCACAATATGCTAAAATGCAGGCACATTTATCGGCACAAAGTCCAAATTTCTCATTATTGCTTATGGTTAACCGTGGTTAACCGTTCGGCGCCACTGGATACCAGTAGGTCTTATTCGCCCCAAAATGCGATTTATGTCCACTTTATATTTACAAAGCATCCCAATTAACGGCAAAACACAGATATTAAATTCTCCTGATACATTTCTTACAAAGTATTTTAAACCTTTAGGTTTATGTACTGCATACGCATGTACTTGCACTAAAGACGCTCGTGAGCAATATTTTGTCCAATTCACATATATAGTCTTTATCAGCATTGCCTTTGCTTAAACATTAAAAATGGTTCAAAAAACTTAAAAGTTAGCATCATTTGAAAGCTTAGTGGTCTGTCCTTAAACAAATGTGCAAAATGGGCTTTACGATTATCGGTAACTGATTGCGTGTCACTTCGAAAACAGCAATGTATCACAGACAATCGTGGACATAACAGTTGATAAAATTGCTTAAATTTTCCGGAACACACATTCGACTAACTTCATTAGGCTTTCGCCCCCCTCTCCCCCTACCAATGTTGCTATTATTATCCCCAGACTTAAAACGCAACATAACAACATTGTCTAGGGGGAAGGGGGGATATCAAAGGTCAAATACAGAAATTATAGTACAATTTATACTCTGACAGATGCACCTTGGAATTTTATTAACAAGTTATGTCCAGGATTGTCTGAGAACGGACCTTGAAATAGCGAGAATATGTTGGGTTATATTGACGATTTAACGTCTGAATTACTCGGCTACGCATTAGATTGTTATAAAACAGACCGCGTTTTAAAGATTTAAAAGGGATTGTGTGATTATTTATTTCTTAAGTGTTGCATAAACATATAATACGCGAAATTGACTGTTGCAATTAATAGCGCGCGTAAGAATTCTACTGTCAAGGTAATGAGCGTGCAGGGTAACTATTGCCAATATCGTACATAGAATGTATGATCTGTCCTTATTTGGCTATTATCATCTTGCAGTGTAAGCCACTCTAATTTAAAGTCAATTTTAGCCATTTTTACCGACATTGCTGACGGGAAACTGAAGTAATTTGCATTATAGGTCTGTTAAATCTTGGTCGAAATCACCATGTCTTAGTTTATACCGTTATATACAGTGTTTATAATAAGCATATAAGGAGAGTTTAAAAGCATTTATAGGATATAAAAGAGAACTTGCTATGTACTAGTGCACTATAAATTCGAATAACTTAGGTTATATGAGTGTGTGCGAACATATATCCGTAGCAAAAGTCAAATGTAATATGATGCGCACTTGATTGAGACTCAATGGATAATAACTCGACGGTTAACCGCACGGTTAACCATTGCTAAATCTTAATTATATTTAAAGCAATGCTATAAATTTATACCTTTTGGGACTTGATTCTTTTATTAGATATAAAGGAACCCTTAAGAAACGTTTTAGGAGCAATTACTGTTACCATTGGCGTATTCCAACGGTTAACCACGGTTAACCACTATTTTGTATATATAATTGAGTCTTTAGTATATTTAAATTACAGTGGTTAACCGTGGTTAACCGTCGTAATTTTGAACAATTCATTGTTGTGAACACTTGATTCTTTTCGATGGTTAACACTATGTTTAGAAACAACAATATGCTAAAATGCAGGCACATTTATCGGCACAAAGTCCAAATTTCTCATTATTGCTTATGGTTAACCGTGGTTAACCGTTCAGCGCCACTGGATACCAATAGGTCTTATTCGCCCCAAAATGCGATTTATGTCCACTTTATATTTACAAAGCATCCCAATTAACGGCAAAACACAGATATTAAATTCTCCTGATACATTTCTTACAAAGTATTTTAAACCTTTAGGTTTATGTACTGCATACGCATGTACTTGCACTAAAGACGCTCGTGAGCAATAGTTTGTCCATGTCACATATATAGTCTTTATCAGCATTGCCTTTGCTTAAACATTAAAAATGGTTCAAAAAACTTAAAAGTTAGCATCATTTGAAAGCTTAGTGGTCTGTCCTTAAACAAATGTGCAAAATGGGCTTTACGATTATCGGTAACTGATTGCGTGTCACTTCGAAAACTGCAATGTATCACAGACAATCGTGGACATAACAGTTGATAAAATTGCTTAAATTTTCCGGAACACACATTCGACTAACTTCATTAGGCTTTCGCCCCCCTCTCCCCCTACCAATGTTGCTATTATTATCCCCAGACTTAAAACGCAACATAACAACATTGTCTAGGGGGAAGGGGATATCAAGTCAAATACAGAAATTATAGTACAATTTATACTCTGACAGATGCACCTTGGAATTTTATTAACAAGTTATGTCCAGGATTGTCTGAGAACGGACCTTGAAATAGCGAGAATATGTTGGGTTATATTGACGATTTAACGTCTGAATTACTCTGCTACGCATTAGATTGTTATAAAACAGACCGTGTTTTAAAGATTTAAAAGGGATTGTGCGATTATTTATTTCTTAAGTGTTGCATAAACATATAATACGCGAAATTGACTGTTGCAATTAATAGCGCGCGTAACAATTCTACTGTCAAGGTAATGAGCGTGCAGGGTAACTATTGCCAATATCGTACATAGAATGTATGATCTGTCCTTATTGGCTATTATCATCTTGCAGTGTAAGCCACTCTAATTTAAAGTCAATTTTAGCCATTTTACCGACATTGCTGACGGGAAACTGAAGTAATTGCATTATAGGCCTGTTAAATCTTGGTCGAAATCACCATGTCTTAGTTTATACCGTTATATACAGTGTTTATAATAAGCATATAAGGAGAGTTTAAAAGCATTTATAGGATATAAAACAGAACTTGCTATGTACTAGTGCATTATAAATTCGAATAACTTAGGTTATATGAGTGTGTGCGAACATATATCCGTAGCAAAAGTCGAATGTAATATGATGCGCACTTGATTGAGACTCAATGGATAATAACTCGACGGTTAACCGCACGGTTAACCATTGCTAAATCTTAATTATATTTAAAGCAATGCTATAAATTTATACCTTTTGGGACTTGATTCTTTTATTAGATATAAAGGAACCCTCAAGAAACGTTTTAGGAGCAATTACTGTTACCATTGGCGTATTCAACGGTTAACCACGGTTAACCACTATTTTGTATATATAATTGAGTCTTTAGTATATTTAAATTACAGTGGTTAACCGTGGTTAACCGTCGTAGTTTTGAACAATTCATTGTTGTGAACACTTGATTCTTTTCGATGGTTAACACTATGTTTAGAAACAATCCAATATGCTAAAATGCAGGCACATTTATCGCCACAAAGTCCAAATTTCTCATTATTGCTTATGGTTAACCGTGGTTAACCGTTCGGCACCACTGGATACCAATAGGTCTTATTCGCCCCAAAATGCGATTTATGTCCACTTTATATTTACAAAGCATCCCAATTAACGGCAAAACACAGATATTAAATTCTCCTGATACATTTCTTACAAAGTATTTTAAACCTTTAGGTTTATGTACTGCATACGCATGTACTTGCACTAAAGACGCTCGTGAGCAATATTTTGTCCAATTCACATATATAGTCTTTATCAGCATTGCCTTTGTAAACATTAAAAATGGTTCAAAAAACTTAAAGGTTAGTATCATTTGAAAGCTTAGTGGTCTGTCCTTAAACAAATGTGTAAAATGGGTTTTTACGATTATCGGTAACTGATTGCGTGTCACTTCGAAAACTGCAATGTATCACAGACAATGTTGATAAAATAAATTAAATAACACCGGAACGCATTCGACCTAACTTCATTGGCTTTCGCCCCCCCTCTCCCCCCCTACCAATGTTGCTGTTATTATTATGTAACAAACGCAACGCAACAACGTGTCTAGGGAGGGAGGTCATCAAAAGAAATTCCAGAAATTAGTACAATTTATACTCTGACAGATGCACTAGAGAATTTTATTAACAAGTTATATCGGATTGTCTGAGAACGGACCTTGAAATAGCGAGAATATGTTGGGTTATATTGACGATTTAACGTCTGAATTACTCTGCTACGCATTAGATTGTTATAAAACAGACCGTGTTTTAAAGATTTAAAAGGGATTTTGCGACTATTTATTTCTTAAGTGTTGCATAAACATATAATACGCGAAATTGACTGTTGCAATTAATAGCGCGCGTAACAATTCTACTGTCAAGGTAATGAGCGTGCAGGGTAACTATTGCCAATATCGTACATAGAATGTATGATCTGTCCTTATTTGGCTATTATCATCTTGCAGTGTAAGCCACTCTAATTTAAAGTCAATTTTAGCCATTTTACCAACATTGCTGACGAAACTGAAGTAATTTGCATTATAGGCCTGTTAAATCTTGGTCGAAATCACCATGTCTTAGTTTACACCGTTATATACAGTGTTTATAATAAGCATATAAGGAGAGTTTAAAAGCATTTATAGGATATAAAACAGAACTTGCTATGTACTAGTGCATTATAAATTCGAATAACTTAGGTTATATGAGTGTGTGCGAACATATATCCGTAGCAAAAGTCGAATGTAATATGATGCGCACTTGAATGAGACTCAATGGATAATAACTCGACGGTTAACCGCACGGTTAACCATTGCTAAATCTTAATTATATTTAAAGCAATGCTATAAATTTATACCTTTTGGGACTTGATTCTTTTATTAGATATAAAGGAACCCTCAAGAAACGTTTTAGGAGCAATTACTGTTACCATTGGCGTATTCCAACGGTTAACCACGGTTAACCACTATTTTGTATATATAATTGAGTCTTTAGTATATTTAAATTACAGTGGTTAACCGTGGTTAACCGTCGTAGTTTTGAACAATTCATTGTTGTGAACACTTGATTCTTTTCGATGGTTAACACTATGTTTAGAAACAACACATTATGCTAAAATGCAGGCACATTTATCGCCACAAAGTCCAAATTTCTCAATATTGCTTAGGTTAACCGTGGTTAACCGTTCAGCGCCACTGGATACCAATAGGTCTTATTCGCCCCAAAATGCGATTTATGTCCACTTTGTATTTACAAAGCATCCCAATTAACGGCAAAACACAGATATTAAATTCTCCTGATACATTTCTTACAAAGTATTTTAAACCTTTAGGTTTATGTACTGCATACGCATGTACTTGCACTAAAGACGCTCGTGAGCAATATTTTGTCCAATTCACATATATAGTCTTTATCAGCATTGCCTTTGCTTAAACATTAAAAATGGTTCAAAAAACTTAAAGGTTAGTATCATTTGAAAGCTTAGTGGTCTGTCCTTAAACAAATGTGTAAGATGGGTCTTTAGGATTATCGGTAACTGATTGCGTGTCACTTCGAAAACTGCAATGTATCACAGACTGTCTGAGAACGGACCTTGAAATAGCGAGAATATGTTGGGTTATATTGACGATTTAACGTCTGAATTACTCTGCTACGCATTAGATTGTTATAAAACAGACCGTGTTTTTGATTCTTTTATTAGATATAAAGGAACCCTCAAGAAACGTTTTAGGAGCAATTACTGTTACCATTGGCGTATTCCAACGGTTAACCACGGTTAACCACTATTTTGTATATATAATTGAGTCTTTAGTATAATTAAATTACAGTGGTTAACCGTGGTTAACCGTGGTTAACCGTCGTAGTTTTGAACAATTCATTGTTGTGAACACTTGATTCTTTTCGATGGTTAACACTATGTTTAGAAACAACACAATATGCTAAAATGCAGGCACATTTATCGCCACAAAGTCCAAATTTCTCATTATTGCTTATGGTTAACCGTGGTTAACCGTTCGGCGCCACTGGATACCAATAGGTCTTATTCGCCCCAAAATGCGATTTATGTCCACTTTATATTTACAAAGCATCCCAATTAACGGCAAAACACAGATATTAAATTCTCCTGATACATTTCTTACAAAGTATTTTAAACCTTTAGGTTTATGTACTGCATACGCATGTACTTGCACTAAAGACGCTCGTGAGCAATATTTTGTCCAATTCACATATATAGTCTTTATCAGCATTGCCTTTGCTTAAACATTAAAAATGGTTCAAAAAACTTAAAGGTTAGTATCATTTGAAAGCTTAGTGGTCTGTCCTTAAACAAATGTGTAAAATGGGCCTTTACGATTATCGGTAACTGATTGCGTGTCACTTCGAGAACTGCAATGTATCACAGACAATCGTGGACATAACAGTTGATAAAATTGCTTAAATTTTCCGGAACACACATTCGACTAACTTCATTAGGCTTTCGCCCCCCTCTCCCCCTACCAATGTTTCTATTATTATCCCCAGACTTAAAACGCAACATAACAACATTGTCTAGGGGGAAGGGGGGATATCCAAGGTCAAATACAGAAATTATAGTACAATTTATACTCTGACAGATGCACCTTGGAATTTTATTAACAAGTTATGTCCAGGATTGTCTGAGAACGGACCTTGAAATAGCGAGAATATGTTGGGTTATATTGACGATTTAACGTCTGAATTACTCTGCTACGCATTAGATTGTTATAAAACAGACCGTGTTTTAAAGATTTAAAAGGGATTTTGCGACTATTTATTTCTTAAGTGTTGCATAAACATATAATTCGCGAAATTGACTGTTGCAATTAATAGCGCGCGTAACAATTCTACTGTCAAGGTAATGAGCGTGCAGGGTAACTATTGCCAATATCGTACATAGAATGTATGATCTGTCCTTATTTGGCTATTATCATCTTGCAGTGTAAGCCACTCTAATTTAAAGTCAATTTTAGCCATTTTTACCGACATTGCTGACGGGAAACTGAAGTAATTTGCATTATAGGCCTGTTAAATCTTGGTCGAAATCACCATGTCTTAGTTTATACCGTTATATACAGTGTTTATAATAAGCATATAAGGAGAGTTTAAAAGCATTTATAGGATATAAAACAGAACTTGCTATGTACTAGTGCATTATAAATTCGAATAACTTAGGTTATATGAGTGTGTGCGAACATATATCCGTAGCAAAAGTCGAATGTAATATGATGCGCACTTGAATGAGACTCAATGGATAATAACTCGACGGTTAACCGCACGGTTAACCATTGCTAAATCTTAATTATATTTAAAGCAATGCTATAAATTTATACCTTTTGGGACTTGATTCTTTTATTAGATATAAAGGAACACTCAAGAAACGTTTTAGGAGCAATTACTGTTACCATTGGCGTATTCAACGGTTAACCACGGTTAACCACTATTTTGTATATATAATTGAGTCTTTAGTATATTTAAATTACAGTGGTTAACCGTGGTTAACCGTCGTAGTTTTGAACAATTCATTGTTGTGAACACTTGATTCTTTTCGATGGTTAACACTATGTTTAGAAACAACACAATATGCTAAAATGCAGGCACATTTATCGCCACAAAGTCCAAATTTCTCATTATTGCTTATGGTTAACCGTGGTTAACCGTTCGGCGCCACTGGATACCAATAGGTCTTATTCGCCCCAAAATGCGATTTATGTCCACTTTATATTTACAAAGCATCCCAATTAACGGCAAAACACAGATATTAAATTCTCCTGATACATTTCTTACAAAGTATTTTAAACCTTTAGGTTTATGTACTGCATACGCATGTACTTGCACTAAAGACGCTCGTGAGCAATATTTTGTCCAATTCACATATATAGTCTTTATCAGCATTGCCTTTGCTTAAACATTAAAAATGGTTCAAAAAATTAAAGGTTAGTATCATTTGAAAGCTTAGTGGTCTGTCCTTAAACAAATGTGTAAAATGGGTCTTTACGATTATCGGTAACTGATTGCGTGTCACTTCGAAAACTGCAATGTATCACAGACAATCGTGGACATAACAGTTGATAAAATTGCTTAAATTTTCCGGAACACAAATTCGACTAACTTCATTAGGCTTTCCCCCTTTGTCCCCTACCAATGTTGCTATTATTATCCCCAGACTTAAAACGCAACATAACAACATTGTCTAGGGGAAGGGGATATCCAAGGTCAAATACAGAAATTATAGTACAATTTATACTCTGACAGATGCACCTTGGAATTATATTAACAAGTTATGTCCAGGATTGTCTGAGAACGGACCTTGAAATAGCGAGAATATGTTGGGTTATATTGACGATTTAACGTCTGGATTACTCTGCTACGCATTAGATTGTTATAAAACAGACCGTGTTTTGAAGATTTAAAAGGGATTGTGCGATTATTTATTTCTTAAGTGTTGCATAAACATATAATACGCGAAATTGACTGTTGCAATTAATAGCGCGCGTAACAATTCTACTGTCAAGGTAATGAGCGTGCAGGGTAACTATTGCCAATATCGTACATAGAATGTATGATCTGTCCTTATTTGGCTATTATCATCTTGCAGTGTAAGCCACTCTAATTTAAAGTCAATTTTAGCCATTTTTACCGACATTGCTGACGGGAAACTGAAGTAATTTTCATTATAGGCCTGTTAAATCTTGGTCGAAATCACCATGTCTTAGTTTATACCGTTATATACAGTGTTTATAATAAGCATATAAGGAGAGTTTAAAAGCATTTATAGGATATAAAACAGAACTTGCTATGTACTAGTGCATTATAAATTCGAATAACTTAGGTTATATGAGTGTGTGCGAACATATATCCGTAGCAAAAGTCGAATGTAATATGATGCGCACTTGAATGAGACTTAATGGATAATAACTCGACGGTTAACCGCACGGTTAACCATTGCTAAATCTTAATTATATTTAAAGCAATGCTATAAATTTATACCTTTTGGGACTTGATTCTTTTATTAGATATAAAGGAACCCTCAAGAAACGTTTTAGGAGCAATTACTGTTACCATTGGCGTATTCCAACGGTTAACCACGGTTAACCACTATTTTGTATATATAATTGAGTCTTTAGTATATTTAAATTACAGTGGTTAACCGTGGTTAACCGTCGTAGTTTTGAACAATTCATTGTTGTGAACACTTGATTCTTTTCGATGGTTAACACTATGTTTAGAAACAACACATTATGCTAAAATGCAGTCACATTTATCGCCACAAAGTCCAAATTTCTCATTATTGCTTAGGTTAACCGTGGTTAACCGTTCGGCGCCACTGGATACCAATAGGTCTTATTCGCCCCAAAATGCGATTTATGTCCACTTTGTATTTACAAAGCATCCCAATTAACGGCAAAACACAGATATTAAATTCTCCTGATACATTTCTTACAAAGTATTTTAAACCTTTAGGTTTATGTACTGCATACGCATGTACTTGCACTAAAGACGCTCGTGAGCAATATTTTGTCCAATTCACATATATAGTCTTTATCAGCATTGCCTTTGCTTAAACATTAAAAATGGCTCAAAAAACTTAAAGGTTAGTATCATTTGAAAGCTTAGTGGTCTGTCCTTAAACAAATGTGTAAGATGGGTCTTTACGATTATCGGTAACTGATTGCGTGTCACTTCGAAAACTGCAATGTATCACAGACTGTCTGAGAACGGACCTTGAAATAGCGAGAATATGTTGGGTTATATTGACGATTTAACGTCTGAATTACTCTGCTACGCATTAGATTGTTATAAAACAGACCGTGTTTTAAAGATTTAAAAGGGATTGTGCGACTATTTATTTCTTACGTGTTGCATAAACATATGATACGCGAAATTGACTGTTGCAATTAATAGCGCGCGTAACAATTCTACTGTCAAGGTAATGAGCGTGCAGGGTAACTATTGCCAATATCGTACATAGAATGTATGATCTGTCCTTATTTGGCTATTATCATCTTGCAGTGTAAGCCACTCTAATTTAAAGTCAATTTTAGCCATTTTTACCGACATTGCTGACGGGAAACTGAAGTAATTTGCATTATAGGCCTGTTAAATCTTGGTCGAAATCACCATGTCTTAGTTTATACCGTTATATACAGTGTTTATAATAAGCATATAAGGAGAGTTTAAAAGCATTTATAGGATATAAAACAGAACTTGCTATGTACTAGTGCATTATAAATTCGAATAACTTAGGTTATATGAGTGTGTGCGAACATATATCCGTAGCAAAAGTCGAATGTAATATGATGCGCACTTGATTGAGACTCAATGGATAATAACTCGACGGTTAACCGCACGGTTAACCATTGCTAAATCTTAATTATATTTAAAGCAATGCTATAAATTTATACCTTTTGGGACTTGATTCTTTTATTAGATATAAAGGAACCCTCAAGAAACGTTTTAGGAGCAATTACTGTTACCATTGGCGTATTCCAACGGTTAACCACGGTTAACCACTATTTTGTATATATAATTGAGTCTTTAGTATATTTAAATTACAGTGGTTAACCGTGGTTAACTTCGTGCTAAATCGTAGTTTTGAACAATTCATTGTTGTGAACACTTGATTCTTTTCGATGGTTAACACTATGTTTAGAAACAACACAATATGCTAAAATGCAGGGACATTTATCGCCACAAAGTCCAAATTTCTCATTATTGCTTAGGTTAACCGTGGTTAACCGTTCGGCGCCACTGGATACCAATAGGTCTTATTCGCCCCAAAATGCGATTTATGTCCACTTTATATTTACAAAGCATCCCAATTAACGGCAAAACACAGATATTAAATTCTCCTGATACATTTCTTACAAAGTATTTTAAACCTTTAGGTTTATGTACTGCATACGCATGTACTTGCACTAAAGACGCTCGTGAGCAATATTTTGTCCAATTCACATATATAGTCTTTATCAGCATTGCCTTTGCTTAAACATTAAAAATGGTTCAAAAAACTTAAAGGTTAGTATCATTTGAAAGCTTAGTGGTCTGTCCTTAAACAAATGTGTAAAATGGGTCTTTACGATTATCGGTAACTGATTGCGTGTCACTTCGAAAACTGCAATGTATCACAGACAATCGTGGACATAACAGTTGATAAAATTGCTTAAATTTTCCGGAACACAAATTCGACTAACTTCATTAGGCTTTCGCCCCCCTGTCCCCCTACCAATGTTGCTATTATTATCCCCAGACTTAAAACGCAACATAACAACATTGTCTAGGGGGAAGGGGGGATATCCAAGGTCAAATACAGAAATTATAGTACAATTTATACTCTGACAGATGCACCTTGGAATTATATTAACAAGTTATGTCCAGGATTGTCTGAGAACGGACCTTGAAATAGCGAGAATATGTTGGGTTATATTGACGATTTAACGTCTGGATTACTCTGCTACGCATTAGATTGTTATAAAACAGACCGTGTTTTAAAGATTTAAAGGGATTGTGCGATTATTTATTTCTTAAGTGTTGCATAAACATATAATACGCGAAATTGACTGTTGCAATTAATAGCGCGCGTAACAATTCTACTGTCAAGGTAATGAGCGTGCAGGGTAACTATTGCCAATATCGTACATAGAATGTATGATCTGTCCTTATTTGGCTATTATCATCTTGCAGTGTAAGCCACTCTAATTTAAAGTCAATTTTAGCCATTTTACCGACATTGCTGACGGGAAACTGAAGTAATTTGCATTATAGGCCTGTTAAATCTTGGTCGAAATCACCATGTCTTAGTTTATACCGTTATATACAGTGTTTATAATAAGCATATAAGGAGAGTTTAAAAGCATTTATAGGATATAAAACAGAACTTGCTATGTACTAGTGCATTATAAATTCGAATAACTTAGGTTATATGAGTGTGTGCGAACATATATCCGTAGCAAAAGTCGAATGTAATATGATGCGCACTTGAATGAGACTCAATGGATAATAACTCGACGGTTAACCGCACGGTTAACCATTGCTAAATCTTAATTATATTTAAAGCAATGCTATAAATTTATACCTTTTGGGACTTGATTCTTTTATTAGATATAAAGGAACCCTCAAGAAACGTTTTAGGAGCAATTACTGTTACCATTGGCGTATTCCAACGGTTAACCACGGTTAACCACTATTTTGTATATATAATTGAGTCTTTAGTATATTTAAATTACAGTGGTTAACCGTGGTTAACCGTCGTAGTTTTGAACAATTCATTGTTGTGAACACTTGATTCTTTTCGATGGTTAACACTATGTTTAGAAACAACACATTATGCTAAAATGCAGTCACATTTATCGCCACAAAGTCCAAATTTCTCATTATTGCTTAGGTTAACCGTGGTTAACCGTTCGGCGCCACTGGATACCAATAGGTCTTATTCGCCCCAAAATGCGATTTATGTCCACTTTGTATTTACAAAGCATCCCAATTAACGGCAAAACACAGATATTAAATTCTCCTGATACATTTCTTACAAAGTATTTTAAACCTTTAGGTTTATGTACTGCATACGCATGTACTTGCACTAAAGACGCTCGTGAGCAATATTTTGTCCAATTCACATATATAGTCTTTATCAGCATTGCCTTTGCTTAAACATTAAAAATGGTTCAAAAAACTTAAAGGTTAGTATCATTTGAAAGCTTAGTGGTCTGTCCTTAAACAAATGTGTAAAATGGGTCTTTACGATTATCGGTAACTGATTGCGTGTCACTTCGAAAACTGCAATGTATCACAGACTGTCTGAGAACGGACCTTGAAATAGCGAGAATATGTTGGGTTATATTGACGATTTAACGTCTGAATTACTCTGCTACGCATTAGATTGTTATAAAACAGACCGTGTTTTAAAGATTTAAAAGGGATTGTGCGACTATTTATTTCTTACGTGTTGCATAAACATATGATACGCGAAATTGACTGTTGCAATTAATAGCGCGCGTAACAATTCTACTGTCAAGGTAATGAGCGTGCAGGGTAACTATTGCCAATATCGTACATATAGAATGTATGATCTGTCCTTATTTGGCTATTATCATCTTGCAGTGTAAGCCACTCTAATTTAAAGTCAATTTTAGCCATTTTTACCGACATTGCTGACGGGAAACTGAAGTAATTTGCATTATAGGCCTGTTAAATCTTGGTCGAAATCACCATGTCTTAGTTTATACCGTTATATACAGTGTTTATAATAAGCATATAAGGAGAGTTTAAAAGCATTTATAGGATATAAAACAGAACTTGCTATGTACTAGTGCATTATAAATTCGAATAACTTAGGTTATATGAGTGTGTGCGAACATATATCCGTAGCAAAAGTCGAATGTAATATGATGCGCACTTGATTGAGACTCAATGGATAATAACTCGACGGTTAACCGCACGGTTAACCATTGCTAAATCTTAATTATATTTAAAGCAATGCTATAAATTTATACCTTTTGGGACTTGATTCTTTTATTAGATATAAAGGAACCCTCAAGAAACGTTTTAGGAGCAATTACTGTTACCATTGGCGTATTCAACGGTTAACCACGGTTAACCACTATTTTGTATATATAATTGAGTCTTTAGTATATTTAAATTACAGTGGTTAACCGTGGTTAACCGTCGTAGTTTTGAACAATTCATTGTTGTGAACACTTGATTCTTTTCGATGGTTAACACTATGTTTAGAAACAACACAATATGCTAAAATGCAGGCACATTTATCGCCACAAAGTCCAAATTTCTCATTATTGCTTATGGTTAACCGTGGTTAACCGTTCGGCGCCACTGGATACCAATAGGTCTTATTCGCCCCAAAATGCGATTTATGTCCACTTTATATTTACAAAGCATCCCAATTAACGGCAAAACACAGATATTAAATTCTCCTGATACATTTCTTACAAAGTATTTTAAACCTTTAGGTTTATGTACTGCATACGCATGTACTTGCACTAAAGACGCTCGTGAGCAATATTTTGTCAAATTCACATATATAGTCTTTATCAGCATTGCCTTTGCTTAAACATTAAAAATCGTTCAAAAACTTAAAGGTTAGTATCATTTGAAAGCTTAGTGGTCTGTCCTTAAACAAATGTGTAAAATGGGCCTTTACGATTATCGGTAACTGATTGCGTGTCACTTCGAAAACTGCAATGTATCACAGACAATCGTGGACATAACAGTTGATAAAATTGCTTAAATTTTCCGGAACACACATTCGACTAACTTCATTAGGCTTTCGCCACCCTCTCCCCTACCTATGTTTATATTATTATCACCAGACATAAAACGCAACATAACAACCTAGTCTAGGGGGAATGGTTTATAAACAAGGTCAAATACAGAAATTATAGTACAATTTATACTCTGACAGATGCACCTTGGAATTTTATTAACAAGTTATGTCCAGGATTGTCTGAGAACGGACCTTGAAATAGCGAGAATATGTTGGGTTATATTGACGATTTAACGTCTGAATTACTCTGCTACGCATTAGATTGTTATAAAACAGACCGTGTTTTAAAGATTTAAAAGGGATTGTGCGATTATTTATTTCTTAAGTGTTGCATAAACATATAATACGCGAAATTGACTGTTGCAATTAATAGCGCGCGTAACAATTCTACTGTCAAGGTAATGAGCGTGAAGGGTAACTATTGCCAATATCGTACATAGAATGTATGATCTGTCCTTATTGGCTATTATCATCTTGCAGTGTAAGCCACTCTAATTTAAAGTCAATTTTAGCCATTTTTACCGACATTGCTGACGGAAACTGAAGTAATTTGCATTATAGGCCTGTTAAATCTTGGTCGAAATCACCATGTCTTAGTTTATACCGTTATATACAGTGTTTATAATAAGCATATAAGGAGAGTTTAAAAGCATTTATAGGATATAAAACAGAACTTGCTATGTACTAGTGCATTATAAATTCGAATAACTTAGGTTATATGAGTGTGTGCGAACATATATCCGTAGCAAAAGTCGAATGTAATATGATGCGCACTTGATTGAGACTCAATGGATAATAACTCGACGGTTAACCGCACGGTTAACCATTGCTAAATCTTAATTATATTTAAAGCAATGCTATAAATTTATACCTTTTGGGACTTGATTCTTTTATTAGATATAAAGGAACCCTCAAGAAACGTTTTAGGAGCAATTACTGTTACCATTGGCGTATTCCAACGGTTAACCACGGTTAACCACTATTTTGTATATATAATTGAGTCTTTAGTATATTTAAATTACAGTGGTTAACCGTGGTTAACCGTCGTAGTTTCGAACAATTCATTGTTGTGAACACTTGATTCTTTTCGATGGTTAACACTATGTTTAGAAACAACACAATATGCTAAAATGCAGGCACATTTATCGCCACAAAGTCCAAATTTCTCATTATTGCTTATGGTTAACCGTGGTTAACCGTTCGGCGCCACTGGATACCAATAGGTCTTATTCGCCCCAAAATGCGATTTATGTCCACTTTATATTTACAAAGCATCCCAATTAACGGCAAAACACAGATATTAAATTCTCCTGATACATTTCTTACAAAGTATTTTAAACCTTTAGGTTTATGTACTGCATACGCATGTACTTGCACTAAAGACGCTCGTGAGCAATATTTTGTCCAATTCACATATATAGTCTTTATCAGCATTGCCTTTGCTTAAACATTAAAAATGGTTCAAAAAACTTAAAGGTTAGTATCATTTGAAAGCTTAGTGGTCTGTCCTTAAACAAATGTGTAAAATGGGCCTTTACGATTATCGGTAACTGATTGCGTGTCACTTCGAAAACTGCAATGTATCACAGATGTCTGAGAACGGACCTTGAAATAGCGAGAAAATGTTGGGTTATATTGACGATTTAACGTCTGAATTACTCTGCTACGCATTAGATTGTTATAAAACAGACCGTGTTTTAAAGATTTAAAAGGGATTGTGCGACTATTTATTTCTTACGTGTTGCATAAACATATGATACGCGAAATTGACTGTTGCAATTAATAGCGCGCGTAACAATTCTACTGTCAAGGTAATGAGCGTGCAGGGTAACTATTGCCAATATCGTACATAGAATGTATGATCTGTCCTTATTTGGCTATTATCATCTTGCAGTGTAAGCCACTCTAATTTAAAGTCAATTTTAGCCATTTTTACCGACATTGCTGACGGGAAACTGAAGTAATTTGCATTATAGGCCTGTTAAATCTTGGTCGAAATCACCATGTCTTAGTTTATACCGTTATATACAGTGTTTATAATAAGCATATAAGGAGAGTTTAAAAGCATTTATAGGATATAAAACAGAACTTGCTATGTACTAGTGCATTATAAATTCGAATAACTTAGGTTATATGAGTGTGTGCGAACATATATCCGTAGCAAAAGTCGAATGTAATATGATGCGCACTTGATTGAGACTCAATGGATAATAACTCGACGGTTAACCGCACGGTTAACCATTGCTAAATCTTAATTATATTTAAAGCAATGCTATAAATTTATACCTTTTGGGACTTGATTATTTTATTAGATATAAAGGAACCCTCAAGAAACGTTTCAGGAGCAATTACTGTTACCATTGGCGTATTCCAACGGTTAACCACGGTTAACCACTATTTTGTATATATAATTGAGTCTTTAGTATATTTAAATTACAGTGGTTAACCGTGGTTAACCGTCGTAGTTTTGAACAATTCATTGTTGTGAACACTTGATTCTTTTCGATGGTTAACACTATGTTTAGAAACAACACAATATGCTAAAATGCAGGCACATTTATCGCCACAAAGTCCAAATTTCTCATTATTGCTTATGGTTAACCGTGGTTAACCGTTCGGCGCCACTGGATACCAATAGGTCTTATTCGCCCCAAAATGCGATTTATGTCCACTTTATATTTACAAAGCATCCCAATTAACGGCAAAACACAGATATTAAATTCTCCTGATACATTTCTTACAAAGTATTTTAAACCTTTAGGTTTATGTACTGCATACGCATGTACTTGCACTAAAGACGCTCGTGAGCAATATTTTGTCCAATTCACATATATAGTCTTTATCAGCATTGCCTTTGCTTAAACATTAAAAATGGTTCAAAAAACTTAAAGGTTAGTATCATTTGAAAGCTTAGTGGTCTGTCCTTAAACAAATGTGTAAAATGGGTCTTTACGATTATCGGTAACTGATTGCGTGTCACTTCGAAAACTGCAATGTATCACAGACAATCGTGGACATAACAGTTGATAAAATTGCTTAAATTTTCCGGAACACAAATTCGACTAACTTCATTAGGCTTTCGCCCCCCTGTCCCCCTACCAATGTTGCTATTATTATCCCCAGACTTAAAACGCAACATAACAACATTGTCTAGGGGGAAGGGGGGATATCCAAGGTCAAATACAGAAATTATAGTACAATTTATACTCTGACAGATGCACCTTGGAATTTTATTAACAAGTTATGTCCAGGATTGTCTGAGAACGGACCTTGAAATAGCGAGAATATGTTGGGTTATATTGACGATTTAACGTCTGAATTACTCTGCTACGCATTAGATTGTTATAAAACAGACCGTGTTTTAAAGATTTAAAAGGGATTGTGCGATTATTTATTTCTTAAGTGTTGCATAAACATATAATACGCGAAATTGACTGTTGCAATTAATAGCGCGCGTAACAATTCTACTGTCAAGGTAATGAGCGTGCAGGGTAACTATTGCCAATATCGTACATAGAATGTATGATCTGTCCTTATTTGGCTATTATCATCTTGCAGTGTAAGCCACTCTAATTTAAAGTCAATTTTAGCCATTTTTACCGACATTGCTGACGGGAAACTGAAGTAATTTGCATTATAGGCCTGTTAAATCTTGGTCGAAATCACCATGTCTTAGTTTATACCGTTATATACAGTGTTTATAATAAGCATATAAGGAGAGTTTAAAAGCATTTATAGGATATAAAACAGAACTTGCTATGTACTAGTGCATTATAAATTCGAATAACTTAGGTTATATGAGTGTGTGCGAACATATATCCGTAGCAAAAGTCGAATGTAATATGATGCGCACTTGATTGAGACTCAATGGATAATAACTCGACGGTTAACCGCACGGTTAACCATTGCTAAATCTTAATTATATTTAAAGCAATGCTATAAATTTATACCTTTGGGACTTGATTCTTTTATTAGATATAAAGGAACCCTCAAGAAACGTTTTAGGAGCAATTACTGTTACCATTGGCGTATTCCAACGGTTAACCACGGTTAACCACTATTTTGTATATATAATTGAGTCTTTAGTATATTTAAATTACAGTGGTTAACCGTGGTTAACCGTCGTAGTTTTGAACAATTCATTGTTGTGAACACTTGATTCTTTTCGATGGTTAACACTATGTTTAGAAACAACACAATATGCTAAAATGCAGGCACATTTATCGCCACAAAGTCCAAATTTCTCATTATTGCTTATGGTTAACCGTGGTTAACCGTTCGGCGCCACTGGATACCAATAGGTCTTATTCGCCCCAAAATGCGATTTATGTCCACTTTATATTTACAAAGCATCCCAATTAACGGCAAAACACAGATATTAAATTCTCCTGATACATTTCTTACAAAGTATTTTAAACCTTTAGGTTTATGTACTGCATACGCATGTACTTGCACTAAAGACGCTCGTGAGCAATATTTTGTCCAATTCACATATATAGTCTTTATCAGCATTGCCTTTGCTTAAACATTAAAAATGGTTCAAAAAACTTAAAGGTTAGTATCATTTGAAAGCTTAGTGGTCTGTCCTTAAACAAATGTGTAAAATGGGCCTTTACGATTATCGGTAACTGATTGCGTGTCACTTCGAAAACTGCAATGTATCACAGACTGTCTGAGAACGGACCTTGAAATAGCGAGAATATGTTGGGTTATATTGACGATTTAACGTCTGAATTACTCTGCTACGCATTAGATTGTTATAAAACAGACCGTGTTTTAAAGATTTAAAAGGGATTGTGCGATTATTTATTTCTTAAGTGTTGCATAAACATATAATACGCGAAATTGACTGTTGCAATTAATAGCGCGCGTAACAATTCTACTGTCAAGGTAATGAGCGTGCAGGGTAACTATTGCCAATATCATAGAATGTATGATCTGTCCTTATTTGGCTATTATCATCTTGCAGTGTAAGCCACTCTAATTTAAAGTCAATTTTAGCCATTTTTACCGACATTGCTGACGGGAAACTGAAGTAATTTGCATTATAGGCCTGTTAAATCTTGGTCGAAATCACCATGTCTTAGTTTATACCGTTATATACAGTGTTTATAATAAGCATATAAGGAGAGTTTAAAAGCATTTATAGGATATAAAACAGAACTTGCTATGTACTAGTGCATTATAAATTCGAATAACTTAGGTTATATGAGTGTGTGCGAACATATATCCGTAGCAAAAGTCGAATGTAATATGATGCGCACTTGATTGAGACTCAATGGATAATAACTCGACGGTTAACCGCACGGTTAACCATTGCTAAATCTTAATTATATTTAAAGCAATGCTATAAATTTATACCTTTTGGGACTTGATTCTTTTATTAGATATAAAGGAACCCTCAAGAAACGTTTTAGGAGCAATTACTGTTACCATTGGCGTATTCCAACGGTTAACCACGGTTAACCACTATTTTGTATATATAATTGAGTCTTTAGTATATTTAAATTACAGTGGTTAACCGTGGTTAACCGTCGTAGTTTTGAACAATTCATTGTTGTGAACACTTGATTCTTTTCGATGGTTAACACTATGTTTAGAAACAACACAATATGCTAAAATGCAGGCACATTTATCGCCACAAAGTCCAAATTTCTCATTATTGCTTATGGTTAACCGTGGTTAACTGGATACCAATAGGTCTTATTCGCCCCAAAATGCGATTTATGTCCACTTTATATTTACAAAGCATCCCAATTAACGGCAAAACACAGATATTAAATTCTCCTGATACATTTCTTACAAAGTATTTTAAACCTTTAGGTTTATGTACTGCATACGCATGTACTTGCACTAAAGACGCTCGTGAGCAATATTTTGTCCAATTCACATATATAGTCTTTATCAGCATTGCCTTTGCTTAAACATTAAAAATGGTTCAAAAAACTTAAAGGTTAGTATCATTTGAAAGCTTAGTGGTCTGTCCTTAAACAAATGTGTAAAATGGGCCTTTACGATTATCGGTAACTGATTGCGTGTCACTTCGAAAACTGCAATGTATCACAGACTGTCTGAGAACGGACCTTGAAATAGCGAGAATATGTTGGGTTATATTGACGATTTAACGTCTGAATTACTCTGCTACGCATTAGATTGTTATAAAACAGACCGTGTTTTAAAGATTTAAAAGGGATTGTGCGATTATTTATTTCTTAAGTGTTGCATAAACATATAATACGCGAAATTGACTGTTGCAATTAATAGCGCGCGTAACAATTCTACTGTCAAGGTAATGAGCGTGCAGGGTAACTATTGCCAATATCGTACATAGAATGTATGATCTGTCCTTATTTGGCTATTATCATCTTGCAGTGTAAGCCACTCTAATTTAAAGTCAATTTTAGCCATTTTTACCGACATTGCTGACGGGAAACTGAAGTAATTTGCATTATAGGCCTGTTAAATCTTGGTCGAAATCACCATGTCTTAGTTTATACCGTTATATACAGTGTTTATAATAAGCATATAAGGAGAGTTTAAAAGCATTTATAGGATATAAAACAGAACTTGCTATGTACTAGTGCATTATAAATTCGAATAACTTAGGTTATATGAGTGTGTGCGAACATATATCCGTAGCAAAAGTCGAATGTAATATGATGCGCACTTGATTGAGACTCAATGGATAATAACTCGACGGTTAACCGCACGGTTAACCATTGCTAAATCTTAATTATATTTAAAGCAATGCTATAAATTTATACCTTTTGGGACTTGATTCTTTTATTAGATATAAAGGAACCCTCAAGAAACGTTTTAGGAGCAATTACTGTTACCATTGGCGTATTCCAACGGTTAACCACGGTTAACCACTATTTTGTATATATAATTGAGTCTTTAGTATATTTAAATTACAGTGGTTAACCGTGGTTAACCGTCGTAGTTTTGAACAATTCATTGTTGTGAACACTTGATTCTTTTCGATGGTTAACACTATGTTTAGAAACAACACAATATGCTAAAATGCAGGCACATTTATCGCCACAAAGTCCAAATTTCTCATTATTGCTTATGGTTAACCGTGGTTAACCGTTCGGCGCCACTGGATACCAATAGGTCTTATTCGCCCCAAAATGCGATTTATGTCCACTTTATATTTACAAAGCATCCCAATTAACGGCAAAACACAGATATTAAATTCTCCTGATACATTTCTTACAAAGTATTTTAAACCTTTAGGTTTATGTACTGCATACGCATGTACTTGCACTAAAGACGCTCGTGAGCAATATTTTGTCCAATTCACATATATAGTCTTTATCAGCATTGCCTTTGCTTAAACATTAAAAATGGTTCAAAAACTTAAAGGTTAGTATCATTTGAAAGCTTAGTGGTCTGTCCTTAAACAAATGTGTAAAATGGGCCTTTACGATTATCGGTAACTGATTGCGTGTCACTTCGAAAACTGCAATGTATCACAGACTGTCTGAGAACGGACCTTGAAATAGCGAGAATATGTTGGGTTATATTGACGATTTAACGTCTGAATTACTCTGCTACGCATTAGATTGTTATAAAACAGACCGTGTTTTAAAGATTTAAAAGGGATTGTGCGATTATTTATTTCTTAAGTGTTGCATAAACATATAATACGCGAAATTGACTGTTGCAATTAATAGCGCGCGTAACAATTCTACTGTCAAGGTAATGAGCGTGAAGGGTAACTATTGCCAATATCGTACATAGAATGTATGATCTGTCCTTATTTGGCTATTATCATCTTGCAGTGTAAGCCACTCTAATTTAAAGTCAATTTTAGCCATTTTTACCGACATTGCTGACGGGAAACTGAAGTAATTTGCATTATAGGCCTGTTAAATCTTGGTCGAAATCACCATGTCTTAGTTTATACCGTTATATACAGTGTTTATAATAAGCATATAAGGAGAGTTTAAAAGCATTTATAGGATATAAAACAGAACTTGCTATGTACTAGTGCATTATAAATTCGAATAACTTAGGTTATATGAGTGTGTGCGAACATATATCCGTAGCAAAAATCGAATGTAATATAATGCGCACTTGATTGAGACTCAATGGATAATAACTCGACGGTTAACCGCACGGTTAACCATTGCCAAATCTTAATTATATTTAAAGCAATGCTATAAATTTATACCTTTTGGGACTTGATTCTTTTATTAGATATAAAGGAACCCTTAAGAAACGTTTTAGGAGCAATTACTGTTACCATTGGCGTATTCCAACGGTTAACCACGGTTAACCACTATTTTGTATATATAATTGAGTCTTTAGTATATTTAAATTACAGTGGTTAACCGTGGTTAACCGTCGTAGTTTTGAACAATTCATTGTTGTGAACACACAGTAAAAACAAATTGGTTAAAATGACCAAAAAAAATTGGTCGTTTGGATGCATCTGAGACAACCAGTTTAAATTGGTCGTTTTAACCAAAAAAGTAATTGGTCAAAATAACCAATTATTTTTTGGTTATTTTGACCAATTACTTTTTTGGTTAAAACGACCAATTTAAACTGGTTGTCTCAGATGCATCCAAACGACCAATTTTTTTTGGTCATTTTAACCAAATTTTAAATTGGTTAAAATGACCAAAACCAATCAAAAGACGCTTGAAAAAAATAATTAATCAAATAGGTTTTAATTACAAATAAATACTAAGTTTATAATACAAAATAAATATACTAATAATTTAGAATATATAGCATGTATCTATATACAGTATATTTGTCAGGCCAATTTCTGGTTAGACCCGACCGGTGGCTATATACAGTATATGTAGATTAAGAGCTTAAAGAAGCGATCAAGTCCATTCAGCATATGCACTCTGTGACGACTCTCGCAAGAATACATAGTACATGATGCACTCTACATTGAGGTGATATAACAGAAACAAAAACAGATCCGTCCTGAAATAATCTTTCACTCATAATCTCACATGCAATTATACAAGGGATACTGTGAGAAGAAGTGGATCAAAGACTTTTATTACATCTTGTATCCCACATGCATGACTAAATGCACTTGACTGCCTCTTCAAGGAATCCATGCACTTCCTGCATGGTAGTTTATATATATATATACAGTTCAAGTTCTATCTATCATCATGAAAACCTATGAATATACATTCTATAGATCACAGCAATACTTAGTCCAGTTTATTGCATATCAGCTTTAAATTTCCGGTAGCTGGTCAGTGCTGACTTAATCAGTATCTTCAAACAATGCATCATGGGCTTTTTGGCGGGCTCATTCCTTTACTAATCCCATAACATATCAAAGTCTCATTTCTTCAGTCAACCATTGAAGACAATCTTTCTTAAATTCATCCCTATCTTCCCAACCTCCAATTCCCAAGACTCTCCTTGCTTCCTCGATGATCTGTTAATTTAAGTAAGAAAGCAAAAAGTTTTTCTTAGCCAACAAATAACATTACCTATGTCATACACTTATGATATCTACACATCAGATATCGGGCATACGTTTGTTGAGGTCATATACTACCAATTTTTGTACATACTAGATTCGAAATGACAAATCTCTTTTGACAAATACATCTATTTTGCAAAAGAAAACAAAACATTTCAAAAGTTCAGATGAAGGAAACACTGCAATCTTACAAAGTTACCTAGGAGTGAATAGAAGTCTGATAGTAACAGTGTAACACAAATGCATGAAGGGACAATTTGAATGATATTCACATTATGTATACTTTGTACCATGCTTATAGTCATTGCCGGTAAACTGTAACATATATAATTGGATATTCTCATCATAACTGCTTTGTCTCAACTTTAACTTCAGCCAAAATATCAAATCTGAGCAGTTCTGTGTCAGTGCATCATTGACATTTTGACAACATAAGCCAGAAATATTGTAAATCATCATTATTGCTGACTTCACAGTAGTGCTAATTTGGTTAATAGGCTAAGTGCAACACTTTTCCCTTGGCCATTTATAAACAGTATTGTCTGCAAAATAGGGTGCATTGCCACTTGCCGAGTTAAAATATTATGCACAAGGGTATATTAAGGAGGACTTTACACCCAATGCACATAGGGCCTGTGGGTTATTTTCAATTAAGACCGGGCACCCCACAAGTTGTTTATTTGGGAACTAAGCTGTCCAGCCTATGGAATATCCCTGCCAGGATCTGGCAGAGTACTAATGCTGTATTTAAATTAATATCAATCAATCAATCAGGGCTTCATCGAAAAACACCTTCGGGTGACATGAAACCCCTGTTAAAATATTATTATCATTCATTCATCAAAATATTTATTCAGGGAACCTTTATTAAATTAATAAATACATAATAGGCCCTTGCAGGAGGATCTAAAGGTTAGCATTATTATTGATCCCCTAAAAACATTTAGTAGCTAAAAAATTATTATAGATTAGTTAACAATGCTGTAAGTGACTTTCATTTCTATGGGCTTTTACTGTGAAATATTAATTGTCTCTGAAAATTGTATGTGATTTCAGGTTTGGTACAACACAAAAAGAAAAGGTGGGCCGCACCAAATTTATCTGTATTTGGCCCTTTTATATGGGAAGTCCAAGCAATAAGCAAGCATAAATCTGGCAGGGATGTCATTTTATCTGTGTGCAATTACCAAATATATATTTCATCTGATATATTATATATTGTGCTAAACACAGGTATGTTTACTCCTGAAAGGCCTGAAAAGTGTTACCAATGAAATTTCTCCTGGGAAAGCGAGCTAATCTAGCCCTGGTAGGTTCCATATAAACACCTCCATAAACAGTCAGTATATATAATGTGTGCGGGTTGTGATAAGGTGAACTTCAAAGATTTTTTTTTCACTTCACTTGGTTGAACTAGAATACTGGGTTTGGTGGATAATCCAAGTGAGTAGATATATACACATCTTATCACAACCTGCACACCCGATAACCTATATATACAGAACTTACGGTTACAGCTCAGCAACTGGTCTCTGTAGCTCAGTTGGTTAGAGCGCTGCACCGGAATCGCAGGGCCGTGGGTTCAATTCCTGCCAGAGGACCTAGTGTTGCATTTTTCGCAACCGTTCCTGGTTAGGTCTTAAATTTGTGTATATATCTACTCACTTGGATTATCCACCAAACCCAGTATATATAATGGTCTATAATGCCATATCAGGTTCTGGACAGAAATGATATTATTATAGCACAATATACTGTATTATTACAAAAGAAGGATTGTTCTCCTCTCATAGAAAGCTAAATATTTTGCTTTGGTGATTGTATTAACATCAAAGCTAAATGAGTCAATATTTCATTAAGTATCAATTCATGAATCATCAACAATATTCATACCTTAACCTTGTGGCAGACAAACTTGTGTAGTTGTAGTCGTTTGTATTGTTTTAGACAGTTCGACTCGCTTGGACCACATATTATTTCAGATTTATTGCTTGATATGATAATCTGTAAATACAAAGGCATATAGAAAGTTTTTAATCTCTATTAATAATATATTCTTGAAGCCAAATGGGGCCAACGACCAACGTCGGCTAAAATTATACATGAAAACAATCGATTATGTACCCTATATTTACACGCAAAATCTAAAAATATTTACATAGTTTAACACTTACTTTCCAATTGATTGTTTCAATCTTCAAATATTGGAATGTTTCTTCGTATTTCGTTAAAATTTGCGCATGATTTGCATGTATAAAGTTTTAATTCCACAAGATTTTTGAAAGGACGCGCTGTGAGTGCACGCTCGCTAAGCATCCTGGGTGCCCATATATGGCACTCGTCTGCATACCACTGAAGACACTGATCTCAAATATCTGAACAGTCCAGCATATAAGCAACAATAATCAGCAACGATAATCTCTGACTTTCTGACGAAAACTCATTTCACGCCAGTCTCGAAGCCACAGTAAAATGCCAAATAATCGAGTTAGCTGAGCTAGCCCGGCTTATATGAACAGGCCCTGATTCCAGGGGCTCATTATACAGAGTGGAGTTATTTGGGGGAGTATAGGGCATGTAATCCTTTCCAACCTCCAATCTAAGATAAGCCCATGAATAAGATAATTTTGACATTAATCAATTAATATAATTGGTTGTGAATATGACCAATATTAGTTTTCGAACATGTGGATTTTGCCTATTAATTTAGTCGCTGGGGCACTTGTGCCCAATAGGTTTCCGCACCCAACATTTGACCAATTTAGAACTTGTTATTGATTTGACCAATTTAGAATTGGTTATTGATTTGACCAATTTAGAATTGGTTGTTGATTTGACCAATTTAGAATTGGTTATTGATTTGACCAATTTAGAATTGGTTATTGATTTGACCAATGTCGAATTGGTTATTGATTTGACCAATTTAGAATTGGTTATTGATTTGACCAATTTAGAATTGGTTGCGGATATGACCAATTTAGAATTGGTTGCGGATATGACCAATTTAGAATTGGTTGCGGATATGACCAATTTAGAATTGGTTACAGATATGACCAATTTAGAATTGGTCATTCAACATTGAGTGACCAAAAAAAATTGGTTAAATTGACCAATTTAAATTGGTAGAAAATGCAACTAATTAAAACTTGGTTGTTTCAACCAATATTAATTGGTCATTTCAGAATAACCAATTCATGAATTGGTTAAAATGACCAATTCAAATTGGTTACAACCAATATAAATTGGTCATTTTAACCAGTTTGTTTTTACTGTGCACTTGATTCTTTTCGATGGTTAACACTATGTTTAGAAACAGCACAAAATGCTAAAATGCAGGCACATTTATCGCCACGAAGTCCAAATTTCTCATTATTGCTTATGGTTAACCGTGGTTAACCGTTCGGCGCCACTGGATACCAGGAGGTCTTATTCGCCCCAAAATGCGATTTATGTCCACTTTATATTTACAAAGCATCCCAATTAACGGCAAAACACAGATATTAAATTCTCCTGATACATTTCTTACAAAGTATTTTAAACCTTTAGGTTTATGTACTGCATACGCATGTACTTGCACTAAAGACGCTCGTGAGCAATATTTTGTCCAATTCACATATATAGTCTTTATCAGCATTGCCTTTGCTTAAACATTAAAAATGGTTCAAAAAACTTAAAGGTTAGCATCATTTGAAAGCTTAGTGGTCTGTCCTTAAACAAATGTGTAAAATGGGCCTTTACGATTATCGGTAACTGATTGCGTGTCACTTCGAAAACTGCAATATATCACAGACTGTCTGAGAACGGACCTTGAAATAGCGAGAATATGTTGGGTTATATTGACGATTTAACGTCTGAATTACTCTGCTACGCATTAGATTGTTATAAAACAGACCGTGTTTTAAAGATTTAAAAGGGATTGTGCGATTATTTATTTCTTAAGTGTTGCATAAACATATAATACGCGAAATTGACTGTTGCAATTAATAGCGCGCGTAACAATTCTACTGTCAAGGTAATGAGCGTGCAGGGTAACTATTGCCAATATCGTACATAGAATGTATGATATGTCCTTATTTGGCTATTATCATCTTGCAGTGTAAGCCACTCTAATTTAAAGTCAATTTTAGCCATTTTTACCGACATTGCTGACGGGAAACTGAAGTAATTTGCATTATAGGCCTGTTACATCTTGGTCGAAATCAGCATGTCTTAGTTTATACCGTTATATACAGTGTTTATAATAAGCATATAAGGAGAGTTTAAAAGCATTTATAGGATATAAAACAGAACTTGCTATGTACTAGTGCATTATAAATTCGAATAACTTAGGTTATATGAGTGTGTGCGAACATATATCCGTAGCAAAAATCGAATGTAATATAATGCGCACTTGATTGAGACTCAATGGATAATAACTCGACGGTTAACCGCACGGTTAACCATTGCCAAATCTTAATTATATTTAAAGCAATGCTATAAATTTATACCTTTGGGACTTGATTCTTTTATTAGATATAAAGGAACCCTTAAGAAACGTTTTAGGAGCAATTACTGTTACCATTGGCGTATTCCAACGGTTAACCACGGTTAACCACTATTTTGTATATATAATTGAGTCTTTAGTATATTTAAATTACAGTGGTTAACCGTGGTTAACCGTCGTAGTTTTGAACAATTCATTGTTGTGAACACTTGATTCTTTTCGATGGTTAACACTATGTTTAGAAACAGCACAAAATGCTAAAATGCAGGCACATTTAACGCCACACAGACCAAATTTCTCATTATTGCTTATGGTTAACCGTGGTTAACCGTTCGGCGCCACTGGATACCAGGAGGTCTTATTCGCCCCAAAATGCGATTTATGTCCACTTTATATTTACAAAGCATCCCAATTAACGGCAAAACACAGATATTAAATTCTCCTGATACATTTCTTACAAAGTATTTTAAACCTTTAGGTTTATGTACTGCATACGCATGTACTTGCACTAAAGACGCTCGTGAGCAATATTTTGTCCAATTCACATATATAGTCTTTATCAGCATTGCCTTTGCTTAAACATTAAAAATGGTTCAAAAACTTAAAGGTTAGCATCATTTGAAAGCTTAGTGGTCTGTCCTTAAACAAATGTGTAAAATGGGCCTTTACGATTATCGGTAACTGATTGCGTGTCACTTCGAAAACTGCAATATATCACAGACTGTCTGAGAACGGACCTTGAAATAGCGAGAATATGTTGGGTTATATTGACGATTTAACGTCTGAATTACTCTGCTACGCATTAGATTGTTATAAAACAGACCGTGTTTTAAAGATTTAAAAGGGATTGTGCGACTATTTATTTCTTACGTGTTGCATAAACATATGATACGCGAAATTGACTGTTGCAATTAATAGCGCGCGTAACAATTCTACTGTCAAGGTAATGAGCGTGCAGGGTAACTATTGCCAATATCGTACATAGAATGTATGATATGTCCTTATTTGGCTATTATCATCTTGCAGTGTAAGCCACTCTAATTTAAAGTCAATTTTAGCCATTTTTACCGACATTGCTGACGGAAACTGAAGTAATTTGCATTATAGGCCTGTTACATCTTGGTCGAAATCAGCATGTCTTAGTTTATACCGTTATATACAGTGTTTATAATAAGCATATAAGGAGAGTTTAAAAGCATTTATAGGATATAAAACAGAACTTGCTATGTACTAGTGCATTATAAATTCGAATAACTTAGGTTATATGAGTGTGTGCGAACATATATCCGTAGCAAAAATCGAATGTAATATAATGCGCACTTGATTGAGACTCAATGGATAATAACTCGACGGTTAACCGCACGGTTAACCATTGCTAAATCTTAATTATATTTAAAGCAATGCTATAAATTTATACCTTTTGGGACTTGATTCTTTTATTAGATATAAAGGAACCCTTAAGAAACGTTTTAGGAGCAATTACTGTTACCATTGGCGTATTCCAACGGTTAACCACGGTTAACCACTATTTTGTATATATAATTGAGTCTTTAGTATATTTAAATTACAGTGGTTAACCGTGGTTAACCGTCGTAGTTTTGAACAATTCATTGTTGTGAACACTTGATTCTTTTCGATGGTTAACACTATGTTTAGAAACAGCACAAAATGCTAAAATGCAGGCACATTTATCGCCACAAAGTCCAAATTTCTCATTATTGCTTATGGTTAACCGTGGTTAACCGTTCGGCGCCACTGGATACCAGGAGGTCTTATTCGCCCCAAAATGCGATTTATGTCCACTTTATATTTACAAAGCATCCCAATTAACGGCAAAACACAGATATTAAATTCTCCTGATACATTTCTTACAAAGTATTTTAAACCTTTAGGTTTATGTACTGCATACGCATGTACTTGCACTAAAGACGCTCGTGAGCAATATTTTGTCCAATTCACATATATAGTCTTTATCAGCATTGCCTTTGCTTAAACATTAAAAATGGTTCAAAACTTAAAGGTTAGCATCATTTGAAAGCTTAGTGGTCTGTCCTTAAACAAATGTGTAAAATGGGCCTTTACGATTATCGGTAACTGATTGCGTGTCACTTCGAAAACTGCAATATATCACAGACAATCGTGGACATAACAGTTGATAAAATTGCTTAAATTTTCCGGAACACACATTCGACTAACTTCATTAGGCTTTCGCCCCCCTACCAATGTTGCTATTATTATCCCCAGACTTAAAACGCAACATAACAACATTGTCTAGGGGGAAGGGGGGATATCCAAGGTCAAATACAGAAATTATAGTACAATTTATACTCTGACAGATGCACCTTGGAATTTTATTAACAAGTTATGTCCAGGATTGTCTGAGAACGGACCTTGAAATAGCGAGAATATGTTGGGTTATATTGACGATTTAACGTCTGAATTACTCTGCTACGCATTAGATTGTTATAAAACAGACCGTGTTTTAAAGATTTAAAAGGGATTGTGCGATTATTTATTTCTTAAGTGTTGCATAAACATATAATACGCGAAATTGACTGTTGCAATTAATAGCGCGCGTAACAATTCTACTGTCAAGGTAATGAGCGTGCAGGGTAACTATTGCCAATATCGTACATAGAATGTATGATATGTCCTTATTTGGCTATTATCATCTTGCAGTGTAAGCCACTCTAATTTAAAGTCAATTTTAGCCATTTTTACCGACATTGCTGACGGGAAACTGAAGTAATTTGCATTATAGGCCTGTTACATCTTGGTCGAAATCAGCATGTCTTAGTTTATACCGTTATATACAGTGTTTATAATAAGCATATAAGGAGAGTTTAAAAGCATTTATAGGATATAAAACAGAACTTGCTATGTACTAGTGCATTATAAATTCGAATAACTTAGGTTATATGAGTGTGCGAACATATATCCGTAGCAAAAATCGAATGTAATATAATGCGCACTTGATTGAGACTCAATGGATAATAACTCGACGGTTAACCGCACGGTTAACCATTGCTAAATCTTAATTATATTTAAAGCAATGCTATAAATTTATACCTTTGGGACTAGATTCTTTTATTAGATATAAAGGAACCCTTAAGAAACGTTTTAGGAGCAATTACTGTTACCATTGGCGTATTCCAACGGTTAACCACGGTTAACCACTATTTTGTATATATAATTGAGTCTTTAGTATATTTAAATTACAGTGGTTAACCGTGGTTAACCGTCGTAGTTTTGAACAATTCATTGTTGTGAACACTTGATTCTTTTCGATGGTTAACACTATGTTTAGAAACAGCACAATATGCTAAAATGCAGGCACATTTATCGCCACAAAGTCCAAATTTCTCATTATTGCTTATGGTTAACCGTGGTTAACCGTTCGGCGCCACTGGATACCAGGAGGTCTTATTCGCCCCAAAATGCGATTTATGTCCACTTTATATTTACAAAGCATCCCAATTAACGGCAAAACACAGATATTAAATTCTCCTGATACATTTCTTACAAAGTATTTTAAACCTTTAGGTTTATGTACTGCATACGCATGTACTTGCACTAAAGACGCTCGTGAGCAATATTTTGTCCAATTCACATATATAGTCTTTATCAGCATTGCCTTTGCTTAAACATTAAAAATGGTTCAAAAAACTTAAAGGTTAGCATCATTTGAAAGCTTAGTGGTCTGTCCTTAAACAAATGTGTAAAATGGGCCTTTACGATTATCGGTAACTGATTGCGTGTCACTTCGAAAACTGCAATATATCACAGACTGTCTGAGAACGGACCTTGAAATAGCGAGAATGTTGGGTTATATTGACGATTTAACGTCTGAATTACTCTGCTACGCATTAGATTGTTATAAAACAGACCGTGTTCTAAAGATTTAAAGGGATTGTGCGATTATTTATTTCTTAAGTGTTGCATAAACATATAATACGCGAAATTGACTGTTGCAATTAATAGCGCGCGTAACAATTCTACTGTCAAGGTAATGAGCGTGCAGGGTAACTATTGCCAATATCGTACATAGAATGTATGATATGTCCTTATTTGGCTATTATCATCTTGCAGTGTAAGCCACTCTAATTTAAAGTCAATTTTAGCCATTTTTACCGACATTGCTGACGGGAAACTGAAGTAATTTGCATTATAGGCCTGTTACATCTTGGTCGAAATCAGCATGTCTTAGTTTATACCGTTATATACAGTGTTTATAATAAGCATATAAGGAGAGTTTAAAAGCATTTATAGGATATAAAACAGAACTTGCTATGTACTAGTGCATTATAAATTCGAATAACTTAGGTTATATGAGTGTGTGCGAACATATATCCGTAGCAAAAATCGAATGTAATATAATGCGCACTTGATTGAGACTAAATGGATAATAACTCGACGGTTAACCGCACGGTTAACCATTGCCAAATCTTAATTATATTTAAAGCAATGCTATAAATTTATACCTTTTGGGACTTGATTCTTTTATTAGATATAAAGGAACCCTTAAGAAACGTTTTAGGAGCAATTACTGTTACCATTGGCGTATTCAGACGGTTAACCACGGTTAACCACTATTTTGTATATATAATTGAGTCTTTAGTATATTTAAATTACAGTGGTTAACCGTGGTTAACCGTCGTAGTTTTGAACAATTCATTGTTGTGAACACTTGATTCTTTTCGATGGTTAACACTATGTTTAGAAACAGCACAAAATGCTAAAATGCAGGCACATTTATCGCCACGAAGTCCAAATTTCTCATTATTGCTTATGGTTAACCGTGGTTAACCGTTCGGCGCCACTGGATACCAGGAGGTCTTATTCGCCCCAAAATGCGATTTATGTCCACTTTATATTTACAAAGCATCCCAATTAACGGCAAAACACAGATATTAAATTCTCCTGATACATTTCTTACAAAGTATTTTAAACCTTTAGGTTTATGTACTGCATACGCATGTACTTGCACTAAAGACGCTCGTGAGCAATATTTTGTCCAATTCACATATATAGTCTTTATCAGCATTGCCTTTGCTTAAACATTAAAAATGGTTCAAAAAACTTAAAGGTTAGCATCATTTGAAAGCTTAGTGGTCTGTCCTTAAACAAATGTGTAAAATGGGCCTTTACGATTATCGGTAACTGATTGCGTGTCACTTCGAAAACTGCAATATATCACAGACTGTCTGAGAACGGACCTTGAAATAGCGAGAATATGTTGGGTTATATTGACGATTTAACGTCTGAATTACTCTGCTACGCATTAGATTGTTATAAAACAGACCGTGTTTTAAAGATTTAAAAGGGATTGTGCGATTATTTATTTCTTAAGTGTTGCATAAACATATAATACGCGAAATTGACTGTTGCAATTAATAGCGCGCGTAACAATTCTACTGTCAAGGTAATGAGCGTGCAGGGTAACTATTGCCAATATCGTACATAGAATGTATGATATGTCCTTATTTGGCTATTATCATCTTGCAGTGTAAGCCACTCTAATTTAAAGTCAATTTTAGCCATTTTACCGACATTGCTGACGGGAAACTGAAGTAATTTGCATTATAGGCCTGTTACATCTTGGTCGAAATCAGCATGTCTTAGTTTATACCGTTATATACAGTGTTTATAATAAGCATATAAGGAGAGTTTAAAAGCATTTATAGGATATAAAACAGAACTTGCTATGTACTAGTGCATTATAAATTCGAATAACTTAGGTTATATGAGTGTGTGCGAACATATATCCGTAGCAAAAATCGAATGTAATATAATGCGCACTTGATTGAGACTCAATGGATAATAACTCGACGGTTAACCGCACGGTTAACCATTGCTAAATCTTAATTATATTTAAAGCAATGCTATAAATTTATACCTTTTGGGACTTGATTCTTTTATTAGATATAAAGGAACCTTAAGAAACGTTTTAGGAGCAATTACTGTTACCATTGGCGTATTCCAACGGTTAACCACGGTTAACCACTATTTTGTATATATAATTGAGTCTTTAGTATATTTAAATTACAGTGGTTAACCGTGGTTAACTGTCGTAGTTTTGAACAATTCATTGTTGTGAACACTTGATTCTTTTCGATGGTTAACACTATGTTTAGAAACAGCACAAAATGCTAAAATGCAGGCACATTTATCGCCACGAAGTCCAAATTTCTCATTATTGCTTATGGTTAACCGTGGTTAACCGTTCGGCGCCACTGGATACCAGGAGGTCTTATTCGCCCCAAAATGCGATTTATGTCCACTTTATATTTACAAAGCATCCCAATTAACGGCAAAACACAGATATTAAATTCTCCTGATACATTTCTTACAAAGTATTTTAAACCTTTAGGTTTATGTACTGCATACGCATGTACTTGCACTAAAGACGCTCGTGAGCAATATTTTGTCCAATTCACATATATAGTCTTTATCAGCATTGCCTTTGCTTAAACATTAAAAATGGTTCAAAAAACTTAAAGGTTAGCATCATTTGAAAGCTTAGTGGTCTGTCCTTAAACAAATGTGTAAAATGGGCCTTTACGATTATCGGTAACTGATTGCGTGTCACTTCGAAAACTGCAATATATCACAGACAATCGTGGACATAACAGTTGATAAAATTGCTTAAATTTTCCGGAACACACATTCGACTAACTTCATTAGGCTTTCGCCCCCCTACCAATGTTGCTATTATTATCCCCAGACTTAAAACGCAACATAACAACATTGTCTAGGGGGAAGGGGGGATATCCAAGGTCAAATACAGAAATTATAGTACAATTTATACTCTGACAGATGCACCTTGGAATTTTATTAACAAGTTATGTCCAGGATTGTCTGAGAACGGACCTTGAAATAGCGAGAATATGTTGGGTTATATTGACGATTTAACGTCTGAATTACTCTGCTACGCATTAGATTGTTATAAAACAGACCGTGTTTTAAAGATTTAAAAGGATTGTGCGATTATTTATTTCTTAAGTGTTGCATAAACATATAATACGCGAAATTGACTGTTGCAATTAATAGCGCGCGTAACAATTCTACTGTCAAGGTAATGAGCGTGCAGGGTAACTATTGCCAATATCGTACATAGAATGTATGATATGTCCTTATTTGGCTATTATCATCTTGCAGTGTAAGCCACTCTAATTTAAAGTCAATTTTAGCCATTTTTACCGACATTGCTGACGGAAACTGAAGTAATTTGCATTATAGGCCTGTTACATCTTGGTCGAAATCAGCATGTCTTAGTTTATACCGTTATATACAGTGTTTATAATAAGCATATAAGGAGAGTTTAAAAGCATTTATAGGATATAAAACAGAACTTGCTATGTACTAGTGCATTATAAATTCGAATAACTTAGGTTATATGAGTGTGTGCGAACATATATCCGTAGCAAAAATCGAATGTAATATAATGCGCACTTGATTGAGACTCAATGGATAATAACTCGACGGTTAACCGCACGGTTAACCATTGCCAAATCTTAATTATATTTAAAGCAATGCTATAAATTTATACCTTTGGGACTTGATTCTTTTATTAGATATAAAGGAACCCTTAAGAAACGTTTTAGGAGCAATTACTGTTACCATTGGCGTATTCCAACGGTTAACCACGGTTAACCACTATTTTGTATATATAATTGAGTCTTTAGTATATTTAAATTACAGTGGTTAACCGTGGTTAACCGTCGTAGTTTTGAACAATTCATTGTTGTGAACACTTGATTCTTTTCGATGGTTAACACTATGTTTAGAAACAGCACAAAATGCTAAAATGCAGGCACATTTATCGCCACGAAGTCCAAATTTCTCATTATTGCTTATGGTTAACCGTGGTTAACCGTTCGGCGCCACTGGATACCAGGAGGTCTTATTCGCCCCAAAATGCGATTTATGTCCACTTTATATTTACAAAGCATCCCAATTAACGGCAAAACACAGATATTAAATTCTCCTGATACATTTCTTACAAAGTATTTTAAACCTTTAGGTTTATGTACTGCATACGCATGTACTTGCACTAAAGACGCTCGTGAGCAATATTTTGTCCAATTCACATATATAGTCTTTATCAGCATTGCCTTTGCTTAAACATTAAAAATGGTTCAAAAACTTAAAGGTTAGCATCATTTGAAAGCTTAGTGGTCTGTCCTTAAACAAATGTGTAAAATGGGCCTTTACGATTATCGGTAACTGATTGCGTGTCACTTCGAAAACTGCAATATATCACAGACTGTCTGAGAACGGACCTTGAAATAGCGAGAATATGTTGGGTTATATTGACGATTTAACGTCTGAATTACTCTGCTACGCATTAGATTGTTATAAAACAGACCGTGTTTTAAAGATTTAAAAGGGATTGTGCGATTATTTATTTCTTAAGTGTTGCATAAACATATAATACGCGAAATTGACTGTTGCAATTAATAGCGCGCGTAACAATTCTACTGTCAAGGTAATGAGCGTGCAGGGTAACTATTGCCAATATCGTACATAGAATGTATGATATGTCCTTATTTGGCTATTATCATCTTGCAGTGTAAGCCACTCTAATTTAAAGTCAATTTTAGCCATTTTACCGACATTGCTGACGGAAACTGAAGTAATTTGCATTATAGGCCTGTTACATCTTGGTCGAAATCAGCATGTCTTAGTTTATACCGTTATATACAGTGTTTATAATAAGCATATAAGGAGAGTTTAAAAGCATTTATAGGATATAAAACAGAACTTGCTATGTACTAGTGCATTATAAATTCGAATAACTTAGGTTATATGAGTGTGTGCGAACATATATCCGTAGCAAAAATCGAATGTAATATAATGCGCACTTGATTGAGACTAAATGGATAATAACTCGACGGTTAACCGCACGGTTAACCATTGCCAAATCTTAATTATATTTAAAGCAATGCTATAAATTTATACCTTTTGGGACTTGATTCTTTTATTAGATATAAAGGAACCCTTAAGAAACGTTTTAGGAGCAATTACTGTTACCATTGGCGTATTCCAACGGTTAACCACGGTTAACCACTATTTTGTATATATAATTGAGTCTTTAGTATATTTAAATTACAGTGGTTAACCGTGGTTAACCGTCGTAGTTTTGAACAATTCATTGTTGTGAACACTTGATTCTTTTCGATGGTTAACACTATGTTTAGAAACAGCACAAAATGCTAAAATGCAGGCACATTTATCGCCACGAAGTCCAAATTTCTCATTATTGCTTATGGTTAACCGTGGTTAACCGTTCGGCGCCACTGGATACCAGGAGGTCTTATTCGCCCCAAAATGCGATTTATGTCCACTTTATATTTACAAAGCATCCCAATTAACGGCAAAACACAGATATTAAATTCTCCTGATACATTTCTTACAAAGTATTTTAAACCTTTAGGTTTATGTACTGCATACGCATGTACTTGCACTAAAGACGCTCGTGAGCAATATTTTGTCAAATTCACACATAGTCTTTATCAGCATTGCCTTTGCTTAACCATTAAAAATGGTTCAAAAACTTAAA
This sequence comes from Trachythela sp. YZ-2020, assembly GCA_016169945.1. NCBI lineage: Eukaryota > Metazoa > Cnidaria > Anthozoa > Malacalcyonacea > Clavulariidae > Trachythela > Trachythela sp. YZ-2020. Next base: position 517,331 of record JADLSH010000230.1, on the reverse strand, counting down.
TGTTAGCATCATTTGAAAGCTTAGTGGTCTGTCCTTAAACAAATGTGTAAAATGGGCCTTTACGATTATCGGTAACTGATTGCGTGTCACTTCGAAAACTGCAATATATCACAGACTGTCTGAGAACGGACCTTGAAATAGCGAGAATATGTTGGGTTATATTGACGATTTAACGTCTGAATTACTCTGCTACGCATTAGATTGTTATAAAACAGACCGTGTTTTAAAGATTTAAAAGGGATTGTGCGATTATTTATTTCTTAAGTGTTGCATAAACATATAATACGCGAAATTGACTGTTGCAATTAATAGCGCGCGTAACAATTCTACTGTCAAGGTAATGAGCGTGCAGGGTAACTATTGCCAATATCGTACATAGAATGTATGATATGTCCTTATTTGGCTATTATCATCTTGCAGTGTAAGCCACTCTAATTTAAAGTCAATTTTAGCCATTTTACCGACATTGCTGACGGGAAACTGAAGTAATTTGCATTATAGGCCTGTTACATCTTGGTCGAAATCAGCATGTCTTAGTTTATACCGTTATATACAGTGTTTATAATAAGCATATAAGGAGAGTTTAAAAGCATTTATAGGATATAAAACAGAACTTGCTATGTACTAGTGCATTATAAATTCGAATAACTTAGGTTATATGAGTGTGTGCGAACATATATCCGTAGCAAAAATCGAATGTAATATAATGCGCACTTGATTGAGACTCAATGGATAATAACTCGACGGTTAACCGCACGGTTAACCATTGCCAAATCTTAATTATATTTAAAGCAATGCTATAAATTTATACCTTTTGGGACTTGATTCTTTTATTAGATATAAAGGAACCCTTAAGAAACGTTTTAGGAGCAATTACTGTTACCATTGGCGTATTCCAACGGTTAACCACGGTTAACCACTATTTTGTATATATAATTGAGTCTTTAGTATATTTAAATTACAGTGGTTAACCGTGGTTAACCGTCGTAGTTTTGAACAATTCATTGTTGTGAACACTTGATTCTTTTCGATGGTTAACACTATGTTTAGAAACAGCACAAAATGCTAAAATGCAGGCACATTTATCGCCACGAAGTCCAAATTTCTCATTATTGCTTATGGTTAACCGTGGTTAACCGTTCGGCGCCACTGGATACCAGGAGGTCTTATTCGCCCCAAAATGCGATTTATGTCCACTTTATATTTACAAAGCATCCCAATTAACGGCAAAACACAGATATTAAATTCTCCTGATACATTTCTTACAAAGTATTTTAAACCTTTAGGTTTATGTACTGCATACGCATGTACTTGCACTAAAGACGCTCGTGAGCAATATTTTGTCCAATTCACATATATAGTCTTTATCAGCATTGCCTTTGCTTAAACATTAAAAATGGTTCAAAAAACTTAAAGGTTAGCATCATTTGAAAGCTTAGTGGTCTGTCCTTAAACAAATGTGTAAAATGGGCCTTTACGATTATCGGTAACTGATTGCGTGTCACTTCGAAAACTGCAATATATCACAGACAATCGTGGACATAACAGTTGATAAAATTGCTTAAATTTTCCGGAACACACATTCGACTAACTTCATTAGGCTTTCGCCCCCCTCTCCCCCTACCAATGTTGCTATTATTATCCCCAGACTTAAAACGCAACATAACAACATTGTCTAGGGGGAAGGGGGGATATCCAAGGTCAAATACAGAAATTATAGTACAATTTATACTCTGACAGATGCACCTTGGAATTTTATTAACAAGTTATGTCCAGGATTGTCTGAGAACGGACCTTGAAATAGCGAGAATATGTTGGGTTATATTGACGATTTAACGTCTGAATTACTCTGCTACGCATTAGATTGTTATAAAACAGACCGTGTTTTAAAGATTTAAAAGGGATTGTGCGATTATTTATTTCTTAAGTGTTGCATAAACATATAATACGCGAAATTGACTGTTGCAATTAATAGCGCGCGTAACAATTCTACTGTCAAGGTAATGAGCGTGCAGGGTAACTATTGCCAATAAACTGTCAAGGTAATGAGCGTGCAGGGTAACTATTGCCAATATCGTACATAGAATGTATGATATGTCCTTATTTGGCTATTATCATCTTGCAGTGTAAGCCACTCTAATTTAAAGTCAATTTTAGCCATTTTTACCGACATTGCTGACGGGAAACTGAAGTAATTTGCATTATAGGCCTGTTACATCTTGGTCGAAATCAGCATGTCTTAGTTTATACCGTTATATACAGTGTTTATAATAAGCATATAAGGAGAGTTTAAAAGCATTTATAGGATATAAAACAGAACTTGCTATGTACTAGTGCATTATAAATTCGAATAACTTAGGTTATATGAGTGTGTGCGAACATATATCCGTAGCAAAAATCGAATGTAATATAATGCGCACTTGATTGAGACTCAATGGATAATAACTCGACGGTTAACCGCACGGTTAACCATTGCCAAATCTTAATTATATTTAAAGCAATGCTATAAATTTATACCTTTTGGGACTTGATTCTTTTATTAGATATAAAGGAACCCTTAAGAAACGTTTTAGGAGCAATTACTGTTACCATTGGCGTATTCCAACGGTTAACCACGGTTAACCACTATTTTGTATATATAATTGAGTCTTTAGTATATTTAAATTACAGTGGTTAACCGTGGTTAACCGTCGTAGTTTTGAACAATTCATTGTTGTGAACACTTGATTCTTTTCGATGGTTAACACTATGTTTAGAAACAGCACAAAATGCTAAAATGCAGGCACATTTATCGCCACGAAGTCCAAATTTCTCATTATTGCTTATGGTTAACCGTGGTTAACCGTTCGGCGCCACTGGATACCAGGAGGTCTTATTCGCCCCAAAATGCGATTTATGTCCACTTTATATTTACAAAGCATCCCAATTAACGGCAAAACACAGATATTAAATTCTCCTGATACATTTCTTACAAAGTATTTTAAACCTTTAGGTTTATGTACTGCATACGCATGTACTTGCACTAAAGACGCTCGTGAGCAATATTTTGTCCAATTCACATATATAGTCTTTATCAGCATTGCCTTTGCTTAAACATTAAAAATGGTTCAAAAACTTAAAGGTTAGCATCATTTGAAAGCTTAGTGGTCTGTCCTTAAACAAATGTGTAAAATGGGCCTTTACGATTATCGGTAACTGATTGCGTGTCACTTCGAAAACTGCAATATATCACAGACTGTCTGAGAACGGACCTTGAAATAGCGAGAATATGTTGGGTTATATTGACGATTTAACGTCTGAATTACTCTGCTACGCATTAGATTGTTATAAAACAGACCGTGTTTTAAAGATTTAAAAGGATTGTGCGATTATTTATTTCTTAAGTGTTGCATAAACATATAATACGCGAAATTGACTGTTGCAATTAATAGCGCGCGTAACAATTCTACTGTCAAGGTAATGAGCGTGCAGGGTAACTATTGCCAATATCGTACATAGAATGTATGATATGTCCTTATTTGGCTATTATCATCTTGCAGTGTAAGCCACTCTAATTTAAAGTCAATTTTAGCCATTTTTACCGACATTGCTGACGGAAACTGAAGTAATTTGCATTATAGGCCTGTTACATCTTGGTCGAAATCAGCATGTCTTAGTTTATACCGTTATATACAGTGTTTATAATAAGCATATAAGGAGAGTTTAAAAGCATTTATAGGATATAAAACAGAACTTGCTATGTACTAGTGCATTATAAATTCGAATAACTTAGGTTATATGAGTGTGTGCGAACATATATCCGTAGCAAAAATCGAATGTAATATAATGCGCACTTGATTGAGACTCAATGGATAATAACTCGACGGTTAACCGCACGGTTAACCATTGCCAAATCTTAATTATATTTAAAGCAATGCTATAAATTTATACCTTTGGGACTTGATTCTTTTATTAGATATAAAGGAACCCTTAAGAAACGTTTTAGGAGCAATTACTGTTACCATTGGCGTATTCCAACGGTTAACCACGGTTAACCACTATTTTGTATATATAATTGAGTCTTTAGTATATTTAAATTACAGTGGTTAACCGTGGTTAACCGTCGTAGTTTTGAACAATTCATTGTTGTGAACACTTGATTCTTTTCGATGGTTAACACTATGTTTAGAAACAGCACAAAATGCTAAAATGCAGGCACATTTATCGCCACGAAGTCCAAATTTCTCATTATTGCTTATGGTTAACCGTGGTTAACCGTTCGGCGCCACTGGATACCAGGAGGTCTTATTCGCCCCAAAATGCGATTTATGTCCACTTTATATTTACAAAGCATCCCAATTAACGGCAAAACACAGATATTAAATTCTCCTGATACATTTCTTACAAAGTATTTTAAACCTTTAGGTTTATGTACTGCATACGCATGTACTTGCACTAAAGACGCTCGTGAGCAATATTTTGTCCAATTCACATATATAGTCTTTATCAGCATTGCCTTTGCTTAAACATTAAAAATGGTTCAAAAAACTTAAAGGTTAGCATCATTTGAAAGCTTAGTGGTCTGTCCTTAAACAAATGTGTAAAATGGGCCTTTACGATTATCGGTAACTGATTGCGTGTCACTTCGAAAACTGCAATATATCACAGACTGTCTGAGAACGGACCTTGAAATAGCGAGAATATGTTGGGTTATATTGACGATTTAACGTCTGAATTACTCTGCTACGCATTAGATTGTTATAAAACAGACCGTGTTTTAAAGATTTAAAAGGGATTGTGCGATTATTTATTTCTTAAGTGTTGCATAAACATATAATACGCGAAATTGACTGTTGCAATTAATAGCGCGCGTAACAATTCTACTGTCAAGGTAATGAGCGTGCAGGGTAACTATTGCCAATATCGTACATAGAATGTATGATATGTCCTTATTTGGCTATTATCATCTTGCAGTGTAAGCCACTCTAATTTAAAGTCAATTTTAGCCATTTTTACCGACATTGCTGACGGGAAACTGAAGTAATTTGCATTATAGGCCTGTTACATCTTGGTCGAAATCAGCATGTCTTAGTTTATACCGTTATATACAGTGTTTATAATAAGCATATAAGGAGAGTTTAAAAGCATTTATAGGATATAAAACAGAACTTGCTATGTACTAGTGCATTATAAATTCGAATAACTTAGGTTATATGAGTGTGCGAACATATATCCGTAGCAAAAATCGAATGTAATATAATGCGCACTTGATTGAGACTCAATGGATAATAACTCGACGGTTAACCGCACGGTTAACCATTGCCAAATCTTAATTATATTTAAAGCAATGCTATAAATTTATACCTTTTGGGACTTGATTCTTTTATTAGATATAAAGGAACCCTTAAGAAACGTTTTAGGAGCAATTACTGTTACCATTGGCGTATTCCAACGGTTAACCACGGTTAACCACTATTTTGTATATATAATTGAGTCTTTAGTATATTTAAATTACAGTGGTTAACCGTGGTTAACCGTCGTAGTTTTGAACAATTCATTGTTGTGAACACTTGATTCTTTTCGATGGTTAACACTATGTTTAGAAACAGCACAAAATGCTAAAATGCAGGCACATTTATCGCCACGAAGTCCAAATTTCTCATTATTGCTTATGGTTAACCGTGGTTAACCGTTCGGCGCCACTGGATACCAGGAGGTCTTATTCGCCCCAAAATGCGATTTATGTCCACTTTATATTTACAAAGCATCCCAATTAACGGCAAAACACAGATATTAAATTCTCCTGATACATTTCTTACAAAGTATTTTAAACCTTTAGGTTTATGTACTGCATACGCATGTACTTGCACTAAAGACGCTCGTGAGCAATATTTTGTCCAATTCACATATATAGTCTTTATCAGCATTGCCTTTGCTTAAACATTAAAAATGGTTCAAAAAACTTAAAGGTTAGCATCATTTGAAAGCTTAGTGGTCTGTCCTTAAATAAATGTGTAAAATGGGCCTTTACGATTATCGGTAACTGATTGCGTGTCACTTCGAAAACTGCAATATATCACAGACTGTCTGAGAACGGACCTTGAAATAGCGAGAATATGTTGGGTTATATTGACGATTTAACGTCTGAATTACTCTGCTACGCATTAGATTGTTATAAAACAGACCGTGTTTTAAAGATTTAAAAGGGATTGTGCGATTATTTATTTCTTAAGTGTTGCATAAACATATAATACGCGAAATTGACTGTTGCAATTAATAGCGCGCGTAACAATTCTACTGTCAAGGTAATGAGCGTGCAGGGTAACTATTGCCAATATCGTACATAGAATGTATGATATGTCCTTATTTGGCTATTATCATCTTGCAGTGTAAGCCACTCTAATTTAAAGTCAATTTTAGCCATTTTTACCGACATTGCTGACGGAAACTGAAGTAATTTGCATTATAGGCCTGTTACATCTTGGTCGAAATCAGCATGTCTTAGTTTATACCGTTATATACAGTGTTTATAATAAGCATATAAGGAGAGTTTAAAAGCATTTATAGGATATAAAACAGAACTTGCTATGTACTAGTGCATTATAAATTCGAATAACTTAGGTTATATGAGTGTGTGCGAACATATATCCGTAGCAAAAATCGAATGTAATATAATGCGCACTTGATTGAGACTCAATGGATAATAACTCGACGGTTAACCGCACGGTTAACCATTGCCAAATCTTAATTATATTTAAAGCAATGCTATAAATTTATACCTTTTGGGACTTGATTCTTTATTAGATATAAAGGAACCCTTAAGAAACGTTTTAGGAGCAATTACTGTTACCATTGGCGTATTCCAACGGTTAACCACGGTTAACCACTATTTTGTATATATAATTGAGTCTTTAGTATATTTAAATTACAGTGGTTAACCGTGGTTAACCGTCGTAGTTTTGAACAATTCATTGTTGTGAACACTTGATTCTTTTCGATGGTTAACACTATGTTTAGAAACAGCACAAAATGCTAAAATGCAGGCACATTTATCGCCACGAAGTCCAAATTTCTCATTATTGCTTATGGTTAACCGTGGTTAACCGTTCGGCGCCACTGGATACCAGGAGGTCTTATTCGCCCCAAAATGCGATTTATGTCCACTTTATATTTACAAAGCATCCCAATTAACGGCAAAACACAGATATTAAATTCTCCTGATACATTTCTTACAAAGTATTTTAAACCTTTAGGTTTATGTACTGCATACGCATGTACTTGCACTAAAGACGCTCGTGAGCAATATTTTGTCCAATTCACATATATAGTCTTTATCAGCATTGCCTTTGCTTAAACATTAAAAATGGTTCAAAAACTTAAAGGTTAGCATCATTTGAAAGCTTAGTGGTCTGTCCTTAAACAAATGTGTAAAATGGGCCTTTACGATTATCGGTAACTGATTGCGTGTCACTTCGAAAACTGCAATATATCACAGACTGTCTGAGAACGGACCTTGAAATAGCGAGAATATGTTGGGTTATATTGACGATTTAACGTCTGAATTACTCTGCTACGCATTAGATTGTTATAAAACAGACCGTGTTTTAAAGATTTAAAAGGATTGTGCGATTATTTATTTCTTAAGTGTTGCATAAACATATAATACGCGAAATTGACTGTTGCAATTAATAGCGCGCGTAACAATTCTACTGTCAAGGTAATGAGCGTGCAGGGTAACTATTGCCAATATCGTACATAGAATGTATGATATGTCCTTATTTGGCTATTATCATCTTGCAGTGTAAGCCACTCTAATTTAAAGTCAATTTTAGCCATTTTTACCGACATTGCTGACGGAAACTGAAGTAATTTGCATTATAGGCCTGTTACATCTTGGTCGAAATCAGCATGTCTTAGTTTATACCGTTATATACAGTGTTTATAATAAGCATATAAGGAGAGTTTAAAAGCATTTATAGGATATAAAACAGAACTTGCTATGTACTAGTGCATTATAAATTCGAATAACTTAGGTTATATGAGTGTGTGCGAACATATATCCGTAGCAAAAATCGAATGTAATATAATGCGCACTTGATTGAGACTCAATGGATAATAACTCGACGGTTAACCGCACGGTTAACCATTGCCAAATCTTAATTATATTTAAAGCAATGCTATAAATTTATACCGTTTGGGACTTGATTCTTTTATTAGATATAAAGGAACCCTTAAGAAACGTTTTAGGAGCAATTACTGTTACCATTGGCGTATTCCAACGGTTAACCACGGTTAACCACTATTTTGTATATATAATTGAGTCTTTAGTATATTTAAATTACAGTGGTTAACCGTGGTTAACCGTCGTAGTTTTGAACAATTCATTGTTGTGAACACTTGATTCTTTTCGATGGTTAACACTATGTTTAGAAACAGCACAAAATGCTAAAATGCAGGCACATTTATCGCCACGAAGTCCAAATTTCTCATTATTGCTTATGGTTAACCGTGGTTAACCGTTCGGCGCCACTGGATACCAGGAGGTCTTATTCGCCCCAAAATGCGATTTATGTCCACTTTATATTTACAAAGCATTCCAATTAACGGCAAAACACAGATATTAAATTCTCCTGATACATTTCTTACAAAGTATTTTAAACCTTTAGGTTTATGTACTGCATACGCATGTACTTGCACTAAAGACGCTCGTGAGCAATATTTTGTCCAATTCACATATATAGTCTTTATCAGCATTGCCTTTGCTTAAACATTAAAAATGGTTCAAAAAACTTAAAGGTTAGCATCATTTGAAAGCTTAGTGGTCTGTCCTTAAACAAATGTGTAAAAAGGCCTTTACGATTATCGCTAACTGATTGCGTGTCACTGAAAACTGCAATATATCACAGACTGTCTGAGAACGGACCTTGAAATAGCGAGAATATGTTGGGTTATATTGACGATTTAACGTCTGAATTACTCTGCTACGCATTAGATTGTTATAAAACAGACCGTGTTTTAAAGATTTAAAAGGGATTGTGCGATTATTTATTTCTTAAGTGTTGCATAAACATATAATACGCGAAATTGACTGTTGCAATTAATAGCGCGCGTAACAATTCTACTGTCAAGGTAATGAGCGTGCAGGGTAACTATTGCCAATATCGTACATAGAATGTATGATATGTCCTTATTTGGCTATTATCATCTTGCAGTGTAAGCCACTCTAATTTAAAGTCAATTTTAGCCATTTTTACCGACATTGCTGACGGGAAACTGAAGTAATTTGCATTATAGGCCTGTTACATCTTGGTCGAAATCAGCATGTCTTAGTTTATACCGTTATATACAGTGTTTATAATAAGCATATAAGGAGAGTTTAAAAGCATTTATAGGATATAAAACAGAACTTGCTATGTACTAGTGCATTATAAATTGAATAACTTAGGTTATATGAGTGTGTGCGAACATATATCCGTAGCAAAAATCGAATGTAATATAATGCGCACTTGATTGAGACTCAATGGATAATAACTCGACGGTTAACCGCACGGTTAACCATTGCCAAATCTTAATTATATTTAAAGCAATGCTATAAATTTATACCTTTGGGACTTGATTCTTTATTAGATATAAAGGAACCCTTAAGAAACGTTTTAGGAGCAATTACTGTTACCATTGGCGTATTCCAACGGTTAACCACGGTTAACCACTATTTTGTATATATAATTGAGTCTTTAGTATATTTAAATTACAGTGGTTAACCGTGGTTAACCGTCGTAGTTTTGAACAATTCATTGTTGTGAACACTTGATTCTTTTCGATGGTTAACACTATGTTTAGAAACAGCACAAAATGCTAAAATGCAGGCACATTTATCGCCACGAAGTCCAAATTTCTCATTATTGCTTATGGTTAACCGTGGTTAACCGTTCGGCGCCACTGGATACCAGGAGGTCTTATTCGCCCCAAAATGCGATTTATGTCCACTTTATATTTACAAAGCATCCCAATTAACGGCAAAACACAGATATTAAATTCTCCTGATACATTTCTTACAAAGTATTTTAAACCTTTAGGTTTATGTACTGCATACGCATGTACTTGCACTAAAGACGCTCGTGAGCAATATTTTGTCCAATTCACATATATAGTCTTTATCAGCATTGCCTTTGCTTAAACATTAAAAATGGTTCAAAAAACTTAAAGGTTAGCATCATTTGAAAGCTTAGTGGTCTGTCCTTAAATAAATGTGTAAAATGGGCCTTTACGATTATCGGTAACTGATTGCGTGTCACTTCGAAAACTGCAATATATCACAGACTGTCTGAGAACGGACCTTGAAATAGCGAGAATATGTTGGGTTATATTGACGATTTAACGTCTGAATTACTCTGCTACGCATTAGATTGTTATAAAACAGACCGTGTTTTAAAGATTTAAAAGGGATTGTGCGATTATTTATTTCTTAAGTGTTGCATAAACATATAATACGCGAAATTGACTGTTGCAATTAATAGCGCGCGTAACAATTCTACTGTCAAGGTAATGAGCGTGCAGGGTAACTATTGCCAATATCGTACATAGAATGTATGATATGTCCTTATTTGACTATTATCATCTTGCAGTGTAAGCCACTCTAATTTAAAGTCAATTTTAGCCATTTTTACCGACATTGCTGACGGGAAACTGAAGTAATTTGCATTATAGGCCTGTTACATCTTGGTCGAAATCAGCATGTCTTAGTTTATACCGTTATATACAGTGTTTATAATAAGCATATAAGGAGAGTTTAAAAGCATTTATAGGATATAAAACAGAACTTGCTATGTACTAGTGCATTATAAATTCGAATAACTTAGGTTATATGAGTGTGTGCGAACATATATCCGTAGCAAAAATCGAATGTAATATAATGCGCACTTGATTGAGACTCAATGGATAATAACTCGACGGTTAACCGCACGGTTAACCATTGCCAAATCTTAATTATATTTAAAGCAATGCTATAAATTTATACCTTTTGGGACTTGATTCTTTTATTAGATATAAAGGAACCCTTAAGAAACGTTAGTAGTAATGTTACCCACTTGGCGTCACTTTTCAAACACCCCACCCGCTTCGAATAAAAGTGACGCATAAATATTCACCTCCTCTGACGTCACACTGAAAAAAGTGACGCATAATCCCTGTGACGTCACACTGAAAAAAGTGACGCATAATCCCTGTGACGTCACACTGAAAAAAGTGACGCATAAATATTCACCTCCTCTGACGTCACAACCAAAAAACTGACGCATAGTCCCTCGATCGCTACGCTCTCGTCATAAATAAAAGTGCCCCATAGTGACGCATAATCCCCTGTCTGACATCACAACCAAAAAAACTGCCGCATAATCCCCTGTCTGACGTCACAACCAAAAAACTGCCGAGAGAGAGACCTTGAGACCTTGAGAGAGACCTTGAGAGTGTATAAATCAAATCGTTGTGTGACCAACCATATTTGTGAAATAAAACAAAATGTGTAGAAAAAGAGGTTATGTTATTGGTATGACTTGTTCGACAGAGACAACAAATTGTTCTGAGTGTAATTGGAGCGGTTCTCCAACCGCACTTAGATTACATCTAAAGGTGCGTCATGATAAAAAAATGTTAAAAAAGATTAACGATCTTGGTTTTAAATGTCATCAATGTGACTACTCGTCAACACATAAGGACACCATGAAAAAACATATTAGAAGTACTCACTCAAAGCGTTAGGACCCAAAAAATTTTGTAACTTTTAGGTTACAAATTTAACCTCTTTTTCATCTTAGTACCCATACGGTAGCGTATCGAAGTCGGCCATGACCACTCGCTTGTTGTAATCCAACGAGAAGGTCTTCTCTTGTTACTTATTAAACACAGCCTTGGTTTTGGAGTCTCTTAGGATGGCATTCTTTGACGTTATGATCTTATCTAACTCACCGGTGACTATGTCAACCATGCTCTCTTGGTTAATAATCTTACTGTTCTTATGGTTTAATGTGAACCCTTTGACCTTACAAGTTTTCTCACCTCCACTAGTCTCGTTAGGGTAAGACTTAGGACCGGTAGCAACCCACTTGGTTATGTGATCCCCATTTAACTCGTCTGTTAATTCCCCAAGCATATCGCCTGTTGTGTTTCGGTTACCACCCGGTCTCTCTATGTACCAAACACTATCGGTGTCGTAACCTAACACCTGGTCACCAAGATGATCTAACACATCGTACAACATTAACCTAGCATGACTAGTAGTAAAACCAGCTACGAAGATGTTTGTGTTGTTATAGTTGTCGACGAACTGGTCTTTAAGTGTGTAAGTAATTTGGGCCAAACCGTTGTCAAAAAAGAGAATGTTGTCGATGTCTAATGTGTCGTCCATAATAATTTCAAAATATCTGTCTCTGTCGTCAATGTACTCAGTTTGAGACATATTAATCCGCTGACCAAACTTACCCCACAAGCTATTTAAACACAGCTTGGCGATGGCTCGCATCCCAGGATTAAACTTGATCTTACCAAGGTCTATGTCTAAGATTAATTTAACTTTCACTCGAAAGTCGTCCAACGACTCGTACTCTGTTCCGGGGCCAACTTTAGGCGGCTTAGACGACTCTATCTTAATTTTCATGAACTTTTGAACATAGCTTTTGAACAAGTCCTCTGTTGTGTTTTTAAAGTGCCACGCTTCGTAGATCTCGACGAGCTTGTAACCCTTTTTAAGTGCCTTGTTGAACTCGTTTGTGCACCAAGTACCCACGAAGCTTCGTTCTTCTGAGGTGTGTTGACACTTGGTTTGTGACTGTGTCGAAGAACAAGTCTTACACAACGGGAACAACAACTTCTCTGACTTACCGCACTTTGTTTTGACAGGCAGCACAGGATGGTACAAACCTTTTGGCGGTTCTACTTTGCATTTGATATAACCGAACCAGTTACTATCAAACGCCCCAGGTCTGTGAATTTTCTCAGGGTGACCAACTGGGTACTTTTTGAAAAATTGTACAGATGGATATAAACTTTGGAAGTCGTCGTACAAACCCTTTTCGTTGTCTTTGAACTCGTATTTGAGCTTGGTAACATTAGTACGACCGCCAAAGAAGGCATCTCTTGGGTTTAAAGGTTCTATGACTTCGAACTTTGATTCACGACACCAGTTTTTAAACTTGATGTCTTGAGAAAGATCGCACACGTAGATCTCCACGAGGTTGTGACCTAAGTCTTTGATCTTTTTGTTTTTGGCAAGCGTTCGAACATGTAGTTCTGTCATATCTAACTGGTTGTTAACATTAACAAGATCTCTCTGTGCGTAACACTCTGTGCAACCGTGCCAGTAACAACCTTGATATTCGTACACAGTGTTTGTTAAATCACAAAAACCATCTACCTTTCCCACGCCTTTGATCTTGTACTCGCCACCGTTCAAAGCGTGTTTGATATTAAGTTGTTGGGCCCCACCAATGTACTCCAACCACTTGATACTGGCCTTACTGTAATTTTCAGACTTTTTAAGATCTTTAAAAACAGCTATCTCGTTCCTTGGCATATGGTCACATCGATACACAGCCATGCAAACACTCGCTATCGTAATGTATTGTAATGGGTCAATGTTACTTAATGATATGAAGTCCTCTCTGAACTTCATCATGGACCTTCTTAAAATATCAACATCACTTCGACAATAATCTCTAAGCTCTTTCGCAAAGTCAAACACAAAGTTTTCATTGAGTTTTGCGTCGTACCACTCTATAAAGTTTTTTCGCCCCGTTACGCTCATTGTATCAGGACCGTAATGTTCCACACAGGGCATGGGACCTATGTAATTTTGGTTCTCAGGTGTGTTGAAGAAGTGAGGGAAGTAACCCTTCTTAAGTGTGTCTTCCAAACCAAATGTTTTTGGGAACTCAGACAACTTTGAAGCCACAAAGTTTACGCTGTCAATGAACCTTCGACTCAAAGCTTTCATGTACATGATCTTTGTGCCGTTGTAAATACACTGATCTGGTTTGACACCAAGGTCCACTACTAAATATTTTAAGACAAACTGTAAGTCAAATGCCTTGGCGTTATGAGCTATGAATGTGTAACCTTTATATTCTTCAAGACACACAAACTCGCAAAAGTCCTTGACATTTTTAAAAGAGTACTCGGTACCGTCGAAGTCCCAAGCGTGTGCGTAATTAACTATGTGCTCGCCAGTGTCTTGTGTTGTCTCTAAGTCGTAAAACATATACTTCTTTGTGTGGGTTTTACAACTATAACACCAATCTTTACGCCCAAGATCTGACTCTTTACAAGTCTTCTCGGGCCCGCATATCACTATGTTTGCGTCACGAGTGCATAACCCACCTTTAACTGGCTTACGCCGCATGTGACACTCATGTTGTGGGTCGCAGTATTTTTCACAGTTATCACATATAGAGTAACCGCAGATATGGTCCGTAATATAGTTAGGTGACCAAGTAATTTTACACATCTCGCACTTGTGTTTCTCACCACACAGAGTATTGGGGATCCCTTTTTTAGTACCTCTGTTACGCAGGTGCTCGTCAAAACAATCTTTCCCAAAGAACACCCTGTTACAATCGTCGCATGTTATGTTGGGCTCATTTTTTTCTTTACACCCCGCGTCAGCCTTAAAACATTGTGTGCACTTAGTAGGACACCTATGTTTGTCGCGGTGTGCGTAACTTTTTTGACACCCCTCACAGAAGTATTTCTTACCTAAAAACCCGGTCATGCTTTTAATCACATCAAAATGCTCACCGGTTTTGAGCAAGTAAATCACCTGTTGTGCAGTCGATGGCCCTACAGGAGGTAGTAGCCTGTTAAACATATTGGCATCTACCACTGTGACTCTAACGCTAAGGTGGTTAGCAAACTTGGCGATGTCATCGAGAGTGCACCCGTAACCGGTAACTTCAACATCAGCCTTCTCGATGAGTTTTAAAGCCTCAACCGTTTGAAGTTTACGAGACTTATTGAAACCATTTTTAAGCTGAGTATTAGACCACTTGTGTGGTTCTAAATTGGCTATCGCGGTAACGATAGCTCTCGGTGCACACAGCGTGTCAGAGTTGACTATTCTGATCACCGACCTTTTTAAGGCCAAGTTGTTACGGGTGACTCGAAGGCGTCCAGATCCACGAGGTACTTTAACACTTTGTACATCGATCTCAAGTTCGTCCAAAGGAACATCCTTGTAATCTACAAACTTTAGGAGCTCTTTCATGAACCCTGGTGTAATGATACCGTCAGAAGGTATCTTCACAAGCTTTGTGCTTATGTGTTTAAACCACTCTAAGTGGTTAGCTATCAACCTAATCTTATCGCCAGGTCTTAATTTTTTCTCTTGGATGACCTTGTTTAATGCGCCCATAAAAACATCAACAGCGTCAACATAACCGTGAATTTTAATCTTGTACTTAACAAAGTACGAACTGAATTTTTCGTTTGTGGTTTCGCTGATCTTAATTAGTTCGAATAAGGGTTGAAGAGATGATTGTGATGCGTCGCTCGCTACGCTCACGTCATCGTTCTGTATTGTACGAGTACTAGCGTAAGTCTCTTTTCTAAACTCTCTTTCCCAGGTGTCCATCATCTTTTTTGCGTCTATACGAATTTTAGACTCTTTGAATATTTGAGTTAGCTTGCGTTCAAGTTTTTTACGCACAGCCTTGATCTTTTTACCCTTGCCAAACCACAACCGAGCTTCGTCGTTGACAAACTTTTGACGGATCTCTTCTTTTTTGATCTCGCGAGACCACTTTGAGGCCTCCTTAGCAGCGGTTTTTTCAACTTGACGAGACTCTTTTTTAGTTTGTCTCTGAGCTTGTTTTTGATCACGGGATCGCCTAGCAATAAGTCTTTTTGCTTCGGCTCTTCGTGAGTACACTGTTGTATTGTTCATTTATTATCGTGACACATTTTGACACATCATACCTTATATAAGAACTACAACTACTACTCTCTCACATGACTATATAATAAAGTACACCGAGCGCGCCTAGCGGCGTTCCGCTCGCCCTAACATCGTGTACTTATTTTTTTTTTAGTTTGTCTCTTGTATGCTTGTTTTCCCAAACACTGAGTTGTTCGTTCATTTTTTCATAACTCACGAGAGTTATGAAAATGAAAATTGAGTCTTATAGAATAGTAGAATAGAAATAATAAAATGGAGATAGTTAAGTGCCCACCTATGTTTGGTGAAATATTAAACAACTTAAAAGTTGTAAGACATGAAGATATGTATTGGTTTGCTGCCATGGATGTTGGAAATTTTGGTTCAGAAACATATCCACAAAGATCAATAAAACTCCATGTTCGTGAGAAACACTTGAAAAGGTATCATGAGTTTTTGAAAGGCGGACCTGAGTGTAGAAGGGGTATGCCATCAGATTAAACAACCCTTTGTTAGAAGATTTTCAAGATTGGGTCTTAGATGTTTTGGTGAAAGAACTTAAGAGACCATCGAGAATTCCATCTTTAACTTACACTAACTCCTTAGATGAGTTTTTACCTGATGAACTTGTTGAAAGTATAAGAGATAGTAATCCATGTAAGTGTAAATCTATATGTAAGTGTGAAATTAACGATAGAAAACGCTTAGCTTATAGTCTTAAAGAAAAGCGTAATCTGACTAAGGAACCAAACCATATATCAAGAAGTTTACGAGCATGGCAGACACGAAGAGCGAATATTAAATTGCAAGAAGAAATACAAGACGGAATACTAAGGGATTTAAGTAAGGTAATGACTGAGAATAGTAATTTAAGGGTTGAAATAGAGTTGTTAAAAAAGGAAATAGAGTTGTTATAGACGATTTGTATTTATTTCATTTTTCCACAAGGAAAAATGAAATTTCACTTCGTTCGCTTACAACATGTACGCGACACCCCAACCAACTCCTAAGCCAACTAACCCAACCATAACATGTTTGTACTCGTCCATTTCTTTTGACGGTTGGTAATAGTCCTCTAAAACAGGTTCTTTCGTAAACACCTTACCATTGTGTGTAATTTTTTGTAGTTCACCCAAGGCCTTGTTAACAGAGTTCATATCACTATTAGCGTCTAAAAGTTGTCGTCGCATGGCTGTGATTCTTTCCTTGTTAGCAGCTTGGTTCTCGTACCATTTGTTCTTTGCCGCCGTTAATTGTTCCATCGCAAGGTTGTGTCTTTTAATCTCTGTCTGGTAACCCTTGTGATCTAAAAGTCTAAATAGGTAACCGGTTCCCGTAAACGCTACCGCGTTAAACAAACCAGATAACGCAATGGTTGTTGCCATTTTTATTTAACCAGATGCATCTTTGAATGGGTTGTCAGGTAGCATCTTCTTTGCTTGTAACACTTTAATTACACTCGTACTGATACCGAACGCAGCCGTCAGTTTCAAGAGTCCCTCCATTGTACTTGGAATACTCAACGAGTCTTTCATTAATTTTTTACTTGCGTACGAGACTGCGACAGCACCTGCCACAATTAATAGTGAGTCATATAACTCTTTTGGTAAATCTTTAAATACACCAGCCATTTAATTTATTATACACTACATAATAAAACAATGAACGAAGTTAATAAGCTTTTACCAACTTATGAGAAGATTACTTACTCTCAAATTCATGGTCCTAAAAAACAAAACATCTTTACGCTAACACCCACAGAGATAACAGAGAACCAAGAGCTTTACGTTAACATTCCAAAACTATACGAGAATGTTTGTCTGGTTCCTGGGTCGTTGTACATCGTGGGTTCGTTTAAAAGTAAAAATACCAAGTCGTGGTTTCTAAACAACCTTGCTAGTCTTTTACAAAAAAGTCTAGAGATAACAGTTGATGGTCAAGTTGTGTACGACAACATAGGTGAGTCTCAGTATGAGGTGTACAAAGCCCTTTGGAAAACCAAAGAAAAAAGAAAGAACCTGGTATGTCAAGGACTTACCAACGAGAACACTCGTAAAATTATGAGCGGTGATGACTCTGGCGACAAAAGTGTGAAAGCCGACAAGTACTTTGGCGAGTTGTACAAAACCAAAGTTCACATCCCAATTGGTAAAATCTTGAACGACCAAGGGTTGTATGCTCCCTATGGTATGAAATCAAATTTCAGGTACAAAATTACACTACCACCTGCCACAGAAATTATGACGGCGCAATCTGGACAGGCAGTCGCTGGTTACACGGTTGAAGATTTACATCTCGAATACGAGACAATCACATCGTCAGAAATGTACCAACAATCATTAAACTCTTACAATGTTGGGAGGTCTCTCATTTACGAGCAAGTGATGTTGATGAAAAAAGAGACATGGAGTAAGGGTTCGACACTGGTAAATTTGAACATTAATGTACCTAGAAAGTCAATGAGAGGTATCGTACTTCTGTTTCGAGATGACACAGTGGACTCTGAACACTTCGTGTATCCAAACATAACGAGTGTAAAAGTTGCCATTGAAGGTACTCCAAACTCCCTGTACTCTCAAGGTCTCGAAGAACACAACCTCTTTAGATCGGCAGAGAACTTCTTCTTGGATTACACCACAGACACTTTGGGTATAAATGACTTTTACACAGACAACAAGTTTGCACTGGTCGTCGACATGAGAACCGTTTGTGACAAAACGGCAGCTGGGATTGGACGAAAGATCCTTAACACACAAGACGGTGTGCTCTTAGAAATTAAGAAAAGGGTTACCACAAAAGATCTAACATGCTATGTGTTCATTGTTTCAGATGGGGTGGTTAACATAGTTGGGAAGCAACTTCAAAGTATTGAGTTTTGAATTGAATTAGTCTAAAGTCTAAAGTCTAAAAAGTTTTCTAATCCTAAAATTAGGGATTAGAAATCTGTCCGTATCTAATTTTAATTGTCGTCGCTAGCGACCGCTAACACTGTCGAGGGCGCGTTAATAGTAATGTCATCATGTGTTTGTGTATTTGGACAGGGGATATTGGTAACTTTTTCATATCTCTTAAGTCTTGACGTAACATATGCAATCTGTATGTTACCTTCGATCCCTTCTTTTTCTTTTGCTACTTGTAATCCTGTAAGAAATTTTTTACGAACGGTGATGTCCTCATTAAACAGATCGCCATTGTGTTGTATTTGTAGTTTACTCGGTTTACACATACCCATTTAGTTAGTCGTCTAAATTTACTAGATTGGGTTCTTTCATTACATGTGGTGCTTTTTTCTCTGGAACCTTTGTTTCTGGTAAATCTGGACTAGATTTACACATATAAGTCCAAAAACAACCTAATCCCCAAATAATACCTATTATTTTTAAAAGTAACAAATAGGGTATATCTGCAGTATTTAAAGATGAACATGGTTCTGGTTTTGGTAGCTTTCTTTTCTTAGCTTTTTTAGACAGATCACTAAGTTTTTCACAAGCAACTTTTCTTTCGGGATCTGTTTCGGTAATAGGGTCTGTTATGTGTTCACTTTTAGACATACTTTATTCTATGACCCGCGCCTAGCGCAATAACAAAAACTTCATAATATAACCTGTTACCGCTGATAATACCAATAGTGCTGACATTGAGTAGCCCGCGTCAGAAGAATAATCATGACGTGCGGCACGAAGTGCAGAAACATGAAAACATAGGCTATTTAAGACTTCTAACGAAGTAGGGCTTGTAGGTTTGACAAATGGTGTATTAATAACAGCGCTGGGAGGGAGCGACGGTGTCCTTGTTAACATTTTCGTTATGACCAAATGTCATGGTTGGCCCGACAACCGTTAAAATGTTGTTGTAACCTGGTATTTTTTGTTTTAAGATTATCATGTCATTTGGAATAAGAATAAGACCGGGACTAATTGCAAAGTTTAAAATTACATTAGTACCTTTTATGGCGTTCCTCATGTTAGAAATGGTCACTGTTTGGTCGTTCTGTATGATAGTGTCCTCAACTAGTTTTTTAAAAACCTCTTGTGTTTGTAAAGACTTAGCACCATTCCCTACGATAGCCCATCTTGTACTTGCCTGTGCACCAAGTACACAGTACACATAAGATTCTAAACTTTGTTGAAATAACAGTTGCCCTGTTTGTGTTAACCCTGTTGACTCTGTGGCAACGAACATTTTGTAGTCGTCCAGACTTTTTATAGTTCGGTCACCACGCTTTTCGTATCTAATTCCGGTTTGACCATACTTACTAATTTCTGGTCGATAATTTCTAACAGTCCCGTGTGGTTGTTTTGCTAACCAAGTACCAATCTGTTCCATGCCGTGATGAAATTCTGTCGTCCACTCGTACACAACGGGAATGTTGTTACTTATAAGGTCTTTTATCCTTTGGTTCAAAAACCTGTTCATAGAACTGGGATTTCTAATGAACCTTCGCATGTGATAATACAAGTGATACCTCGCTAAGTTTCCCACAAAGGTATTTTCGGTGTCAAAATGTTTAGTACTAATACCGCAAACATAAGCAAGTAAGTATGTAACAAAACAAACACAAGAGAGATATATTTTTTTGTAGTATTAAGTAAAGCCATGTTTTTTGTCACTACGAGGTCTGGAAAGGTCGGGTCAAAACTCATTGTGTTGTTCCCCGAGCGTTCCGCTCGCACAAAAATGTTCATTGTTTTAGGGTTTCCAACAAAGGGTCCTTTGATAAAACCTTGTTCGACACCTTTTGTGTTCCATATCCTTGGTTGCCAGTCCAACGCCCAACCAAAAGCAAAACTTTTAGCCTTTATGTCATACGCTCTGCTGTCATGTACAAACATTATTCGTACAAACAGAGTTCTTCCCGCACGGTTTTTTACGGGTTGGAACATGAACTTATCAACATCTGCGTATGGGTATTTTTCTTTAAATTTTTGTTGTGCTTGTTGTGACATTTATTTTATGGTACAAGTTGTGTTTTGTTATGTCTTAACAGTGTTGCGTTATGTATAAGTTAAAATTCATCGAGCATACATATCGCGATATACGATATGCGTATGCTTTTTTTTTTTTAGTTGTGTTTTGTTATGTCTTAACAGTGTTGCGTTATGTACAAGTTGTGTTTTGTTATGTCTTAACAGTGTTGCGTTATGTACAAGTTGTGTTTTGTTATGTCTTAACAGTGTTGCGTTATGTATAAGTTAAAATTCATAGAGCATACATCGATATGTGTATGCGATATACGATATGTGTATGCTTTTTTTTTTAGAGGTGTCTCGTTATGTAAATAAAATGTCAAAGTTAACCGTATTTGTTCCACAGAACAAAACAAATGTGTGTTTGAATATTTTTCAACATAACAAAAGTAAACTTAATCTCAGATCGGCAACAATATATTGGGAGTTCCATAATGTGTTACACACATGTCAAATACAACACGGTACCGATAAAATTGTGTTCGAGACTGGTTACTGGACATTCGTCGACATCCAAAAGAAATTAAAAGACGAAGACATCGAGCTCGTTGCGAACCACAGAAACTCTACATGTTCGATAAAATCTAAAAAATCTTTGAACCTAGAAAACACAATAGGTCCGATGTTAGGTTTTCTACCAGACACTGCGTTGATCAAAGACACTTGGCACAAGGGTACTAACCATGTCGATGTTAACCATGGGTTAAAATACATCAACATTGAATGCAGTATCGTGAACACATATCAAAACTTCGACACCAACGGTAAGCCAAGTCAAATAATAGCTTCGTTACCTATCTCGTCATCACAACTGTTAATAGATACCGCAGAGTTCTACGATAACATTAACTCAAAAACACCTATCGTACAAAGTTTTAACTCGTTATCTTTTAAACTTACAACTAACATAGACAAACATGTAAACATGAGTGCATTGTTAGATCTCGAGATGATTTAAATAAAATATGAACTTTGAAACAGAACAAGGTCTTAGGGAGTTGTATCACTCACCAGGGACCGGTTATCAGTCTGTCGAAAGATTGTATCAGAAAGCAAAAGAGGCTAACTTAGACACCACGCGTAAACAAGTTAAAGATTGGATCTTAACACAAAGTACTTACACAACTACGAAACAAAAAAGTGGTAAGCATGTGTATCGTAAAACCATCGTTAGTGATCTTGGAGAGCAACTACAATTAGACTTAGTTGATATGACCGAAGGTCGTAAGAGTAGTAATAGCGGTTATCGTTGGATTTTAACCTCAATAGAGATTTTGTCTAGATATGCTTTTACAGAACCTAGCAAAACAAAAGGCGGTGTTGATGTCGCCCATGCTATGGAAAAAATACTAGGTGAATTTAAAGTTAGGTTTGGTAAGTACCCAGATGTCGTCCAATACGACGACGGTAACGAATTCAAAAACAAGCATGTCAACGCGTTACTGGACAAACTTGGCATAAAACATTTTACGACACTTATTAAAAAAGGTGGCAAGGCCTTTTTTAACAGAAAGGCAGCCCTCGTTGAGAGACTAAACAGAACTCTAAAAACAACGATGTGGAAATATTTCACAGAACACAAGACCAACAAGTGGTTGCATATTTTAGATGATGTTACATTTAATTACAACCACAGTGTTCACAGAAGCATCAAGATGAAACCCACAGATGTCAATGACTCAAACAAAGATGATGTTTGGGTTACTTTGTACGGTACCGGTAACGAACCTAAAAAACCACGATATAAAGTTGGTGACACCGTTAGGGTTGAAAAATATCACACAGGTACCAGGTTCGTCAAAGGTTACACTGTTAACTTTACGGAAGAAACATTTAAGATCACAAAAGTTTATCGAGGTGACCCTGTTATGTACGACATACAAGACATTGCAACGGGTGAAAACATACACGGTAGATTTTACGAAAGAGAACTTAGCGAAGTGAGCGTAGCGAACGAAGCAAGCGAAGTGAGCGTAGCGAACGAAGCGTAGCGAGGTTAAATAAATAATGGCAACAAATGATCCAAATACAGAGGACATACCAATGTCTGAACGTCCTAGTCCCAGTGACACTGATCAACAACAAGAACAACAAGAACAACAAGAACAACAACAACAACAACAACAACAACAACAACAACAACAACAACAACAACAACAAGAACAAGATACCGGTTTTAACGGTGACGATCAAGAAGAAGACGAAGAGGACCAAGACAAACCCGAAAACAACCCTCCAAATAAAAATAAAAGTGGGTTCTTTGGGTTTGATACTGATGTAAAAGATGATGATGATGATGATCTAGGTGCTAGATTTAGTAACGTTAGGGGAAAAGATCAACGCCGCAATGAAGGTGCTGAAAAAAGAGCCATCATTAGAGAACAAAAAGACTTTTTACACAAACACCTTAACGTTATTGTGAACAAAGGTGATGGTCCAAACTCAACATTGTTATTCGACGAATTTAAATTCATCTATTCCGAAGATGAGAAAATTATCGGTGCAGAGTATAAGGGTAAAAAAATATTTTCTTTCACGAAGAACAAGGTGGTGTACAATAAAAATAGGTATGTCACCGAGTTTAAAAATTTGTTAGGAAAAGCAAAAATAGAGCATGAAAAAACTCCAGCGGCAACGGTAGAAGATCATATCGACGACGCTGTCTCACAAGATAGTATGGACGACCTTACAAAAAATGTAACAGAAAATATCAAAGACTTAATTAATGATAAGGTTGATGAACTAAAAGCAAACAAAAAAATAACAGAGCAAGAGATAAGGGAGTTAAATGGTATTATTCGTTCAAGAGGTCCGCTTGAAGTACAACTTGCGGCTTTAAAAGTAACTAAGGATTTATGGCACGAAGAGGTTGAAAAAGAGAAAGCCAAAGGTGTTAATGGTGATAAAGATAGGCTAGAAGTATGTAAGGGCATGGCAGAAGTCTCCGAGTTAAAGTGGAACGAGCTTAGGATGAAACTTAACTTAAAACCATTAGACGAACGCGTGATAAACATGATTAAAGAGGAAGCCGATAACAGTCTTCTAATTAAGTTTGAAAAGTTTAAAGAGTGGGCTAAGAAAAACATGGGTATCGCGTCGGCCATAAGTATAAGTATTGCTGGTTTGATAACAACGATCGTCATGGCTGGTAGAAGCGCAGTTACTGCAGGTGCTCGTGGTGTGTCAAAGTTTTCAAAAGGGGTAGCTAAAATATTTAGTGCGTTAGGTCCTGTATTTGGCGCCATCGGTAGTATTATATCAACCGTTCTAAGCATGGGTGCCAAAGGGTTAGTGTGGTTGGGTAACAACATGTGGATTCTTGCGATAGCATTAGGTTACTTTGCGTACAACGAAATTCAAGCTAAAAGGTCTTATAAGAATTAGACTAAGAATTAGAGACACCACACACTAATAAAGAATGAGTGTAAGTACATTAAAACTTGAAAGTCCCAAAGTATTTGAGATCCCAAACTGTTTAACATGGGGTGTTGAAAAGTCAAAGTTTAAGTCAGGCGGTTATCGAATTCCAATTGTCATAGACGACGATGAGACACAGCAACAGCTCTTAAGTCTGGAAACCGAACATAAAACAAAACCTGTTTTGTTTGGTAAAAAGGCTAACACCTTATACTTGTCGGTAGGTGACCTAACAGAGAAACAACACAAAGAGTTACTCAATAAGGATAAGATGTATGTTCATATTGTCTTTGAGTGTAACTCTGTGTATGAGAAAAACACAGTGAGGTATTTAAACTTCACGGTAAAAAGACTAAGAAAAGCTGGTGAGTTTGTGTCTAATAACATTGCTGAGGATTAGAGCGTAGCGACAATGTGAATTTGTAACCCCAACAAAGGTTACAAATTTTTAAATCGTTGGACTTTGGTATGTGTTGTAACCCAAAATTAGAAATGGAAGTGACAAATGAAAAGTTAGGTGTAAATCTTGAGATCTTTGTACATGATAATGAGATCTTATTTTTGGGCAAGAAAGTAGCCGAGAGTTTTCGGTACCGTGATACAGACCAGGCTATTCGAATGCATGTTGACGATGAAGATAAAATTTTATGGCGTGATGTATTTTCTTCCCCCGTCGTTTTGACGGGGGAAGCTTCCCCCGGTGAAACGTCGGGGGAACATTTATATCGCCCAAATAGAGTTCTGATCAATGAGTCAGGGTTTTAATTTGTACCCTTATAGGTTACAAATTATTTGACATGTTAATAAAATGGAAACAAACAAAGCTGTGAACGCGCCCCCGAGCGTTCCGCTCGCTAGCGGCGAAGTGAACAAAACAACAGGTCCAAGTTATGGTGACCTCAAAGAACTAAGCAGTGAACAAAGACAAAGCAGTGAACGAAGTGACGACGAGGTGTGTTCATGTGACAGTGACACTGAAGTGTGTTCAAGATGTGACATCTGTGACAGTGACGCGAGCGACAGTGACATCTGTGACAGCGACGCGAGCGTAGCGACGAGCGCTACGAGCGCTAGCGAGAGCGAGAGCGACAGTGACCGCAATGACTTTTATAAGTGCCCAACATGTAGTGAAGATGACACTGAAGTTTGTCCAGAGTGTGAAAAACCTTTTGAAGACCTTGACGAAAGTGACGACAACGACGCTTATAAGTGCTCAAAATGTGAAAAATGTTATGTATGTTGTGAGTGTTATGAGTGTGGTTCAAAAGGTGTCGGTTATGGTTATGACACCTACGCGTGTGACGCGAGCGTAGCGAGCGACAGCGACATAACAAGTTGCATAGCGTGTGAAAGCTTGAGTCATTGTATGTGTTTCGATAACTTTGACGACGACTGTGATGATGTAGAGTAAGCGAAGCGAGTGAATATTTGTAACCCAACAAGGTTACAAATTTTTAGCGAACTCGCCTAGCGACGAAGTGACATGCGAAATCTCAGAATGTTGTGTCAGGTGGTACTATGTCTTCGTTAGGTTGTTTAAACTCAGGTTCACATGTCTCGCATGTCTCGCATGTCTCGCATGTCTCGCTCTCGCTAGCGCTCGTAGCGCTCGTATCGCTCGTCGCGTCTGTTACTTCAGTTACTAAGACAACATGGTTGCAACACAAAGTACCTATCGAGACGGTGGCCAGTAAGTACTTACTGTAATAGTCGTCTAGTGTGTAACTAGGCATTATGTCTTTAATGACAAACATGATGTTTTCATCACCTAGTACCTTTTCTAAAAATTTTGACTTGTTGATAATTTTAAAGTAGTGGTCACAGAAAGTGTCGGCGATAGACACAGACAACAACACAAAATTCACGGCCATCTTATGTTTACTCATGTCGTCTCTGTGTTTAATGTACTCGTCTTTTATCCTTTGTAAAACTGAAGGCGTTGCCCTTTTTTTGTTCTTTAGAAAAGCCTTAGTTTGGTTAATGTAACCATTCTCAGATAGGCTAATTAGCTCGTCACGTAAGACATCAATGTCATTTGGGTATGTATCCATAATTATTTTATTACAGCGTGATATTATGTGAACGAGGGTATCTAAGGTTAATTTCTAACCGAGCATACTTATTCTCTTTAAGAGCTTTTCGTAGTGTGTCTTGTTCTTGTTTAGGGATGTCTAAGAACTCATCTGTTATTGTTTTCCAGGCGAGAGCACTAGGTGTGTCAAAGACGACTAGTTTGGCTATGTTTTCACGGTAAGCGGGTGTGATGGCCGTTAATTTTTGGGTGATGACTATTGTACTTAGGTTGTAATGTCTGGCCGAGAAAGCTAAGTTAACAAGCTCGGATGTTCTGGTTTTAACAGACTTAGAACTTGCACAGTCGTCTAATATTATTAGTGAGTTAGTACCCTTGAATGTATCTGATATGTATTTTAAAAATGTGTCTACTTGGTCTTGGTCACATTGTATCTTGTAAAAACCTGGTGAGTTTTTGTACTCCCAATCTTGGTAAGTCTGGTTGTACTCAAAAGTTGGGCATATTAAAAATATGTATTGGAAGTGACCGCGGTACTCGTTGGTTAAAAAGTCTAACAGATAGTATGTCTTACCACACTCTGTTGAACCTGTTATAAGCATGTTAAATGGGGTTTTCATTTTATTTATTTTAAACATTTTTAACTAACCTTGGTAAAAACCATGACTGGGTCTAAGACATCGTAAAGAAGGTAAGAGTAGTCATCGCCAAAGTAATTTGTGTAAGATTTTAGTTCGACTGTCGCTCCTTTTGCAATGGTGATAAGACCTTCCATGTAAATTTGATGTATGAAGTTTGGGGTGTATATGTTACCGTCTGTCACAACTTTAAACTGTGGTTTAATAACATTTTCTATATAGACACATGTGTCCAGGTCAGCGTAGTCGGCGTCGTCTGAAGAGAACCAACCGGCGGTTTTAGTAATGTTTGGACTACCAGATTCGAAAAAAGTCGGTATTAAGGTTAGTTTGTATTTAACTATGTAATCTCCAGCGGTGGTTATTATGGTCTTCATGATTAGGTTGTTATTTCTAGTACAAAAAAGATTATCTTTTGCAGATATGAGCGAGTGCTTACCAGGATTAGAGTGAAAAGTAACCAAAAATGTATTAGCGGCTCCTTGTGGGCCTGTGCTGCCAGTTGGACCAGGGTTGCCTTGATGACCTGTGTCACCTTTGTCACCTTTGTTACCTTTTTGACCACGAGACCCTGTGTTACCCTGTCCCCCTATGCTTCCGGTATCACCTTTTGAACCAACCATGCCTGTGAACCCTCGTGGGCCGATGTCACCTTTGTCGCCTTTATCGCCCTGGTTACCTTTGTCACCTTGAGGACCTTGGGGACCGTCATAACCAATGTCGCCTGTAAGACCAACAATACCTCGTGGGCCAAGATTTCCTCGGTCACCTTTAAGTCCTTGGGGTCCTGTGTGTCCAATTAACCCTTGTTGTCCTTGTGGGCCTGTGTTTCCTGTAAGTCCTTTGGGACCTGTGACACCATGTTGTCCTTGTTGTCCTTGTGGGCCTGTGTTTCCTGTGTCACCTTTTGCACCTTTTGGACCTTGTGATCCTGATCCCGAACTTCCTGATGATGAGTCCCCTTTTAAACCTTTTGGACCTTGTGGTCCTTGGGGGCCTGTGTTTCCAATTAGTCCTTGTTGTCCTTGAAGGCCTGTGTTTCCTGTCAGTCCTTTGGAGCCTGTGACACCTTGCAGTCCTTGAGGACCTGTGTTACCATTGGGTCCATGAGGGCCATCGTCACCTTTGTGTCCTTTTGCTCCTTGTGGGCCAGTGTTACCAAGAAGCCCTTGTTGTCCTTGGGGACCTGTGTTTCCCGTTAACCCCTTTGGGCCTGTGACGCCTTGCATTCCTTGAGTGCCTGTGTTACCTGTGTCACCTTTTGGACCTCTTGCTCCTTGCGAGGTTCCTGTTGACGAACCAGATTGACCTTGTGGACCTTGTGGGCCTTGTGGGCCAGTGTTACCATTTAAACCTTGTTGTCCTTGGGGACCTGTGTTTCCCGTTAACCCCTTTGGGCCTGTGACGCCTTGAAGCCCTTGTGTACCTGGGTTTCCATTAGGGCCATGTGAACCATCGTCACCTTTGACCCCCTTTGACCCTTGTGGGCCTGTGGTACCAATTAGACCTTGTTGTCCTTGTGTGCCAGTGTTTCCAGTTAGTCCCTTGGGACCCGAGACACCTTGCAGTCCTTGGGTGCCGGTGTTACCTGTGTCACCTTTTGAACCGGTGTCACCTTTAAAACCTTTAAGACCTCGTTGTCCTGGGTTACCTTGCTCGCCTTGTATTCCATCAGGACCTTGTGGTCCTTGTGATCCTTGCGGGCCTTGTTGACCACCTGTTGAGTATCTATTATCTTTTTTGTAACCAAATGCTAATGCCATGTGTATTTATTTATTTCATAACTGTACAAAAGTTATGAAAGTCACACTCTGGAGGAGCGTAGCGACGACGCGAGCAGAGCGAGCGACGCGAGCAGAGCGAGCGACGCAAGCAGAGCGACGAGCGCTACGAGCGCTAGCGAGAGCGAGACATGCGACAGAGCGTAGCGGTGTTATTAGTACTCAACAATAAGATCTAAGTTTGACTCGTTACCCAAGTTACCGCCACCAAGCTGTTTAATTTTTTACGTAAAACACAGCTATGTTTTTAAAATTGGGGAAAAGGTCGCTTATCGTAAACTCCTCGCTTAAAAGAAATATGTTTGACTGTCCAACTCTTTTAGACATCAGGTCTATGTCTTTTAGGTCCACATCTGTGGGTACCTCGTTAGTGTCGTAAATGCGCAGCGTATATCTTACTGTAAGAGCGTTTATCACAGTGTCATTGTCAAATATGTGTGTCAAGAGGGCTAGTTTAGAGTCCTCAGTAAGCCCTGGCCCATAAATATAACCCACAGGAAAGCCAAGTCTAACAGAGATTGGTGTTCTGTATGTTACTTTTGAAATGTAATCATATGTAAAGCTGTATTGTAACGCCCGTTGTGGTCTTAGTGTGTTGTGGATGAAATTTGGTTCATCATTTGAGTATCCAAATCTAAGTGTCATTTATTTTATTTAGTGTGTGTAAAGTTGTAACCCAAAATTAGGCACTAACTTAAAACGATAAATTATAAAAGAAATTCAAAGTATAAGAAAAAGAAAGATGACGGTAACTCAAACAATTAAGCTTTACAAAGACAACTTAGCAAGTCAGGTACGCATTGGGTTGTTAATACAAAAACACCAAAATAACTGTGAGTTCTATGTGGATCATAAAGTCGGTGAAATTAAGGTTGAATTTCAAGGTTCAAAAGTATTGGTTCATTTCTCACCGGAGTCAAACTTTGAGTATGATCCGAGTTATCCGCTAGTCACACATGAGGATGTTGAGTGGATTGAGGAGAATGATCCTAACGAAGCGCTAACAGCAGAGGAGTTGCTTGAGTTGGGGTTGTATGAGGAGATGTAAAAATAGTTATTATAGTTATTATAATTTCACATTATTTAGTTAGTGTGAAATTATTGGATTTCAAGTAGCACCTTAACGATCTTATGTTTTGTGATAAAATTACTACAACACACTTATGTGTGAGTAAAATAATGTTCTTAACGACACAATGTTGCGTAATATTTATGCGTCACTTTTATGACGTACGTGAGCGCTAGCGAGCGAGGGAGCGTAGCGAGCGAGGGATTATGCGTCACTTTTTTCAGTGTGACGTCACAGGGATTATGCGTCACTTTTTTCAGTGTGACGTCAGAGGAGGTGAATATTTATGCGTCACTTTTATTCGAAGCGGGTGGGGTGTTTGAAAAGTGACGCCAAGTGGGTAACATTACTACTAACGTTTTAGGAGCAATTACTGTTACCATTGGCGTATTCCAACGGTTAACCACGGTTAACCACTATTTTGTATATATAATTGAGTCTTTAGTATATTTAAATTACAGTGGTTAACCGTGGTTAACCGTCGTAGTTTTGAACAATTCATTGTTGTGAACACTTGATTCTTTTCGATGGTTAACACTATGTTTAGAAACAGCACAAAATGCTAAAATGCAGGCACATTTATCGCCACGAAGTCCAAATTTCTCATTATTGCTTATGGTTAACCGTGGTTAACCGTTCGGCGCCACTGGATACCAGGAGGTCTTATTCGCCCCAAAATGCGATTTATGTCCACTTTATATTTACAAAGCATCCCAATTAACGGCAAAACACAGATATTAAATTCTCCTGATACATTTCTTACAAAGTATTTTAAACCTTTAGGTTTATGTACTGCATACGCATGTACTTGCACTAAAGACGCTCGTGAGCAATATTTTGTCCAATTCACATATATAGTCTTTATCAGCATTGCCTTTGCTTAAACATTAAAAATGGTTCAAAAAACTTAAAGGTTAGCATCATTTGAAAGCTTAGTGGTCTGTCCTTAAACAAATGTGTAAAATGGGCCTTTACGATTATCGGTAACTGATTGCGTGTCACTTCGAAAACTGCAATATATCACAGACAATCGTGGACATAACAGTTGATAAAATTGCTTAAATTTTCCGGAACACACATTCGACTAACTTCATTAGGCTTTCGCCCCCCTCTCCCCCTACCAATGTTGCTATTATTATCCCCAGACTTAAAACGCAACATAACAACATTGTCTAGGGGGAAGGGGGGATATCCAAGGTCAAATACAGAAATTATAGTACAATTTATACTCTGACAGATGCACCTTGGAATTTTATTAACAAGTTATGTCCAGGATTGTAGATGGCGGATTTTCATTGGTTTATAGCAATCAACACTGATCTTATGTGGCATTTCGTAATTTATTGCGCGTGCGGGAATCAAATTTCAACGATCTCGGCATTTTGTATGCGACTTTCAAAAAAAAAAAGAAATACTTCTACTTCTTCAAATGCAATGAAACTTTAAAATAATATTCCTTTTTACATGAGCTACAATTTTGGAATTAACATTTGCTCGAAAATAATAAATCTTGCTCTGGCAATTCCGATTTATTTCAACAATAATTGTAAAATTTTTAGATAATTTATGAACATGTATGCAAATTAATTTTGATATGTAATATGAACCGGGACAAACTTAATATCATTTTAAAGAGGAAGTCATAAGCTATCGAATGACGCGTGTCCTGCTGCCAGAGAATAAACATGTCTGGAGATATTTACATTTGAAACAACTGATCGTAAATACCGTGCGTCCCACGGACAACAATAAAGAGTAGCGTTTCTACATATGGCTCCAAGAAGAATGGGTTTAGTTTCGCCATTGTTACAGTTTTCTGTATGTTGATAAAATTTTGCAGTTTATCGTTTTGGTTTCTACTAGATGTAGATGTATTGTCCACTAGGCTAGATGTAGCGATATACAGCCGTAAACGAGCTCTGGAATTTGTCAATATTTACAGCCGTAAACTCCGCATTCTCCGCAAGTTGTTAATAATGTTTACAGCCGTAAACGAGCACTGGAAGTTGCCAATATTTACAGCCGTAAACTCTGAAGTTGCTAATATTTACAACCGAAAACTAGCTCTGGAAGTTGTTAATATTTTGACCCGTAAACTCTGGAAGTTGTTATGCATTTATTGTATAATGAGTTCTAAACAATTCAAATATATTTCATCGTATGGTACACAGTAGACACCTGTACGCCAAATCGTACCTATTTTTATAGTTTACATTTCTTTTAAAGCTTGCTTGAAAATTGGTGTCTCAAAGAACCTAAAATTATCTTAATTCAAAATTTCCGGGGTAGTGACGGTCTTGCACTTTCTACCCCGCCTCACAGTGCGAATGAGGTGATATTGACTCCTCCTCCACTTCTCCAAAGTGACTTTTCCTTGACTTATGTTTGGGAGATGGCACGTTTGTAAAATCATAAAATATCATGTCTTTAATTTAATATATCATTTTCGGAATTCTGCAAAATCTCACCCCCAAAATGCTGGAAATCGAATTTCAGAAGCCTGCGTAGCGGCGCTATTGCGGGAGGGATAAGGGGGGAAAGGCTAGTCTTGGGGTTACGGGAGTGCGAGAAAAAGGGAGCGTGCGGAAAAAAGGGGAGGGTGAAAATAAATAGCGCCAGTAGGAAAGCCATATGTTTTTCCATATCTGCCAAAATGTCGCCCGTCAAAAAACAACCAATTAGTGATTAGACGCACAGGAAGGGTTTTCCCAATGACAGATCAGGTTTCACAACAACTACAATCATAGCGCACGTGCGTTGTATGTAATGTCCGAAACGCCGTTCTGTAACAGGAATTTAAGAGCAGTATGTGGAAGCAAGCCTTTCTTTGAAAATTTGTTTAAGGTTTCGGGCAGACCAGACAGTGAAAATTTGAATTTAGCTTTAACTTGAATTGAAGAGAACGTTTATCATCTATCTTTTAGCTGGTTTAATAATGCTATTCAATGGCGATATTACAAAAATTTCTGCTTTCCCTGACGTTTGATAATCGCGCAATCGTACAAGCTTGATAAATCAAACTTTTCCCATAACCCGTCGGTAATACAGCCTAAACATATTTTCCTTTCAAAACATCCCGAACTGCTTTAACTTGTTCCCCTTTCAGTTTTTCGGGCAGTCGCTAACTGAATATCACCCCAATATCCCTTATCGCTTTAGATAGAACTTCGTTATCTGATCGAAACCATATCGAAAACCCCTGAATACCTGATGAAGCTGATTAACCAATCAGAATTTCGCGTCAAAAATTATGGAAAAGATATGGCTTTGATGCAGGCGCTATTTATTTTCGCCCTCCCCTTTTTCTAACGCTCTCTTTCTCTCGCTCTCTCCTAAACCCAACAATAGCCTTTCCCCCTAGCCCTCTCCCAATAGCGCCACTACGCTGGCTACATTTCAGGGACTCTAGATTTCAAAATTTTCCAGGGTATAGAATGCCCCCGGACCCCTCTGGGCTGTCTCACGGCTTTGGCGTTCGCGATTTTACCGCGCCCCCTGCCTCCAAAAACAGGACCCAGCTGGCTACGTCACTGCCGTTATGATTTAATCGTACCATATAAGATATTCTTAAATATATCATACCTGAGCAAGTTTTCCCTTGTTCAAAATATCCATTAAGACATACACAATCGTATGAATTTCCGTTGATGCATTTTTCTTTGGAGTTACATGGTTGATGTGCACAATGGTCAACTACGCAACAGAAGATGAAAATAAGATAAGCGAAACGTTTTCTAAAACTTTGAAATGAAAAATATAATCCTAAACGTATATACTATATAGTAATGGAATCCATATTTAGAAATGAAGGACACACACACTTCGGAACTGACAGTATAAACAATAGACACTAATTAACTAAGTAATTGTTTAAGTGTATAAGAGTATTGTGAAGTGCCGAATATTATACGTATTCATTACGTTTTTTCAGCTAACACTATCCAAGGATATCACATGACGTTATGCAATCAAATCAGAATTATAGATTCCTGTAAACTGGTTGTTTTTAATTTTCTACAGATAGATACGGTGAATTTGCCTACGGTGACAGTTGTTCTATTCTATTTACTAGTCTGTCAATTTCCTATATTTATATACAGACGAACTATTCTTTTCCGAAATTTGTTCAGACGGATCATCTGTCTCCAGCGTAAATCAGGCCATTATTATTATTGTTTTTTATTATTATTATTTGTAAATCTTTACAGAGGATAAAACATTTCAGTGTTCCAAATGACACTATTATCAATACGTGTCTTCTATTTACGTAAATATTTAAAACTATGATAAGTATTAAAAACTATTAAACTATAGAGTATAGATATAAAAACACTAAATGTAAAACGACAAACGTTTTTCTGATTTCAATAGGTAAATCATTATAGACTTTTGCACCAAGAAAATAGAACGATTGCCTAGCAAATTCCAATTTAACACTAGGGATCTTTACACTATATCCTTTATTCCTAGTATTAAAACTATGCTCATGAATCTGGAAGTACTGATGGAAGTGGATACATGTGCTTTCATCCAAACATTGTCTTAGTGTCTTACAAGCCTTCTCCATTATATAATAGTACCTGTGCAAGTGTACCCATTTTGTTTCATAAAAACGTTCTACCTGTGCAGTTCATTATTCCGTTTCCTGTGTATCCCCTTGGACATTGACAGTTGTATGAGCCAGGAGTATTGGTGCTAATTTCATTTGACAAGTCACATTCTCAAATGCAATTTAAAATGCAAGTGACATTGCAGGTGACATTCTGTCCTTCAGAACAGTCGTCACAATGTCTGAATTATTAAAAATATTAGTTTTCCATTTCCATAATATGCACCGCGACATTGGTAGTCATAGGTACCTGGAGTGTTGATACAATCCGCGTTTACGTCGCAAGTGTGGATCTTTTGACGACACTGGTTAATGTTTGGATGAACTAATCAGAATATCATGGCCATTTTAATGATGGCTACAAATTTTACGAGCCCTAAGGTTCAATTTCCTATTTGTTTTTTTGAGTAAAGATTATTACCGAAACCGAAGAATGCGACTACTAAATATATTCTATACCTGTGTACTTCTTTGTCCTGTCTCCCGAAAACCCAGTGAGATATGAAACAGATATATGAACTTCTGGTGTTGTTACATGTTGCATGAACATGACATGTATATGGGTGCCCTCGAAAATACATGCGATTATCAATATTAATTACTATAGGACAAAATGGACAAAATTCGAAAGAAACCAACGTCCCATGAGTTGTTCATAATATTACTTCTTTTGGAGTAAATGCTTAACACACTATTTACATACTTATTTTTCACAAGTTACACACAGAATAGGCGTCCGTGTTGTATCAGATATACTATCACTCGCCTTGCGCACGTGTTTGACTATTTGATACAACACGGTCGCTCATGATGCATACATTACATATCACGAACTAAGTAATCAACGAGGATACATTCTATTGAATTCAGAGGCTTTGAAACTGCAATTATCAGTGTTAACACCTGTATATTGATTAGAACACAATTTAATGCCCTATTTCATGCTAAATACCTGCTATGAGGTGGTTAAACCTTATTTACATAATTTCATGCAATTTGGATGCAAGGAATGCCCGGACATGCTATTTTGGAAGCTTTATAACAAACGAGTTATTTTGTTACGTATATGTTTATATAATAAGACTTTACAGAGTAGCGTGTTCGCGCATTCCAGGAAGGAAAATTATTTCAAATTATGTAGGCAAAGTTGACCACCCACTATAAGAACTACTTGAACCACATAAGACAAATGCTGACATTGGTAGTTTGGTACCTGTGCATTTCATTGCGTTTCTTTCGTAGACATTGTGACAGCGAGGAGTGTTGGGGCAGCAGTGCAGTAACGATTTTTATAAAATAACATGTATATAACGCGTGCTCTGATTGGTCGAAACCCGTGTTTGGATCAGGCCATCCAAACACGGAAGACTATCGTGTTGTTGTTATTTTATTAAACAATTACTTTATGGTTTCCGTGTTTGGATGGCCTGATCCAAACACTTGGGAATGTTCCTCGAGTTAAGAAAAGCTCGCAAAATCACTCGCCTTCGGCTCGAGATTTCGCGCGCTTTTCTTAACTCTCGCCACATTCCCGCGTGTTTGGATCAGGCCATCCAAACACGGAAACCATAAAGTGATTGTATAATACTAAATATGACATAAGTTTTACTTATTCAAAGTTACATGAATACCTATGCAAGTGTGCCCATCTCTGGCGAATCCCTTTTTACATTCACAGTCATATGATCCTTGAGTGTTGGTACAGTTTGCGTTCAGGTCACATATATCTGCGGAATTGTTGGAACATTCATCAATATCTGAAACAATAAAATGAATGAGTTTAGTTATGCAGTTATGTATGCTCCGTTGAATGGATACTTTGAATGTCTAAAATATATGGCGTAAAATCCTGTTTCATCCAAGCTTTGATGTTGTGATGATTAAACTGTATATTATTATTACCTTTTTCATAAACTTTTCCTTGGTTTTTCCCATATAATATCACTTCTTTTGGAATAAATGCTTAGAACGCGACTATTTACGTATTTAGGTTTTGTATAAGCTGTATACAGAATAGGCGTACGTGTTGCATCAGATGTACTATTACTCGCCTTGTGCTTATGTTTGATTATTTGATACAACGCGGTCGCTCATGGTGTATATATTACATATCACAAACTAAGTAATCAAGGAGGATACATTCTATTGAATTCAGAGGCTTTGAAACGGCAATTAAGGAGGATACATTCTATCGAATTCAGAGGCTTGGAAACGGCAATTATCAGTGTTAACTGCACTTGTATATTGATTAGAACGCAATTTAATGCCCTGTTTCATACTAAATACCTGCTATGAAGGTGACTAAACCTTGTTTACATAATTTGATACAATTTGCCTGCCAGCAACGCGCGGACATGCCATTTTGAAAGCTTTTTTTAACAAACGAGTTATTTTATTAAGTATGCTTATGTAATTATAGAGTACCTATGCAAGTGTGCCCATCTCCGGTGAAACCCATTTTACATTCACAGTCATATGATCCTTGAGTGTTGGTACAATTTGCGTTCAGGTCACATATATCTGCGGAATTGTTGGAACATTCATCAATATCTGAAACAATAAAATGAATGAGTTTAGTTATGCAGTAATGTATGCTCCGTTGAATGGATACTTTGAATGTCTAAAATATATGGCGTAAAATCCTGTGTCATCCAAGCTTTGATGTTGTGATGATTAAACTGCATATTGTTATTACCTTTTTCATAAACTTTTCCTTGTTTTTCCCATATAATATCACTTCTCTTGGAATAAATGCTTACAACGCGACTATTTACGTATTTAGGTTTTGTAAGCTGTATACAGAATAGGCGTCCGTGTTGCATCAGATATACTATTACTCGCCTTGTGCTTATGTTTGATTACTTGATACAACGCGGTCGCTCATGATGTATATATTACATATCACAAACTAAGTAATCAAGGAGGATACATTTTATTGAATTCAGAGGCTTTGAAACGGCAATTAAGGAGGATACATTCTATTGAATTCAGACGCTTTGAAACGGCAATTATCAGTGTTAACTGTACTTGTATAGTGATTAGAACACAATTTAATGCCCTGTTTCATACTAAATACCTGCTATGAAGGTTACTAAACCTTGTTTACATAATTTTATACAATTTGCCTGCCAGCAATGCGCGGACATGCCATTTGAAAGCTTTTTAACAAACGAGTTATTTTGTCCGAGGGTGTATCACTCCAAAAAAGCGTACGCGATTTTGGTATTTTTAAAATCTCAGAGGGATTTTTAGGGATTTTAAGGTATTTTTAGGGAATTTTCAAAGATTTTTAGCGATTTTTGAAGGATTTTTCGGATATTTTAGAACTTTATCTTCGGTGAAATTGATCAAGGGACTTAATAAAAGTTATACTTATGCGTGATTGTAGCTAAGAAACTCTTGGGCAAAAAGCGCGAGCAGTTTATGGTATTATATTCCAAATATCGCATCTTTTTCTTCGATAATGTCTTCCATCAACTTTATAAACGAAAACATCTTCGCCAACTCATTTTTGTCTTTTAGTTTTAAATCTATCTTTTCATAACCACTAAACTTCATATTGTTCTTTACGTAAACCCCTTTTCAAAAAAAATAATTTCATATTTCCTCGCGAATGAAATCTGCGATCTATTACATAAGCGTCAATCATGCAATTCTATTACATAAGTTCAGATCTGTAGGAGCGTCTCCGTTAGCTATTAGATGGTTCGAGAGCTATTTGTCGGGTAGATCGCAATATGTTCGAATACGATCAACTGTTTCCTCAATTGGTTTATTAACTCATGGAGTGCCACAGGGCTCAATTCTCTCACCATTTCTATTCGGAACCTACGTCAATGATCTACCAGAAGCCACTGTTTCAAGCAACCTGGATTCCTATGTAGATGACTCAAAACTCCATCTTGTATTTCCAGTCGAAGACACAGAACAGACAATAACCAACTGGAAGCCGATCTTCATAGAACTGCTAAATGGTGCTTAGAACACCAACTGGTAATTAATCCTGACAAAACTAAGTTCCTATTGGTAGGTACAAGATCGATGCTACAGAATCTACCAACACAAATCAACCTGAACTTTATGGAAAAAACTCTTAATCCAGTTCCAGTTGCCAAGGACTTAAGGATGCATTTCGATTTACATCTCACATATGATGACCATATCTCTAAACTGACTTCAACGTGCATAAATAAATTGTGTCAAATCACTTTATCATTACTGACTCATCGCAGCACTGGTAATTAACAAGCTGTGATACTGTTCTACTGTGTGGGCTAATACTTCATCAAAAAACGTAAAGAAATTACAAACAGTACAGAAATTTGCTTGCCGAATCATCACAAATATTAAAAAGTTCGATCATGTAACACCAGGTCTGCAAGAATTTAAATGGCTATCTATTGAAAACTTACTTATTTATAAAGACACGGTAAGTAATGTTTACAACACGAGCGGCCAGCTAGTGACAAAAATTGTGAGACATAAGTATATTTTTTACTCTATATGTACTATGACAATACTTTCTATTTTAACTCAACCCAAGCACCTTGGATTGGGGTGAATTGGGACAATTTTTTATTTTAGGTTATATCTGTTTTTTAGTGAAAGTAAACTGAAAAGTTAAAAGGGTTTATTTTTATAAAAGCCTATTATTAATACTAATAAGTAAATGATCATAGGCATAAGTTTTAGCAACAAAACTTATTTTATGAGAAATTGTAATAAATTTCTGTTCCAATTTACCACCTTGTACCAATTCACACCATCCACAGTATTGTTCAAATTATGTTCAAAATTACACTTTCTTACTGATTCAATAATGTCTACAGACAACAAACAAGAATAATGTCAATGTCTTATCTGTATCTTCTGTTCAGATTATCAGACTGTTTATTTTATTTCTATTTCGTTTTTTGTCGCTTTTTCTTTAGAAGTTTGTCTTCCACTACATTTTCCCATGCTTTACTTTTGTCTTTGCGACCTTTTGTATTCCCAGATGTGCACGAGACTAATCTCTGAATGTGGAGGGCATTGGCATCATAGCCAAATATTTGCAAGTCGGGGTTGTCACTTCGCCCAGCAAGCTTTCGTTGGTTGCCAAAATATTTTTC
This sequence comes from Trachythela sp. YZ-2020, assembly GCA_016169945.1. Classification (NCBI taxonomy): domain Eukaryota; kingdom Metazoa; phylum Cnidaria; class Anthozoa; order Malacalcyonacea; family Clavulariidae; genus Trachythela; species Trachythela sp. YZ-2020. The sequence continues at coordinate 477,806 of JADLSH010000230.1, read as the reverse complement.
AACTGTATCCTGGCAGAACCTTTCGGTCAGAATAAATTCTACACCCTGGTTAAGTAAGAATTTGGTTGCCTCTATTATGTCCACCATATCACAAAACCCAGCTGTGGCAGCTGCCTCAGGAGGGCCAAACCTTTTTAATACTGCTGCCATGGATGCACTCAGAACTTGTGCTGCACGATTCACACGCATAACAGAGTAAGGAGTAAGATTTATGTGCTCAGAGGTAATTTTTGGCAAAAGTTTCAAACCATTATCAGCATCATTGTAAAACATCTGTGCAATATGGCTCCACCTGATGTACAAGCCATTATTCCACATCAATCGTGTACGACACTTACCAGAACCAGAATGTGCTAAACAATTTCTGGTTGTTTTAATTAGGTGTGGCGCATCAGAAAAAAATATATACCGATGCCTTGCATACAGATTAACTGCACGATAAGAAACTGGTTTACCACTATTCCCAGCCAACCCTTTATAACTTTATTTAAACCAAAAAAGCTCCTGTTGAGAGATGCACCATCAGATGTTGTAGCAATGACCCATAATTTGCATGTTAGCTCTAGAATACAGACAGCCTGCCAAAATAAGGGCATAATTTGTGCACCTGTCAAATTATGTGTAGCAAAATGGACAAGGCTAAACTTGAAGTTGGTAGAAATGCCTCTGACAAGAAATACAAGGGCATGGCTAGCAATTTAATGAACCTCCTCTATGGAGCAATAGTTCACTTCAGAGTCACCAAGATCAGTAAAACCTATAAGCTCACCAGTCACCTTATCAAAAACTAAGTTTGCCTTTATCTTCATCTCATCGGACAACAACAATACAATGTACGTTGTGTATTTGAATAGTCTGAAGTTTGCTTTTTAAGCTCTTCAACAACCTCATGGTTAAAGCCAACTTTTGGCTTTATACAATTTCGATAATCTCTTAGTGTTCTCTGACTAGGGAACACCAAGATCCCACTATTCCTTAACTCCTCATAACATGATGAAGATTTGGCTGCCAATGATAAGCAAAAGCGAATCACCATGGGATGATACCGAACACCTTTTGAACATGAAGAAAACAACTTCTTTTGTAAAGGGTGTAATATCCTATAGTATCACGTGGGGAACACGTGTAATAGGGAAGCAAGTAAAGCAACACGTGAGATAGAGAGTAGGGAATAAATGATGTTCAAAAAGAATACTACAATGGCGATGAGGATCTGAAAAACAAACAACAACAACCCAGCTCAAGATCTTACTAAACTCAGAAAGGTCAGTGCATGTATGTACTCATATCAATAAATACCAAAGAACATACGCTTGGTGTTTACACGTGGCCAGAAAACAGGCAAACAAAACGCTTTTAAACTCCCAATTCAACGGCTAAAAAGAGCCTAAAACACAACAAAACATGGCAACAGCCCTGCCAACATTTCCTTCCTTCGATCCCAACGCGGACCAGGGAGCACCCGGCGTCAGATTTAAGAAATATATCTCTCGTTTTCGAAACTTGATCGTCGCAACCGACATCGATGATCCCAAACGTCAAAAAGCCCTCTTATAACACTACTTCGGTGAAGAGGTCAATGATATCTTTGAAACACTAACAGTCAGTGAACCGGCTGAAGGAGAGACAGTTTTAGACGTCACAATTAAAGCACTGTCGGAATATTTTACACCGAAACAAAACCCTGTATTCGAAGAGTATAAATTTCGCAACGCCAAACAAACACACGACGAAGCTCTTATGACATACTATACACGACTCAAACAACTTTCACTCACCTGTGAATTTCACGACGCCGATCGAGAGATCAAGTCTCAGATTGTCCAACACGGCCGATCGCAACGACTTCGACGAAAAGCGTTAACCGACCCAACTATAACCCTGGGAAAACTTCTAGAAATGGGTAAAGCGATGGAGTTAGCCGACTCGCAAGCAGCGAACTTAGAGCGTACAGAGAACGTCAGCCATTTCACAACCGGAAGTAGCAAGAACCACAACATCCGCCCCGATAAAGCACGCGGTCAATTCCAACCCCGGAGCCCCGGCACCAGCGGAAGATGTCGCAATTGTGGAGGCACATACCCGCACGAAGGCGGAAAAACTGCTTGCCCTGCATATGGAAAAGAATGTCGATCTTGTGGGAAGCTTAACCACTTTCAGTCCGTATGTCTCCAAGACAGATATCGCGCAAACCCCACCAAACCAAGTCAGCGACGTTACCCACAAAGATCCGAACGCCAGGACGTCCGAGCGATGAACAAGGCAGAATAACCTGACCACAGCAACGACAGTGACGAAGTTGGAGTGTTCCGCATCAACGTCAACAACATGACTTCGGATCGAAACAAACACCCATTGTTTGACGTCACCATCGAGGGAACACCGCTGACCATAATGGCAGACTCGGGTTCCAGTATCAACATCCTCGATGAACAAGATTACAGCAAGCTTTCCCCCCGACCGCGTTTGGAGAAAACACGCATCAAAGTTTATCCTTACCAGACGGAGATACCTCTACCCGTCCTCGGACAATTTACCTCCATCATTGCGTCGGAAACAGTCAACCGTACAGAGACATTCTATGTTGTGAAAGGAACCAGTGGATCATTGCTTAGCTGGCGCACCTCTACCGACTTGGAACTACTCAAAGTCGTAAAGCCCATTAAACACCAAGACATTCCTACCGTCGACCAGCTCACCACCCAGTATCAGGACTTGTTCCAAGGACTCGGCAAGTTGAAAGATTACCAGGTTCACCTTCACATTGACAAAGGTGTACCACCAGTTGCCCAACCACACAGACGTGTGCCGTTCCATGTACGCAAACAACTTGAGGAACAGTTGAGTCAGGATGAAGAACTGGATGTAATCGAACGCGTCGAGGGTCCAACCCCCTGGGTATCGCCCATTGTCGTGGCACCAAAGCCCAAATCACCTGGAAAGGTTCGCGTATGTGTTGACATGCGTCGTGCAAATACCGCGGTCCAGCGTGAACGCCATATCACCCCAACAATCAAGGAAATCGTCGGCGATTTGAATGGTGCAACCGTTTTTAGCAAGCTTGACCTCAACCAGGGTTACAACCAACTAGAACTAGCCCCGGAGTCCAGATACATCACCACCTTCAGCACCCACCTTGGGCTTATGCGCTACAAACGACTCAATTTTGGAATATCTAGCGCTGCAGAAATCTTTCAAAACGCCATCCGCGAGAGTCTGGACGGCATCCCGGGCGCAATCAACATTAGTGACGACATACTCGTTTTTGGCAAGACCCAGAAGGAACACGATCAAGCCCTTGCAGCAGTATTCCAGCGCCTTCGCGAACGAGGTCTGACCTTGAACAAACTCAAGTGCGAGTATAGCAAGAACAGCCTTGAGTTCTTCGGCTATGTTTTTGGGGCAGAAGGCATGGCCCCGGACCCAACGAAAGTCCAAGATATCTTAAACCTCAAAGCCCCAAGGTCAGTCACCGAAGTCCGTAGCCTGCTAGGCATGACCAACTATTGTGCACGATTCATCGAGGGATACGCCACAATTACCGAGCCACTGCGAGCTCTCACCCACAAGAACCATACTTGGGAGTGGACTGACAAGCAGGACCATGCCCTGGCTCAACTCAAGAATGTGTTGGCCAATGCACCTGTCACAGCGTACTTCAACCCTGAGAAAACAACTGAAATTTCCGTTGATGCGAGCCCAGTCGGCCTGGGTGCCATCTTAGCACAAGTCGACCCCACAACCGAAGTCACTCGTATCATTGCGTACGCCAGCCGCTCTCTGACCACCACCGAGCAACGCTACAGCCAGACAGAGCGCGAAGCCCTCGCCGTAGTATGGGCATGTGAACACTTCCACCTCTACATTTACGGCAAGCCAGTCAATATCTACACAGATCACAACCCCCTGGTTGCCATATATGGCAACGCAAACTCGAAACCACCTGCTCGTATCGAAAGATGGGCACTCAGACTTCAACCGTACCAGACGACCGTGCATTACCGAAAGGGAGAAGAAAATCCTGCAGACTACATGTCTAGGCACCCTTCCACACCCTGAACCCTGCAGCAGACAGGAAAAAGTCGCAGAGGAATACATCAACTACATTGCCACAACTTCAACACCAACAGCACTCACCCTCAGCATGATCGCAGAGGCCACAGACCCAACCCTCCGTGCCGTCATGGACGCAGTTCAATCAGGCAAGTGGTACGAGCTAGCCAAACACCCAAAGGTCGATACTGACACATTTCGCACATACGAACGCCTCAAAGATGAATTAACCGTTGGGACAACAATCCAAGTGATCATTCGCGGAACGAAATTAGTGATTCCAAACAAGTTACAACGTCGCGTCGTGGACTTGGCTCACGAAGGTCACCAAGGCATTACCAAAACCAAATCCCTACTACGAGAGAAGGTATGGTTTCCTGGAATTAACAAAATGGTCGAAGAACGAGTAAAATCCTGCCTCGCATGCCAAGTTGCAACCCCAGAGGCGGCACGTGAGCCGTTACAAATGTCTCCTCTGCCCGATCAAGCATGGGAAGAGATAAGCGTAGACTTTGCTGAACTCTCAACGGGGGACTACCTCCTGGTGCTTTCTGATGACTACTCACGTTACCCAATCGTTGAAGTAATTCGTTCATTCGCAGCCCAAACTGTAATTCCTAAACTCCAGCATATCTTTTCACAATTCAGCATTCCAGGAGTTCTGAAATCTGACAACGGTCCGCCGTTCAACTCCGAAGCCTTCGCAACCTTCGCCGATAACCTGGGATTTACCCACCGAAAGATCACCCCTTATTGGCCAAGGGCTAATGGCGAAGTAGAGCGCTTCATGAGGACGGTAAAGAAGATCGTGAAGATTGCAATTACACAGCAGAAACCATGGCGTGAAGAACTAACCAATTTCCTTCGGAACTTCAGAGTCACACCCCATAGCTCAACTGGAAAGGCCCCAGCCATAGCCTTCTTCAATCGCCAAATACGAACGAAGCTACCTGAGGTGCACACCGATACACGAGACCCGGCGAAGATCCAACAGACGGATCAGAAAGCCAAAAGAAAGATGAAGGAGTATGCTGACTCGAAAGCATACGTCAAGCCATCGAGAATACAATCTGGTGACACCGTTGTTCTAAAGCGTGACCACTCATATCGAAAGTCGCAAACCCCGTATGAACCAAAGCCACACAAAGTAATCAGCTGCAAAGGCTCGATGATTACCGCCAAGCGAGGAGAAAAGACGGTGACCAGAAACTCGTCATTCTTCAAGCTCGTCAGACAGCAAGATGAACCAACCGAAGAGAGCTCAACCGACGGAGAATATGATAACCTCGATGATACGGACGATGGACCTGACAACGCTGCACAAGCTGAAGAACAGACGCAAGAAGCTCACCGTTATCCACAACGTGTTCGAGCACCACCGAGACATCTAGCAGACTATGCGTAGCACTGAACTTGTCGGACTGTGTCTGTATTAAGACCTGCATGCATGTATATTACGAGTCACATAGAGTGAACTTTATATGACAAACACTTAGTTGACATTTGATTCCAAATTGTGTTATTTTACTAGTTATGTTTAGTGTGACTTTAATAGGTCTCTAAATCGCAGTAAGGGAGGGATGTAATATCCTATAGTATCACGTAGGGAACACGTGTAATAGGGAAGCAAGTAAAGCAACATGTGAGATAGAGAGTAGGGAATAAATGATGTTCAAAAAGAATACTACACTGAGCACTTGCGCGATGTTAAGAACAATGTGCACAACAAACCGGTTGCTAGGCACTTCAACAGTGCCAACCACTCCTTTTCTGATATGAAAATATGCGCCATTCATCCCATTATTGGTGGCAATGATACCCGTCGGAAGCAAGAAAAGCGTCTCATTTTTAAACTTGGTACCATTCAGCCTGGTGGTATCAATGAGCGCCTCTCCTTCATCTAGCTCATTCTTTTCTCTTAAATACTTCTTATATGCTTTCCTCTATATCCCCTCTTCCCTTCCCTTGTTCGACATTTATAGCGCTTTGATAAGTGTAAAGCCTGTGCGCAGGCCTTCGACACTATAATCGGGCCGAAGCCTGCACGCAGTCTATATCTTTACATATTAATTCTAGTTTGTTATGATTGTTATGACTACTTTATTTTCATTGGTTAATATTTTGTTCACGTGACAGCTTTTATAGCGTTGCTATAAAAGCTGATGTATAAATGTGTGTATCTGTCTACTAATTTCTCCTGACGAAGGGCTTTAGCTCGAAACGTCGAGATTTTGTTTATAGCTTTTAGGCACACGCGAAGCAACCCTCAATTTGTTTTATTATTCATTAGTTATGGGTTTCTAATGCACACCACAGTGGTCAATATATGCGCCTTTTTAGATTTGTGATCGGGGTTCGATTCCTGCAATATGCAGTTGTTGATCATAATTTCTCCTCAGTCGCATGCGAGAAGAATGCTTCCACGTTTTTCCGAACCAACAAGAGATGGCACTTCTAGCGAGAACAGTTTAGAACTGAAAGAGTATTTACGTATCCAGTATAAGTACAGTTAGTTTAGTTTGGGTTTCCTCCTGTAGTAACACTGGGACTAACAAGGAATGGCAATTACTGGACCTCTAGGGAGAACAGTTTAAAACTGATAGAGCTATCCAGTATAAATAAAGTTAGTTTAGTTTAGGTTTCTGCCTGTAATAACACTGTATCAATAAGAGATGCTTCTTACTGGACCTCTAAGGTGATTAGTTTAGAACTGATAGAGCTATCCAGTATAAATAATATAAAAGTTAGTTAGTTTAGGATTCCTCCTGTGGTAACACTGGACCAACAAGGGATGACACTCACTGGACCGCTTGGCAGAACTGTTTAGAATTGATAGAGCTATCCAGTACAGACAAAGTTAGTTTAGTTTAAGTTTTTCCCTGCTGTGACATTAATATTGAACCAACAAGGGATGGTTTTAGGTAGAACACTTTAGAACTGATTGAGTTATCCAGTATAAATAGAGTTAGTTTGGTTTATAGGTTTCCTTCCGTGTTGCAGCTAGATCGTTTCGTTTCCAAATGGTGACACGTATACAGTAGTATATATCTGAGATGTACAATGTAATGGACACTTAAGCATGGGCCTGTTGTGAGTTACTAGGTACATATATGCTCTCAATGGAGTCCTGGTGATGTAATCCTGGCGACTCTATAAAACGCACACCTCTGTAATACGGATACTTTGCTCTGTCGCTTGAGTGTCCATATTGGAGAGATTTGCTTTGCAGTGACCTTTCTTACCTTTAAAAACATGTTGTGCGCACAACACAATGAAGTAAGGTAGACACTTTGGAAAATGCATCTTTTAATAGGTCATATCTATATTGAAAAAACATCAATATATTTACTACGTGGCAAAACAAATAATTGAAATATAATAGAGTGAAAAATCCGCATTAATAAAAAAGAAACAGTGTATTAAGGACCGCCAGCCCAAAATTTATGCATCTATAAGGAACTAAAACACAAGAACCACTTCGGGCTGACAAATAGGCTACAATCTTGAATATAACTGGTTGAGACAGCCCTTCCCTCAATGCAAAATTTGCATACCTCTTATGTTAAATTCCCTGTAAAATTATGTTGCGCTTCTTAAGCCCCCACTCCTCAACTCAATGTTGAGCTTGTGTCTTGGTAAATTGTCAAAAATTGTTTGGGGGTTGTTCACAACATTGAAGAGGGGAGAAGGGGGTCACAAAATTTGTTGCGTTAGTGTAAATTAGCTTTGCAATATTGCGAGTAATGGTCTCAAGGGTTACGTCCAATTGAGATTGTAGTTCGTAAAAAGCTTAACTTTTGTACTTTAACTGAAGTATATAGCATGCTCCAAGGGCAGTTAGGTTATCGCGGTCGAGGTGTCCCTGCAGTGGTTCTATCGCATTGCTATTTTTTGCTAGAAATGGTTTGTCTATTACTTTAATGCTTTAATGAATTACTCCTAAATTAAACAGCGCTACATTACACTATACTAGGAGGATTTAGCTAATCAGTTAGTAACATAATTATGTTTTAATTATAATGGTAACAAATGATAAACTAACTTAAGAAAAGAAACCAAAAACCCACAACAACAACAATAATGACAACAACAACAACAACAACAACAACAACAACAACAACAACAACAACAACAACAACAACAACAATAACAAAATACGACATAAAACGTACGAATTAGTAAGTTAAAATGTGAGCGACTTAACTGAAGTCATTGCATGCGCAATTGTCTTGAAACTTGGAATACTATAGCAGTATAGGTTGAGAGTAAGGATTAAATCATGGGATGTGATTCCATATGATCAGGCACCGCGGGGCATTTTGAAATCTACAGTCTCTGAAATACCATTTTATGCACATTGGGGGAAGATTTAAGAGCAATATCACCGAAAAATTCTTTCTGCTGACCACCAAATCTACCGATCGTACCTACGCAACGAATCAGTATTTACTGCTAAGACTGAAGAAAAGAAAAAATTGCCTAATTTGATATCTAAAACATTCATACTTTAAAAAAAGTCGGAAAAGTAGCGCCAAAAAGTCCGACGATTTCGAGCTGCTAGATTTAAGTAAACAATAAGCCTTAGACATAGCAGAGATAATAATGCTTGCTTCAGTGTAGCTTCTTTACGGTTGTAAAAAATTATAATATGTTTAACTATGTGTATTCTCCTCAAAATCACAATATGTATGACAAATTATTGGAGGGGGGGGTGGCAACCCCCCCCGTTCGGCGGTCCCTTGTGATGACGACTGTTCTCGGATAAAAATAACATTTGTATGCGTTGGTATTGCTTTGGATTTTGCGGAAAGGAGAGGTATTAGGAAGCCCGGAAGCTCTATTTAAAGGAGACACTTCGTTAGGAAGATTGATTGCGTTTATTCGATATAATATAACACCTATATTGGATTCATCTTCGCCCAATATGGCAAAATATGGCAAGTCTCGACTTGCAATATTACCTATTGGGCTCGATTTTTGGTCTCGCCCAATACTGAAGTCTCGATTTAATATTTTGCCATGTTGCCATTATTGGGCTCAGAAGAATAAATGCAATATATAATATCTCTTCTTGACAAGAGACATTAACAAACTAGTTAACCTATCGATCAATGCATACCGTAAATGCTCGTTTTAGCGCCGCTCCCGATTAAGCGCCGCACTCAGGATCAGAAAAATTTAATGAGCGCCGCGGCGCTAAAACGAGCATTTACGGTAAGTTCTACCATTGACGATCGAGCAAAATTGTCTGAAGTTGTGATAATCGCTGTAAATATCATGCTATTTACCTGTTGAAGGCATAGGTCTGAGAGCCGAAAGCTCGTCAATAAAAATATTTGGTCGGAGAACGTTGTAATTTATTATGTATATATATCATCCTGGCCGCGCGTCGTCCACACTCTTATATCTATATATAGAGACATTTAAAATGGCGACACAACATTTCTACTTGTCCAACTCAAGTCATGTATACAAATAAGGTTAAAAATCTCAAATTATAAATTGAAGAATCAAAATTAATTAGTTTGGACAAGGGTTGACTCTTGTATATTAAATTATTTTGACATGCCATATACCATTGCCCTTTTGCTCTGGTTTGCATGAACCTTGATTCAGCTTTTCAGGCGATAAAGCGAGGAAATTTATGAAATTTTTATTTCCCTGTCTGGGTTTTATATTTAATACTTACCAAATTTCACCAAAATCTTGATACGAGGAGCCACATGAAAAGACAAAACTCATACAAATTTACATATTTTAAAATGCTTTACATCTGTTGCCTTTATTCTCTACCTTAGAACTAACGACATATTGTTTTCAAATATTAAAGCAATAGACAATACAACAATTTATAATTCTTTCCCGCTATTGCCTTGTATTGCGTTAAAGAGAAATCGATAACACCAAAAATTTATTCAATTCGGACACCTGTCGAATATAGAGCACTGGCAATAATAAAGAACACACATTAGCTGACAAACATGTCAAATGCTTAATAAGCGTTAAGAAATGCCAATGCTAATAAACTTAATAAGTTTGGATTTTAACCTAAATTCTATTTATACTGGATAGCTCTTTCAGTTCTAAACTGTTCTATGTAGATGTTCTTATTCACCCAGCGGAAACCTAAACTAAACTAACTTTATTTATACCGTAAAGGTATTTTTAACTTTATTTTTAGGTTTCCAGGAGGAAACCTAAACTAAACTAACTTTATTTATACGCGAGTAGCTCTGTCAGTTCTAAACTGTTCTACCTAGACGTCCTTTAAGAGCCACCTCTTATTGGTTCAGTGTTACTACAGGAGGAATCTTAAACTAAACTAACTGTATTTATACTGGATAGCTCTATCAATTCTAAACTGTTCTCTCTAGATGTCCAGTAAGGGTCATCTCTTATTGCTCCATGCAGTGTTACTGCAGGAGGAAATCTAAACTAAACTAACTTTATTTCAGATAGTGGATAGCGCTATCAGTTCTTAACAGTTCTTCCTAGAGGTCCTGCAAAGGGACATCACTTATTGATCCAGTCACTACAGGAGGTGACTAAACTAAATTAACTCTATGCAGTATACTGGATATAGTTCTATCACTTTTATACTGTTTTCTCTAGATGTCCCTTAATTTGGTTTCTCCCTGCACTGTGGCAACAGTACAGTGAACCTATAAGAGATTAACCTATGAGGGGTGATTTCCGCCAAAATTCCACTTTACATTATGTAATTAACAGAGGCATTTTGTTAACCTGCTTGGTATTCTATTATGCTGTTTTGCATTTCGATGTGCCGTTTCGTATTTCATTATGCTGTTTTGCATTCTATTATGCCGGTTCGTATTTCATTATGCCGTTTCGTATTTCATTATGCTGCTTCGTAATTTGCTTTCATTATATTTCATTATGCTTACGTCATGTCCTGCATGACTCTCAGTAACACGTTTTTGCACAGAGGAAGGAAATTATTTGTTGCGGAAGTGGAAACACTGCCGCTAATTTTGTAAATCAACATGGCGAACAGAGAGGAAGGACACATAAGTCGTGCAATGAGTTTACTTCGTGAAGCTGCGGCCGTGCTAACTCAAAATTCACCAGAAGACATAGAAAATGCTTCTTTAAATAGCGGGAAGTACCCTGAATGCGGCGGAAATACCGCTAATACCTTCATCGACATCGTCAACGCCTGTGACTACACGTGCCAATACACCAAACATAGCCCGCGTGCAGGCCCACTGATGGAGAGGAATAGTGGGCCTGCACGGAAGACCGGGTATTTTATGTTTTCCGCGTTCGTACACGAACGCAGCATTCTGATTGGCTGTTTGAAACGCCGTTTGAAATTGCCGTTTGAAATTGCCGTTTGAAATTGCCGTTTGAAATTGCCGTTTGAAACGAGCGAGACTCTCAACATTCTCTTCGTTTGTCGTGTTCTTTACCAAATTGAATAATTGATACAAATTTCGTACTTTCCGCCCACAAGCATTGCACACACGATCTGATAAACGTGACGATTTATTTATAACAATGCCGATGGAAGCGCAAATCAATGCTAATGTGGTACCACGGCTTCCCTCACGATTTGACGTTTTAAATATATTTTCTGTCGAAATTCGTCCTAACTTGCCTGTTCCGAATTTAGTTGAGAATGAGCACTTGCAAATTCGGCAAAAGTTATTTAAATCAGACTTGTTTGCTTGCTTTTTTGGAGTTGATATATCCATTCATACTTTATTTTTATTTTGGATACTCAGAGAAAATCCCGCAATGTTTTCATGCGAGTTTGTTTATTTTTTGCTTTGCTGTCATTGGTTATTTTTTGACACTTGACGCGCGAAGGGGGCGTGTTTAGAAAAGGGGTGTTTTAGATTTTACCCGGTCTTCCGTGCAGGCCCACTATTCCTCTCCATCAGTGGGCCTGCACGCGGGCTACACCAAACACAGCCGGAGTGCTTGGTAATTTTCGCACCCTTTTTGCCCCATACGCAAGTACATATTGCACGAATTATGTGTCCTTCCCAGTGAACTTAGAGTTCACTGGTCCTTCCTCTCTGTTCGCCATGTTGATTTACAAAATTAGCGGCAGTGTTTCCACTTCCGCAACAAATAATTTCCTTCCTCTGTGCAAAAACGTGTTACTGAGAGTCATGCAGGACATGACGTAAGCATAATGAAATATAATGAAAGCAAATTACGAAGCAGCATAATGAAATACGAAACGGCATAATGAATACGAACCGGCATAATATAATGCAAAAACAGCATAATGAAATACGAAACGGCACATCAAAATGCAAAACAGCATAATAGAATACCAAACAGGAAAACAAAATGCCTCTGTTAATTACATAATGTAAAGTGGAATTTTGGCGGAAATCACCCCTCATATTAACCTTCCTATAGACCTCTAGGAAAAACGTTAACAGTTTGGAACTGATAGAGCTATCCAGTGATATATAGGTTTCCTACTGTACTAATTACACTTGATAAATAAGAGATATGGCTCTTAAATCTTAAACAAGATCCTGCCTGTTGCAGGATTAACTCGTGCCAGTAGGCAAAGAATATACTAAGAATACGAAACATAGCAAAATAGGTTACTGGGAGGGTCAGCATGGGCTTGACCCCCAGTTTATATCCTGTTCAGGTTTATAAGGCCCTGACATATCAATATACATATTTTAGACCTAACCGGGATCACTTGCGGCCCTTGCGATTCTCCTACAGAACCGTGTTAACGCTGAGAAATTAGACCTGTCTTTGGCATCATTTGACTTCAGCTAGTGGCTGATTTTTCTACTGAAACAAAGCCTAACTAACGTCATGCCTAGGCGTGCGTCTTAACGCGGCTTTAAGACCCGGTCAAACGAGGATGAGAGTTCGCAAGTGAGAGTTTGCATGAGAGTTTGTTCAACTCTCATGGCCGGTCAAACGAGAACAAGAGTTGCACGAACAAGAGTTGGTGAACAAGTGGTTAAATTTCCTGCTTAGCTTTTTTGTTATAGACACATGCAGTCATAACGTGTTATTTTGTTGAGCTAATTCTTATAGAAAGTGGAAAACACTAATCTGACGATAGTTGTTTAAAATTCTTGTGCAACCCTCAATCTCTCATGACCGGTCAAACGAGAGAAAAAATCTCATCAACTCTCATCAAAATTTGAACCAGATCAAAGTTGATGGGACTAGTTAATGAGAGTGCATGAGAGTCGAAGACAGTCGGTGGCCAAACGCAAGCGAGAGTTGTAACTCGCATCAACTCTCATCCTCGTTTAACCGGGGCTTAACATTGTGTATATAACATTGTGTCGATAATTGAGTGTTTTTTTACTCTGCCTATAATGCCAAACTATATTTAATACTCTGCATGTGTAACGCCTGATGATTTGACTGATAAAAAGGAGAGAGTCTTGCACTGCATAGCACACAAATATATTGAGCGAAATAGAACAAAATCGAAAAAAGTCCAAACCTTCTCTCCTGATGAGTAAAACTGTTTGACGTTAGACAGAACAAAATCAGCCTCGTACCCAGGCGCTTTGGAACAAAATATTAACAAAGTATGACATGCGGATGGGTGCATTATTGCGGCTAAACGTTTTAATGCGCAATATTGTCTCTTAGGGGCGAGTATAATCTTCTATTTTCCTTTCGACAATCTACATTATATACCAAAGAAACGAATAAAGAATTGGAAAACACTCTGCATTAGAAACTTGAAAACCATGCGAATGAAATGCACATTTTTTCATTAATTTTTAACCCATTTATTTAACATTAAAATACATACAATGTTAAATACTATACAGTGTTTATCTAGTTTGTGCGAGTGTCATAAGACCCAAAACAAGATATATCATGCATGCAAATGGTAAAACAAATGTTCTTTACACTTAAATAAATGTTCGTTTTCACTAAAACTAATGATCTTTTAAACTAAATTAACTACAATGTTCTTTTAAACTAATTACGTACTATATAAGTTTGATTCAAAGTGCATGCAATTAAATAAACCATTCTGAATATATCAGAACTTTAATTATAGCAACAATCAAGTCCATTCTACTCCGCTGTATCACTTAATTAGGTATATTAATTTTTTTATATCCAACTGTTTAAAATTCAAAATTGTCTTCAAATAATATGCGACCGGAAAACAACGTACAAGAGAGACGAGGTACAAGCTATAAACCACTTTCATAATTCAGATGAGTTTAAATATTATTTTATGTGCATCTTAATAAGCCTTACCAGCCTCGTTTCTGTGACTGAAATTGAATAGAATTTGTTAACCTGAACGAGGTCAATGAGGCTTATTAAGATGCACATAAAAGAATATTTAAACTTATCTGAATTATGAAAGTGGTCTATTGGCTGGGACGCATGGAGAATAGTGGGATTTTCAAAACAATGAAAAGACAATGGAGAATTACGTCCACTGGATCCCGCTATTGTTATGCTATAAGTGTCCTGCAAGGGCCTATTGCAGAAATGAGTAGCTGAGCCTTTCGATTTTAAAATCTTTTGTTAAAGCTTATTAATATTACTTATTCAAGCAGTGTCTAAAGCCGTCCAATATCCAAATAGGGCGAACACAATGTCAATGGAGACTTTTGTTGAACACAATGCTAAATTCCAACCCCTATGGTCCCAAGGTACCCAAGTATTCCTGTTAGGTCTTGATATTGTTTTCAAAGAAATTCACCGTTGTGGATGTGCTTGCTCTATACTTACAATACGGCCAACGGCTTCTTGAAACCAACTTTTGTGATCTTAAAAATTGTAGTTAAGCAGCGAAATTGAAGAAATTGTACTTCCAAGCAGCAAAGAGTGAAAGACCAAACGAAATAATAAATTATTTACATTGAGTAGCGAAGACGAAAGTTTGTATTTGTTTGGAGAAATTCCAGCCAAGGCTGAACCAAATAATTTAACACCAAAACTGACAATGGAGTAGCTTTTAGACAACTATGTATTACAAGATGAAACCATGTTCGTGCAGGCAAGATATATAAACTATATTAACCAATGTCAAAATTTGAAATGAATAAAGCTTAAATTATCTCGTTCACCAAGGTATCTCGGCTAGTAGTGCAACACATTTTCGTGTCTTCATATTGATGTTCTATTTTGCTCAGCGCGATGAAATTTGAATGTTGCGAAATAGTGAGATATCTCATACTTGGATTTTGTTAAGTTTGCTGTGTCTGTTTACGCGATGAAAAGCCGATGCATTAAAAGATCAAAATCTATTTAATGATCGCCAAATTATTACGGAAAATCCACTCAAATCTTGTTTTCTTAACTCTATCCGAGCAGACGGAATCTCATGTTCATTAGACACTAAAACTGTGATAGAATTCCAATCACCTTGTATGTATAAAGTTGTCCTCGCGCTTGCCTATATTCCCGGACTTTGCCTATATCTGGCCATGCAAGATCTCGGTAAGTGGGCCTGCCCGCATTCTATGCAGTTTTTTTGTCAAGAATATAACAAGGCGAGACCCTAGGACATATGCGTTGCCTTGGTGCCATGAACATAGCGAAAATTAAAGGTTAATAAGTTTGAAAATTTCTTATCAGATTGAATTTGAAAATGTGGTAAAAGTGATGTAAACAAAACATGCACATGAGCGGAACGGACTTGACTACTACTTTAACAAATTTCCCACCCCCCAAATAAATATATATATTCGCCATATCAATCTATGCATGGTGTACAAATTATTTATAAATCATTACGGATTAACATGTATAATATTATATAACGGAAATGTGCAAATAATACAATATTATTAAAAAGCTTAAGTTACATGATGAAAGGCCGTAACAACATCACGAAGATGAAATAAGCGATGGTTGTATTTGCATTTCAGAGTCACAGATGGACCGAGATATATATATGTGTGTTGCCTCTTTTCAATGATTAAAACCATATAAAGTCATCCGTAGGGCTTCACTGATCACTGGATTGAATATCCTACGGGGATTTGTGTGTTTAAGCCAGTTTACCACTTGGCGAATTTTTGCGCGAAGCGATTCTTTCCTTGTCGGTTTAGCTTATCAGGTCGCTTCGCGCGAACAAATTCGCTTAGTGGAAAACGGGTTTTACTCTCATAAGAGTAGAGTTAACTACTCTCCCGCAGTTTCCTAATGAGCACCAGTTTCTCTTCGGACTATAACCTGCGATGGACTGGTGTCCCGCCTTATGAACTGTGTAACAGTCATACACGAGAAGTGTTTATTATGGTTATAAACACAATAGCGGAAGCATTGTGAATCACTATAATAAATCTTTGTGAATCACTATAATAAACGCTTTGTGAATCACTATAATAAACGCTAAAGTAAATCACTATAATAAACGCTTTCGAGTATATATCATTTGGTATTCGAAATATATTTAAAACAAAAATTTCTATGAAGATCTTGAGTGTTGAAAGAAAAGCATGCAGGATCTGGCTTACATTTAAACGTCTGTTTAAGCATCTGGCTTACATTTAAACGCAAATTTATTTGTTCAAAATAAGTTTGCGTTTAAATGTAAGCCAGATCGAACTAAATCCTGCTTTTCTTTCAAAACTCAAGATCTTCATAGAAATTGTAGCGATAGGAAATAAAGCCACGTTTTCAAGTAAAATTTAAACGGCCTGGGCTTTCCGATTAGCTTGACAAGAGATTTTGCTAAATCTGGCTCGCATAACCAGTAGTCTATAACTATAAGAAGGAAATACAATCGAACTTATTTCTACGATTTCCTCCAGGTTTATGAAAAAGATTATCTATATGTCAATAAGTGTATATTGTACTTTCACCCAGCCAATCAATAGCAATGTTTGGGTTTATTTATCCATTCGTGATAATACACAATGACAAATTTTTCACATCGCCATTGGTTAATTCATGGTTAATTTGGCGAGAAACAATAAACACGTAACGATGAACAAACATATATAATTATCTATGATGATTCTATTAATTTTACTATGTACTATGACTATCCGAAAGGAATGCTTGTCTAGGAATGGAGAGTTTGCTAAGGTATACAAACACTCATATTGAATATGTTTTTAGTACATCCGTCCAGGAAATAGGATACCATGGTTATAAAGCCTCGTTTTTGTCTTAGAAACCTCAGCTAGCTTTAGAGCCATTATTTTGAAAAGTTTTGATTTATCTACCGGAATATGGCAATAATATTGATGTACATATGAAGTAATTTAGAGAAATATTCCATTGTTAACGAGTTCATTGTTGTTCATACCAAGTTGTGATGCATTCACCAAAACAATTTCATGACAGCGATATCGAAATGTAGATGAATTGTCATATCATTGCATTATTTTGGCAGTATGGCAAATCAATGCTTTATTCTTTGCAACAAGTTTCTTTTAAAAATATTTTACGATTTAAAATATTTAAGATTTTCTTAATTTTTTATTCGTTTTAGAGAGGAAAGGAAGCACACACATAGGTCGCTATGCTGAGCTTCCGAATCAAAATGCTTTATGAAGTTTAATTCTTGTAATTTCAGTAACTAACGTATTAACGCGTAGAACGAGGCCCTATAACCCTGGTGACATATTCTGAAACGAGATATATTCTATTCCGGGTTATATTTTAGTTCAACTAAGACTCCTGCCTCGTACTCAGGCACTATATAAAGAATACGATAAGTTGTGGATTTTTAGGATCAAACTATCTGAAAAATTATTGTTGAATTTTTCAGGTAGTTTGATCCTAAAGTCCCACAGCTTATCGTGTATAGACGCTACCTACATTGGCGCTACGCTGTATAAAGAATAACGATGGATACACGGAAGAGTGTACTATTCCATGTACTTCATGTTCGCCTGCTATATAGCGCCTGAGTACCAGACAGCCAAGACTAAACTTTTGTTAACTAATAATTATATAGTCGCTTGTTAGTCAAAAATGTTTACCTTAAGGTGACGAATGAGCACAGTTTCAGTTTAAATATAAGACTTCAACTTCTGATGGAGTGAAGGTATAGCTCCCTGCAAGGAGGGATCGTGTGTTGGTTTGGTAGTAGGTGTACCCAGATGGAGGTTGGTAGGTGTTACCAAGATTTGTGTGGGAAGCGGTATTTGATTCCGCATTGTTCACAATGCGTAAGTCATGACCCTTACCAAAAGTTGGTCCATATCCAATACTACGGTAAATTGCGTTCCCGTTATTCTGATCTTTCAACGGAGCCTTGAAGGGCGCGAGGTTGTCATTATTGCGAAGAGAAAACAAAAAAGAACCTGGAGCAGATGTCCAACCCGCATCTGTAAAAAATAAACACAATAATTTTAGTCGGATGTGATTATATCACTCGGCAGAACTAAATAATAAAATATTTCGTGTTTGAGATTTTGATGAACGGCTGAAGATTAATTTAAACTTATGAAACGACGTTGATGAACTCAAGGGCTACGGCAGAGTCGAGGTCAAATTAAATGAAAGGCGCAGAACAGTCTGCAGATTGCGCTCACTAAAGAAACTTCAATACCAGTGGAACGTATGGATATTCGCCACTGATCTATATAATGCTCAGTATAATATCAAATTCGCTAATATTTTCCCGGTTTGCAGTTGTTTGCTGTCTATTTAGAACAAATACTCGCTATTCTTAATAATGAGTGGAAGTGAAGTAAAAGTTGGAACGGCACACTAAAAATTCTTATATTTTTAGTATTTTTTAAATTTAGGCACATTTATTGCTGCGGTAGCGAGCGAGCCTGAAGTGAGCGAGCGACGCAGCAGATCTAATTTGTGTATATAGAGGGATTTATTTCAAAACTTTCTAACGCATTGCATCGTGGGCGTACACTGTTGTGGTGAGAAGCTCTTTAGTGTTGAAATCAAGACTAAAACGTTCAAAATTTCCGAATGCAGTTCGAACCACACAACAGCACTTTGCATGTGGTTTGGAAAACATTGGTTTGCTTTCTTTGCTCCCAGTGTGCTGAATTTTTCTCTTGACTTCACTAGCATTAGTGTACATTAGTGTGCATTCCCGTGTGGGTCTTGTTGTCATACATAACAGTTAGGGGCTCTTTAAATACCCCTGGTTAGCCAAACTAATTGAGTCTGTTCTACAAAACAAAAGTTCAAATTTCCTAGGAATATCACTTTCCCGGAGGCGAATATAAACATGCTATATGTGTAAAAAAATATTACTTCACAATCGTCTCACTTTATTTTGTTTCGGATCAAAATTTACAGGTGGTCGGATATCCTGCAAGGGATGGGTGAAATTCCTATGACATTTGCCCCAGAGACCGTAGCTACCTCCATACACTCTAAGAAAATAACTCCATACTTAATATGTGCACTTCAAAACTTAAGTCTGGAGTTACAGTTCCGACCAACTTAAAAAATTATGTGGCTAATTCCATAACTCATCATCAATCATGAAGAGATTTGACTGTGAAAATGAAATTTTGTCAACTTGGTGGACCCCAGACCCCATGACTGCGACGGTATATTTTCAGTGGTGCAGTCCTGGAACGCTAACAAGGGGGGCTCGCAAAGGGGGGAGAGGGGTCGAACAGCCATGTGGGAGGGGTCGAACAGCCATGTGGGAGGGGTTGAACAGCCATGTGGGAGGGGTTGAACAGCCATGGGGGAGGGGTTGAACAGCCATGGGGGAGGGGGGTGACAAAGCATGGAAGTGACAACATGATAAACTTGGAAAATCCAATATATATTTTTATACACATGCATAGCTAATGGTAGGATCAAAGTGATCAAGTCCAGATTACTAATATCATTTTAACACTACAGTTTAAAGAACTAACGTCCCAGGTTAAGATCATGGAATCTGCAAAAATACAGGGGGCTTCGCCCCCCCCCCCAAATTGACATAGGATTTTAACAAGGTGGTCTCCGCCTCAACTCCCCTCTACTAAACCCCAGTATGACTACTGTCACAAAAATATAATCTTCAGGCATGCCAGGGAGGAGGGGGTGTATTTCCTATGACATCAGGCCAGCCCATTTCGCCAGGACTTACCTAGCCACTGAGGGTAATTGGTTAGCCTAGCTTTTTCCATGTAAGGTCAACAGCCTACGGGATAGCAAGGTTAGTAAAATAACTTTCCTACATCTGGGATTGTGGTAATGATTAAATTAATTCTACTGGATATAACTTGAGTTGCATATACGTTATGTTTCAATAAGCTATAAAATAATAAAGTCGCTGCAGCAGTCCCTACCTTACAGGTACGCTAGTGCTACTATGTATATGGCACAAACGGAAAAGTATACTTATATGCAGGCTATTGAATCGCAAGTCAACAAATTGATGAACATTCTATATTTCCGAATGCAGTACGAACTACACACAACAGTACTTTGCATGAGGTTTGGAAAACATTGTTTTGCTTTATATTTGCTTCAAGTGTGCTGAATTTTTCTCTTGACTTCACTAGCATTAGTGTGTACATTAGTGTGGATTCCCATGTGGATCTTGTTGTAATACATGTAGGCACAACATTTAGGCACTCTTTAAATATACCTGGTTAACCAAACTAGCCGAGTTAGTTGACTTAGTTCTACAAAACAATTTTCAATATAAGGAGGCGAATATAAACATTCCAACCTATGTAAAGAAATATTATTTCACAATCTTCTCAACCTAGTATGTTTTGGGTCAAAATTTACAGGGGTCCGAATTTCCTGCAAGGGGAGGGTGAGATTCCTATGACATTCGTCCCAGGGCGACGCTTTAATCTTTAATTTTTAATCTTTAATTAAAAATATTTACACACTGTAGCCTATTCAGTGGATAAGTATTTACAGTACTGGTTTTCAATGGGCCGTGTATATACTAAACTATGAAATACAAAATATATATAGACAAATAAGTAAAGACTATTTACAAAAGTATCAGTATTATTAACATCAACTTTATACCCAATTATATAATCGCCGTTTAAACGACAAGATTGATAGTTTATTGTAATTTTCGATGATTTAACTTGGAAGCTCGTTCCACGACTTCGTAGCTCTATACGAGAAGCTCCTTTTAAGGAAATTTGTCTTAGGTTTGGGGAGCGCTAATTTAGTTTGATTACTTCTTAAATTGTAACTGTTATTTTGACATTTTGCAAACAGTTCTGCAAGATATTGAGGCAATCGACCAGTTAATGTGGCTCCCTAGGGTTTTTACACTATGACAGACATTCTCATTTTGAAGGCCATTATTTATTATATGTTACATTAACAGCCTAAATGACCATTTTTATACAATTAGCTACATAAATATTATTTGATTTTTAAAAAATAATTCGTCATGATTGTTGCCATGGCATCAGAGCAATTGCTAAAGAGCACCTATCTTATTTTCTTTTCATATTATTTTAAATTTCCTTCGGTGAATTTTTTCAAAAATTCACACAAGCAAATATGTGGATTTGATACTAACAATTATGATTTTTCAGAAAATTCTATGGAGCAGTTTTTTTTAAATCTCCCAAAATATTACTTTTTGAGTTCAAAAAAAAACTGCTCCATACATTATTTTTAAAATGAGATATGAAAATAGTCTAATTAAAATCTACCAATGCGCGAAATTTAAAAAACATTCACCGAAGGAATCCCAAGGAATTACTAATTATTTATGTCCCAGCTTGCGTTTTATTACAAAATTTTTCAAAAACCACGTTCTCGCGTCATGCGACTTCCCGCGTGGACACGCGCGTTAATGTATAGTTTTGTCACAGGTTTTGTGCTCTGGGTTTTGTGGTTGGTTCTTTGTTGTATATTTTTATTCCGATTTCTTGGCTTGTGCCAAATATTCTTTACTTGTTTGAGATGAAAATGCATGATTAATTACCATGGAAATAGAAATACTATTAATCCAACGTCTCTTCAATTTGTTTTGGTTGTTAAAATCGATATATGTGTGACAAGTGACAACTTTTCAAAACATTCAAACAACATGTATGTCAAACACAACAGGAATAACATATTAAAGTTTCAAACTTTCAATTGCTTTGAAGACTGGTAGTACTGGGCTATTTTCAATTGAATTTAATTAGGCGATGTCTTGATCCTGTTATCATGAACTCAGTTTTTTTCATGTTTAAGGAGAGTCTATTAGCTGTTAGCCACCTGTGAACATTCTCAATGTCTCTTTTAAGTTTGATCTCAATTTCGTGAGGACTTATCCCTTCACAGGAAAGATTTGTGTCATCAGCAAATAAATTTGCTTTAGTTGACTCTAAGCAATTGGGAAGATCATTAATGTACAATAAAAATAGAATAGGACCAAAGTTAGAGCCCTGTGGTACCCCGCATCTTATTTCTCTAGCAGATGACATCTTGCCATTCACAGAGCGAATTTGACTTCTGTCTTCAAGGTATGAATCGAACCATTTAAGGCTAGTCCCTCTAATACCGTATAATTTAAGCTTCGATAAGAGGATGTGGTGATCGACAGTATCGAAAGCTTTTTTATGGTCCAGAAATAAAACTCCGCTAAGTGAACCTTTGTCCATATTATACAGCCATTCGTACGCTACCTCAATAGTCTAAGGAAATAACTCCATATTTAAAATGTGCACTTCAAAACTTGAAGTCTGAAGTTTAAGTCTGGAGTTACAGTACCGCCCAACTTCAAAAATTGTGTGGAGGCAGTGGAGCTAAATTCTAAACCTGGAGTTACTGGCTAACTCCGAAACTCATCAAAAATCATGAGGATTTGACTGTGAAATGGAAATGTTTGCCAAATTGGTTGACTCCAGACCCCATGGCTGCGCCGGCATACCTAGCTCCATTCGAAGATTGGCTACCTTCACAAAAATAGAATCTTCAGGCATGACAGGGAGGGAAAATTTCCAGGAAATTCGCCCTCCTTGAGCGGGGTGTATTTCCTATGAAATCAAGCCCACTTATTTCGTCACGATCTCACCAGCCACTGAGGGCACCTGGTTAGCCCTGCTTTTTCCATTTAAAGTCAACAGCCTACGGGGTAACAAAGCTAGTAAAAGAACCTTCCTACATCTGGGATTGTGGTAATGATGATAATCTAAATTAATTTTAAATTATTATACTTTATTGATAAAGCATTTGATCAATAAAACATGAATTTGACTTTTGTGTCATACTTGCCACATCTATATTGTAAGCAAGTTTTTCCCTGCTGCTGAAGTATCATCCTGGCAAACCAGGCTTGCACCATTTTACCTGCTAGACCAGCTTTTAAACCTGATATCTTCTGCGCCAATGAGTCAATGCCAATAATTTACAATCTACTGGATATAATTTGAGTTGCATAAACGTCATGGTTCAATAAGCTATAAAATAATAAAAACCCCGCAGCACTCCCTACCTTGCAGGTACTCTAGTTTTGTATATCGCACAAACGGAACAGTATACTTGTATATAGGCTATTGAATAGCAAATCAAAAAATAAGATTAAATTGAGATGCGAGCAAATATCAACATTCAGTCTATTGGTATTCTTCTTGGCTGATACTGGCAGTGGCAGAAATATTTCGATTTACCATGTATTTTTAAATATATGATTAGTAAATCTGACATACGGATTTCGCCTCGAAAATGAAAAACTCTGACCCTGAATGGTACTCCTGTGAATGCAATAAATGCAGGACGGCAAGTTACCAGAACAGTTTATATGTGACAACTCCTTGAGTTTGGACCATTTTTCTTGGCTACATTCGAGACACGTCAAGATTTTTGGCTTACTTTAAAAGTTTATTATTCAACTACTACTTCGACCTTTTAGAACATATTAACAACCCAGACAACCAAAGAATCTTCAAGTCAGTGTGATTTTAATACCACTACGCAAGTGAGAGTGAGAGTGAGAGTGAGAATTGTTGATCTGATACGAATAAATTATAACCATAATAATTCCCATATCATCTTACTTACCCCCCGCCCATGTAACAGTGGAATATCCACCAAAAATCAAATTTCTTGAATTCTTGACAACTTTAACAATCGTCAACGTTGGGACTCTCCCATCACAGTTAGCATGGAATGTACTAACAGCCCAACCATCTCTTGTGGCCCTCCAACATGCTTTCCAGTTTCCAGTCTTTGGCAACCATTCTTCCAGTTTTTGTTTAAAGTGCAGTAGCTCAGAAGACAATATTTTTGATCCCAAAACCTCAACTAAATGAATGTTTCAAAAAATATTATAGTATGAATACCAATTCAGAGTATATGGTTAATATATGGAAGCTCGCTGCTGTTGTTTTGTTAAAGAAGCGGTGGTTTGATGTTCATATGTTATTCCTTTAATTGTTTTCTAATTCTTAATTCGCCTTTCAATTTCGGCAATAAAATAATCCTTCGACAATATACCTGTGCAAAACTTTCCATTTCCATAATATCCAGTTTTACATCGACAGTCGTAGGAACCTGGAGTGTTTGAACAATTTGCATTTGAGTGACACTCGTTGGTCAACTCCTCAGAACATTCATCAATATCTGAATAATTTTCAAATTTAGGTGTTTGTAGAAATCTTAAGTCATGGGATAATTGACTCTAAGAATGAGATAAACTTTGTTTCACAATAATATTCATACCCGTGCAGTTCTTTCTTCCATCTCCTATGTATCCGGTTGGACATTGACAGTTGTATGAGCCTGGAGTATTGGTACAAGTTGCATTTGGGTGACAAGTGAAGTTGTTTCCTTCAGAACATTCATCAATGTCTGAAATGGTCAAAATAGTTAGGCTCAAAATTTGCCTAGTTTGACTACTGTGTTTTGAATTGAACTGAGTTAGCAGAATATGTTAACATAATAAAAGGTTCAAGCCACTAACCCAAACATGATTTTTGATATGGGTAATACTTTTGTTGTTCAAAGAAGATATGTAATATTTCTTTATGGTAAAAAAGCTCATCTTGACCAACTTTTTCACTGTCAAAGTTGCCATATATGATATCATTGGGGGAATGAATTTTAGTGGCAAAAACAAAGAGGAACTAATTTACAATTAATCTAATGGACAGTGAAAATGTTGATCAAGATGAGGTTCTTTACTATAGTAATATATTACATTTCCTCTTAGAAGGACTCAAATATTACCCACATCAAAAATCATATTTGGAGTTCGTGGCACTCTTACAGAAATACAGCATACCTGTGCAAGTATTTCCTTCTCCATAATGTCCACCCCGACATTGGCATTCATAGGAACCTGGAGTGTTGGTACAATTTGCGTTTACGTTGCAAGTGTGGGTCTTTTGATAACATTCATCAATGTCTAGATGAAATAATCAGAATTTCATGGCCATTTTAATCATGGCTATAAAATTTACGATCCCTGAAATGTAAAGAAAATTGAAATACGACTGCAAAAATTGTTATTCCTGAACATAATTTTTCTTTAAAATTTTAAATCTTTGAGTTATCATATCTCACATTGTCATGGATTTACAACTATCTCTTTTCCCGCCTATCGTTAAACTTTGTATAATAAATACCTGTGCAAGTGTACCCATCTCCTGAGTAACCCTTACGACACCCACATTGATATGAACCTGGACTATTGGTGCAGTTAGCATTCCCGTCGCATGTATTTTTCAATTTATCGGAACATTCGTCAATGTCTAGCAAAATAGTAACAGTATATGAGTCCTAGGATATTTAGTCAAGCAATGCTTTTTTCACAGAACGATATAGGTTGACTGACAGATCGAGTTATTTATAGTTTAGTAGCTTAACACAAAATTTCACCCGGATTGCTACAGTGGAAAAAGGTGGAAAAGGTGGGAAAAACAACCAAATTATTCTTAGATTTTCAACTGGTTATCAACTTTCAATTTTGAATAAGCTTCAAAAATTTTATTGCTTTGGAGTATCTTCCAGAAGATAAAATTATCGTGTTCCCTATACAGTTCTTTACAAAATAAGAGGCGAGATTTTTCATCTCTGCTAAAGCAAAATGAATTTAACTAATTATTTATTGAGATAATTGGAGAATGTGTCGCAAATACGAACTATTAGTTGCACTATAATAGCCTATTTTGATTCATTTCATACATCGTTCTCATTGAAATGGCTACTTTTTTCGTAGTCAAAACTGTAATATAGCATATTTGTTTTTAAGGATATAAATATAGATAGATAAAATCGAAAAATTCACCCGATGTGGTAAATCTTACCAAAATGGATTTCAAGCATTTGACATTGGGGAGGTTATTCAAAGTTCAGAGTTGGTTGTCTAAATGAAGATCTGACAAAGTTTAATGCTTTTACCCAAGCAGTGACGATGGTTTGTGAAGCCACCTCACTGCCAAAAATAATCTTTACCTCTACAAGTGCGTCCATCTCCTGAGTATCCAATCAGACATTTACAGTGGAAGGAACCACCAACATTAGTGCAGGTTGCATTTCCATCGCATGTATGGGACCCCTTCGAGCATTCGTCAATGTCTGAGAAACGCAATTGAAATCCTTTTTTAGTTTTTCTAAATGTCATGATGCATATTATCATGATGTGAACTTGAGAATGCCGTCAATTCATCTTTTTTACGGCTTTAAAATCCTACTTCTATACCTGTGCAATTCTTTTCCCCGTCTCCCAAAAATCCAATGCGACAGTAGCAGACATATGACCCTCTACTATTGTTACATTTGGCATTAACATGACATGAATGGGTGCCCTCGGAGCACTCGTTAACATCTGAAAAATTAACATCAGTACTTGGTATTCCAGTAGATACAATTATTATTATTATGCAACCCCTAAAAGACAAAAATATCAAGAACGAATTGTACAGCAGAAAATGATGAAAAAAGGAAATCTGAAAGTTAATCTCAGTTCATTAGGACGTTACTAAACTGATGGTGAATGATCTGAAGTCTGATAAACAATGTAGATAGTGCTTAATTTGTTAGGAAAATTGATAGCACTTGTATCAGGTCTTTATATTATTGTCATATTACCGTCATTCAAGCGCAAAGGCTTTGAAACAGCAATTATCAGTGTTAACACAGGTATATTGATTACAATATAATTTAAATCCTTAAATAACTTATAAACTCGGATAGAGTATAAAAAGTTAGTTTATAAGTTCTAGATTCGTTTTTGGCTTAGACTTTTAGTTTCGGAGATACAAGGGCTCAAACATGCAAATTTTGCCCTTTTCTGAAAAAAGTCGAGCCACCAAAATATCACCAAGGGGTCTGGATCCCGGGAACCCAACTTTGATAAACAACTAAGAAATATATGGCGAAGATATCGATATCTTGTGTTTTTTTGCATATTTTGTCCGAACGGTGTTTCGTTTGTGGGTGATCTTAAACAGCAAGTACCAACAATAATATACTGTATCTATCTATCAGACACCTGGCCTTTTTTGGATGATAAATAATCAATTGCGGCTTTTATAACCGATTGAAAAGGGACACCGAAACTCCTCTGAGACATTTGCCTTCGGGTTTGGTGGCAAATACAAGACCAATAGACAAGGACTAATGTACCCAGTTGTCCCGACATAGCACAGGAATCAGAATACAGATAAGACGTGATTTTAACAAATGCAATGATATCTATTCACACGTGTGAACTTTGAGTATTTAACGTTGAATCGCGTCACCTAAATTTGCATATTTGCTTTATAGTATACATTGAAGTGCTTCTACCTCTGATAGATTCCATTTTGCTGTTATAGAATAACTATATATTTCAATGACTTTATGGTATTTAACTAATATTAATAAATAGGCCATTCACAATGGTTTCAGTGTCGCATATGATCTTACACATGTTTGTATGTCAAATGTTTTGAAATTGTATATAACAACGAGACACTGATGCTATATGTTTGATTAATACATGTATTTGCCACAATTTGAATAATGAAGTCTCTCTGATAACTAAGTTGATCACCAAGTGTTGCACTGTCCCACTAGTGAAACCCACCTACGTTGAAGAACCTTAGGAAGGTGTAGAGAAAATGCTCTGAATAGAGAGATGCACTTCAAAATTGTATAAACTAGGAGTAAAGCAAACATCACTCTCACACTAGACACCTAATGTGAAAGTTGAAGCATGTTAGCTCCGCCCGCACGCGCAAAGCAACTGTAATAGAAAGCAGCCTTCCCTTTAGTGCACGAGGCACTTCCTATGCATTGAAGTTAATGAAAATTGGTGAAAATCCTACATTAGCAACTAGTTTTTGATTAGTAAATTTTTTTTAGAAAAAACAGTTATCCAGGGGGGGGGGAAATTTTGTCCAGTATACTGGACAACGTGCATATTAGGAATGAAATTGTCAAAAACCATTGAACAAATATATAAAAGAATTTATTTACAGAGTAAAACATTTTGCTATATCAAGTGCACTAACTACCAACTACAACCCATATAATTTACTTTCCATGAAAATTTAAGAAACAAGTGCTCTTAGTGACACATAAATACACATTGCACTTGCTGCACATAAACATTGTTTTCTTCTTGCAACCGTCCATTTTGCATCTCTGTGCATTTGGTATGTCTCTGAGGATTGGCCAATGGTCATACTTATCATATCTTATAGCTTCTGGGATACTTGATGCTTTCATTCTCTTCTTTGGCGGTGGTGGTTCAAGCTGATCTTCGTCCGAGTCGTCGCTCTGTGGCTTTCCGACGATGAGGGTGACACAAATTTCAGTGAGGAAATCCAAGTAGCTTTTTAGTCCTCCCATCTCCCTGTATATTATCCATGCATTCACTGCACATTGGCTTATCAGGTGCAATGCAATTCGCTGATACCACTTTCGACACCTATATTTTGTGCGATATAGGGCCAACATCATGTCAGACTTGTCAACACCACCCATGTAGTTGTTATACAACTCAACTGAAGCAGGTCGTTCAACACTTTTAGTAGCCTTCTCCTTGCGGATGTACCGGGTACATTCTCCAACTGGCTCTTTTCCAATAAAATTGGATATCATCAGGACTCTTTTGCTGTCGTACCATGATGTTACAACAATCGATCTTTATTTATTTACATTTTGTGCTGAAGAACCTCTGCCACTTTTCTTCAACTCGCTTTCACTAGGTAAAGGACATTTCCTGGACCTATTGGCATTCAATGTTCCCAAAGCACAAAAACCTTTACTAGCTAAATATTCCATTAGCTCTGGGCTTGAAAAGAAGTTGTCAAAGAAAAGTTTGTGCTTATCTTCTTCAAGCTTCTCAATCAAGCGCAAGACAACAAATCCACTTTCGCCACACTTTTCTGGTGCATCCCACCCATCTGGAGGACCAGTTTCCCTTTCTCTCCATCCACTTCAAAAGTATAGACATACCCAGAAACACCAGCAATGGCCCATAGCTTATAGCCCCACTTTTTTGGTTTCTTTGGGAGGTAACGCTTCAGACTACTGGCTCCTTTGAATGGGACTAATTGCTCATCGACAGCAACATAGGTTTCTGGGATGACAGCTTCGAAGAACTTTTCTCTGATGTAATCAACAAGTGGCTGGATCTTATAACACTTGTTATAATCTTCACTATTACCGGCAGGGATCAAATTGTTGTCGTTATAATGAAGTAGCTGCATGATCTTGGCAAATCGATTTACTCCCATCGTGTTCGCAATAATGTCAACTCTAGTGTTGTTTTGCCAATACATTCGTCTGTTTGGCAACTTCAGAATACCCATGTACAGAACAATTCCAAATGCTTTCTTAATATCTTCAACCGTTATTTCATCCACCCCTTTGCCATTGCTGTTGTTTATCGACTGGGATGTTGCGTATAGTTGAGTTTGTTCCTCGATCATGTCCAACAATTCACTTGTAACAAACAAGTTGAAAAACTCTATTGGTGAGCTATTCTTTGAAAGACTCTCTTCCAAATCTGGATTAAGCTTTAGTTTCCTTTCATCAATTTTTGATTTCGTTGGAATTTTCCAGGTTTGCTTTCCCTTCAACAACCATTCGTACTCTTCTACACGACTAGATGATGGTGCTTGATCCGGAACCTCTTCCTCATCACTGTCACTTTCTGTGATAAGTAAATATAAAAAATATATACTCAATATTGAATGTTCAATATGTCTAACTGAGCTAGATAATATTATAACATTTGGTAGGCTTACCAGAAGAAGATTCTGTGGTATCCTCCTCAGACTCTATATAGTCTTCATCACTATCTTCTGATGAAGCTTCACTCATATCTGCAGTTGGCAAAGATATAATATTTGCAGGAGGTCTTCGAATCCCATAAAATGACCTAAATAATGCATACAAACAAACTAAGAAAACGCAATATTGTTCTTTTCTTCAACAAAAATAATCAGGTTATTAGCAGTTATCATATTACACAAGATATTGATTACATAAATGCACGAAGTCCAGTACACTGGACAACCACAAAATACGAATATTTTTCGTAAAATATAAGCGATCGGCAAATAAAAATAACTTATAATCATTATATAAACCCTCTACTATGTATAGTAATAATTGTTATCATATCTCCATACTTATTATTGCCTTGATAAGCGTTCAAATTCAAAAAACTCACCTCGCACTGATCGTCGCACTTGACGCCATCTTGAATCCCACGGAATAAAAAATGACTCAGCATTTTATGATCTACTCAAGCGTGACATCCCCACGCGTGGATAAAAACACGATCGCGAAATTACGGCGTTTCTAAGTTGCGCAACACATCAAAACGCGATGTCCAGTGTACTGGACGTCGTGCACTAAAGGGTTAAATAAACACCCAAGCCCAATATGTCCTATTATTAATTGTCTGACCTGCTTGATAGTTTTACAGATCTTAATCACATACTGGCTTTATGGATTATTTATTAAACTAGAAATACATTCATGCAGAACCCCTCGCCATTAATTAGAACCAACAATTATTCTCCCGAATACCCCAAAAGTTATTGTAACATGAAGTACTAAGTCGATTACTGCAACCATGGCACAGATTAATGATATACAGATGTGGAACTCTCGCGGGATCCTGTCCCCACTTTTTTAATGCGCATGCGCGTCTTGCGCGAGCCTCTGGCAAGTCGCACGTGTCATTTTTTTAAAATGAGGTCTCAAAGGAGTAGGACCGACGCTAATGATGTACTCACCCTCATATGCTAATGTGCTGCGGCCCCTCATATGCTATTAATGAGTGCTCCAACTCATGCGCCACGCGCCAACTCATGTGCCAATTCAAAAATCCTTGTCGATCGGCCCCTTGCGGCCCCTCGTATGCTAATGTGCCGCGGCCCCTTGCGGCTCCTCAAAAAAAAGGATTGAAAACTACATATATTACTACTCTTGTAAATATTTTAACCTTAGCTTTTGTAAATTTTTATAATCTTGAAATGTAACTTTATCTAGTTTCACTAAGTACCATTGTAATTCAGTTTTTCGTGCAAAAATGGTCTATTAAAATTATAAAGATTTTTTTGCACTTCACTTGGTTGAACTAGAATACTGGGTTTGGTGGATAATCCAAGTGAGTAGATATATACACAATTTAAGACCTAACCAGGAACGGTTGCGAAAAATGCAACACTAGGTCCTCTGGAAGGAATTGAACCCACGGCCCTGCGATTCCGGTGCAGCGCTCTAACCCACTGAGCTACAGAGGCCAGTTGCTGAGCTGTAACCGTAAGTTCTGTGTATATAGGTTATCGGGTGTGCGGGTTGTGATAAGGTAAACTTCAAAGATTTTTTTGCACTTCACTTGTTTGAACCTATATATACAGAACTTACGGTTACTGCTCAGCAACTGGCCTCTGTAGCTCAGTTGGTTAGAGCGCTGCACCGAAATCGCAGGGCCGTGGGTTCAATTCCTGCCAGAGGACCTAGTGTTGCATTTTTC
Organism: Trachythela sp. YZ-2020; assembly: GCA_016169945.1. Lineage (NCBI taxonomy): Eukaryota > Metazoa > Cnidaria > Anthozoa > Malacalcyonacea > Clavulariidae > Trachythela > Trachythela sp. YZ-2020. Next base: position 445,933 of record JADLSH010000230.1, on the reverse strand, counting down.
GCAACCGTTCCTGGTTAGGTCTTAAATTGTGTATATATCTATTAAAATTATACTATTAAAAAAAATTAGATGCGAAATGACAGCAAAATTTACATATTCTTCGGTTTGTGAGATGAATATTTGTTGGGGTAAAAAAAACATGCCAAATGCATATTATGATATGTTATAATATAACAATATATTATGTTTCACGTTTATCTAGAACTATTAAATATTGTAATAGATTCAAAATTTTGTACATTATTTATTGTTTACACTTTTGTAGTCGAAATATATTTGGTTTGATAAGGTGGACAAACCCTGTTTAAAAGCTTGTCTTGAAACATGTGTAAACATACGTTGTCTAATAAATTAATATTTTGGTTGATATTCCATTGAAAGGTTATTAATAATTTTAACGTAAGCTATGAACATTTGTTTACAATCGAATTGTGAACTTTGAAATATATACTTGTGAACATCGTTGCAAAGTTCACGCCCAACTCAATATAAACTTCCTTACCGCGCATTGGTAAGTAATCTTAAAACGACAATGAGCAAAGGTATTAATACTTAATAAGCCATAGCTACATAGACTACGATATATCTAACTGATATTGTGGGTTTTGTGTTGTATTTCGATTCCGAAGTCCGAACTCCAAACGCGTACTATTTATACCACATTACGATGCCTAAAACATATCAATCATACAAATCAAAAGATTGACGGGATTGACTACGGGGGCGTGACATGTAATAAGGGAGGAAAGCTACAAGGAGTCGATGAAAAGAAATGAATAATTAAAGTCCCACGGGAGTTTTGGACGTGGTCCTCGCTCTGTTTACAACGGAAAATCACAGATTTTCACGCCTTGTATACAAAGTTTGCATTTCAAATTGGTTCAGTAGAACTCTTCTCAACCATAAAGCCCATGTCTTCAACTTCTTAAAATATATTAAATTCATACGATTCAGTGATAATACATGACAAGTTTTCTTTACTATCATTTATTTGAGGGAGTTTGTTTTCGCCGTCGTCGTCGCGTTGCCGTCCTACATGCTTAAGTTCTCTATTAAAGATGGCGACGGTGATTTTTAATATCAATGAATGCAAATGAGAAAATTTTGCAATTGTCGTCGCAAACTGAAAGATTTATAGACAGTGTTGTATGTTCAGGAAAGATTTTGTGTCCAAATGATGAATGCACTGCGAAAAGAGTTTTTTCTGGAAAACAAAAAGCATTTAGTGTACTTTCATATATTTTTTACGTATTAAATAATAAAACCAAATGCAATACTGATAATTTGCAATTTAATTTAATATTGTTATAAGTTAAAATTGTACTTTCCTGCCAGTGTCCTGGCTAATTCTGTGTCCTCGTTGTCTAATGTAATCTCAACTCCTATCTGAATATCATTAATTTGGTTTTCTAACAAAATTTCTGTTTTATGCTCACTGAATTATTCCATGAATGTGCTTTCTGCCATTTGTTTTCACAGAAAGATTAGTACCTATTAGAATTGTATACACACGCTGTGATTTGACAGCAGTGTACCTATAGATCATCGATCATTTCTCATACTCAAATTGTAATGAATTCATGCTATGTTTAAAACATTTTAGGGCTACTCCTATATGGGGGGCAGGACACTGTGCTTTTTTCAAATCCGTATTTCAATGACCGATGGGGCCATGCTACCCTTTCCCCAGGGTCCATGAAAGATATTTTTATCAGGCTCTAAAAAGTTCAGCAAATAACATTCAAACAAGACATTGAAAGTCATTTGCTGGGCTATTACTGTATATCCATTTTTAAGTTTTCTCAGGTCATTGTATTATTTAGCTCATAATCCATACTATAAAGCAAAATAAAACACCAAATTTCCTATACTTATTATGCAGACCAGAGCCATAATAATGATTTCTACAGAAATTATAATGCATTATGCCACAAACATTAAATTTATGCTAGCTAGAAATATACCTTTCATTTTTTGCTATGGCATGTAGACAGAATAATTTTACAAAATACAACACATTTGTTCACATGCAATAATTCATTTCTGTTTTGTTGGACCTGAAAAACATGCTTTAACTGTTCGAGTGAGAATGTTCTTCTCTTTGGATGTCAAATCAAGCAAATCCATCGCAATGACTGTTTCACATAAATATTCGAGTCTTCATCAATACTCAGCAACATGTTCCAGCTCAGTTAACAACTTATGCCTTCTCTCATCACACTGGAAACTGAACAGATTGTAAGCTAAAAAGAACACAAAGCACACTGTTTGACCCATGGGCTGTTTACATGACAATAGGATGATCCTAGCCACAAGGTTACTCTGGTAACCAGTAACCCTATAGTCTATTGTGTGTTAGGGTGATGCTAGAGGTAGGGTTGCCTTTGCAAAAGGTCGTTGTTTTTCTCTACATAAGCCATGTAAAGACATCCTACCTTGATATTCACTACAAATGTGACTGTATGTCAAAACAACAAAGGCGTCATATGATTAATATATACATATCAACACGATAACTATTTTAAACAATATATTTGGCAAGTTGGTAGCAATATAGCCTGATGGTAGGTTATGTGACCCTACCTCGCGAATATACTGGTTATTTTCTGATGCTCTTGGATTTGGTAACCCTGCTTATATATTTTTATGTTTACTGGTGTTAAATACATTGCATTGCCATTGATGCAAAAGTTCAAAACTGACATAGTGATATCTTAGTCAGAAATATATTTAATAATATGAACTACAAACATTCAAATATGAACTACTAGAACTTGAGGTCAGTTGAGGATGCTATCAAAACAATTTTGTATTACAATGTTTATGTTAAAGTAAGCCAAATTAGGGAGTGCAAACTGCAAAGTCAAAACGAACACATTTATAAAATTTTACCTTCAAAAGACAATTCTTAGAGAGATTTCTGCAGATTATTTACCAGAAGCAAAAAATAAGTCAAACATAAACGAATTCAGAAGTTATATACGATTGTCCAGAAATCCGTCATTTTCTGCCAGGCGCTACATTGCTTCGTCGCGACCTCCCCAAGCACCCCCGCGCGCTCGCTCAGCTTAGCCACTGATCTCTATAAATTAGCTGAATGCGATTTTTTTCCTTTTCCTCAAAAGCGCCTGGGTACGCGGCAGGGAGGAAAGGTAAAATTATAATATTTGTGTCAGGCTTTATTTCTCACCCATAAAGCCTGATGCTGAGGTTAGAGAATGCGAGGATTATCTTTTCCAGCATGCTATGAGAGGTGGGACGAGCTGGTTGTTCTGGGCGAGCTGAATGTTTACATTGCCGTGTTATAACCATTGCATGCGCTTCCTAAGAGAAAATTAATGTGTATAAATACGGAGCCATATCGTATCTAGATGTAGCGAGTGTCACTCGGCGAGTGAAGTTAAGTGAAGTGAACTTTATTTACCCATGGCTACCTCCTCCACATGGGCACGGGCGGCATAAAAAATGCGGGTAAGGCGAAAGGAAGCGCCTGCTGACTAATGTTCTCAAGATGGCAGAAGCTATTCGACTATAATCTTATTTGACTATAATCGTCTGGAGAAAGAGTTTGTTAATGATTCGTATGAACGCAGGCTCTTACAAAACGCTAAGGAAGATGAGAAAGTACATTGCCCTAACTGTCACGCTTCTGATGGCAAAATAAATACGTACTATATACTTTTAGATTTGTTATACATTGTTATTATTTTGCATATAATTTTCCTTTCAAGTTATACATATTCATAGGCAAATACATACTCATACTACATACTGAATGACACATTAATGATGTCGACATCACTATCACTGGAGTCAATTGAACCCTTCGCCTTTTGAGTGCATTTTTCGGTGTTGTCGCCCATCGAGACTGAGGACAAACACACTTTGATTCAACGTTTCATATTTCGATTAATATGGATCATATTTCAGCAATAACTTTTAAAATATACCCATCTACGATGGAAAACACGAAAATATATCGTTTTACGGGCAATATTTCAGGCAGATTCTTAAGGATTGCCACGAAATCAACACTTCTGCCAGGGGAAAAAAATATTCAGCAGGAGCTCCCACAGCAAATTTCTGTTTTGAAATTCCCGCATTTATCTTTCCGCCCGTGCGTGCGCTGCCTAATTTGTTTAGCCCGCTCCAATTAATAAAGCGCCTGTGGAGGAGGTAGTACCCATGGTATACTCATCAGGATTACAAAGAAAATAATTTACAATAATATACGGTATAAGTATGACAAAGAACTAAACATATTACACCCACAATACACAATAATGTTATTAAAACAGTAAATAAAACTTGTTTTCCATGAGGGCCGTGCATTTAATGTATATATAAAAATAAGAAAAGGATATATCATCTAATGAAATCGCCGCATTAAGACTTGAACTTACTCAAAGAGTTTGCTTGCCTTATTTCGATTGGGAGGCTATTCCACAGGGCAGCACAACTATAACTAAAACTATTTTTAGATAGTTGTTGCCTGGCTGTGGTATTACTAGTTTGCCCTTGGTGTATCTCAAAGTATAACTTGTGAAGCTATTGCGATCAACAAACATTGACTTTAGATAATCTGGAACCATTACGGCACTTGTATATTATTATGGCTTTAATACAAGCTCTACTGACTAGGCGTTGACGCAGAAACATGCATGTCCAGTCATGCATGTTATTTAACATTATTTCTCAGAAGTGGCCCAACACTGAACGTCAGTGTTAATTTTAAGTATGGACCGACCTACAAGGTAAGTAACGTATTTCGTTTTATGTCGATTTAGTATTTGATTCATAAAAATTCCAGTGTTGGCAACTATGTTTGAGATCAATGATGTTGCATAATGAAAGCATTATTGGAGAAACTTTAAAAAATACACGAATACGAAAACTGCCAAGAAACATAAAGCAAAACGTACATTTTCAGCACAAATGTACACACAATTTGGAGATTAAGGTAGCACCAAGCCAGAAATATGACATTTCGGTCTGGGATTTCGGCGTTGATCGTTGTTAGCATGTTTAGGAAGTTGAATGTTGTTTGAACGTCTATTTTACGACTTTAATTAATGTGGCTATAAGTACATGAGTATATAAAACAAATCATACAGCTATACATATGGTCGAACTTTTACGCATTTTTTGCATATATGTCTTCCACATTTTGATAACAATGAAGTCGATTCCGTCGTACATGGTGCTTAGCAAGTAGCCAATACCTGAATAAAGGCCAATACTGTCTTGAGAAACAAATACTCAGGCTCAGTTATTATGACTGGACTTTGTCTCGGTGAATATTCACCGACAATCGCTTCGCCTTCAGCGAATAATAACTACTTACCAACCGAGAGCGAGGCCTGTATGGGAAAATATCAAACCGAGGTTTTTCCGTGTATTGACCGAACGATAGCTACAATCAGTGACAAAACATTTTGGACAAGGTATCAAAATATGGTCTGCGTACAATATAATTGCCCCCCGCACCCCCCCCCGTTCAATGTTGAGTGGGAAATTTCTCGCGTAAAATTTAGCTTAGTAGAACAGCAACATTGTTCAGGGTGGGGTAGGGAAGGGAGATTAATGTGTGTTACAAGTGTACAGATTGACATACGCTCTAAACCTGCAGGTGTCCCAACTTTTGAAACTGATTGTAGCTACTGTCCAAAATGTTTTGTCACTGATTGTAGGTCAATACAGCAAGACCGAGGGTTGATGTTTTCCCCTACAGCGCGAACGGTCGAGGTCAGTAAGTTTTTCATTATATGGCAATTGATTGTGTTGAGCAGTTATTTGTAAAAGTGGAAAATATTCACAGATTTGGACACGTGAAAGAAAAGGTCAAAATCCAAAAACCTGTTCATTTTCAAAATGTCAATATCTTTCGTACATCTGCTTTCGTAACAACTCGGAAAACAAGCTGCTATAGTTCAATACATTTCATTGCATTTCATAAGTCATTTTTTGTTTACTCTCAATAAACAATGGAAAACTACGAAAATATCGAAGAATATGTAAGACTGTGTCGCTGTTTTAAAGTTATACTTCCTTTTAAATGTTTCAAAAAAGTTTAAAATTGCTTCAGGTCAACTACAAGTAAATAATGTAGCCCTTCGTGTACTTAAAACACAAACAATTCTCAGTGACTATAGTTGATCATAGAATGCTAACACTAACCATGGTTCATTTTGTTTTTCTGTATTCGTGGTCGCTATTTTCTCCCTTTTCGATTATTGTAATTTTTTTAGAGATTATTCTTGTCGGAAACTCGGCTTTTCCTCGCAGGGCAACAAAAATTGCCCCCGAGCAATACGGCAAAATCCTGCCACGTCAGCGACCAATCAAATTGCAAGATTCACCAAAACAAGTGCTTGCCATATAACAACTGTTAATTATTATAGAATACCTGAGCAAGTTTGTCCATCTCCGGAGAATCCTCTTTTACATTGACACTTATATGATCCTTGGGTATTGCTACAGTTTGCGTTCGTGTCACATGTATCTGTGGAATTCTTGGAACATTCGTCAATATCTAAAAAGATAAATATATGAATGGCTTCGTTCTTGCAGTGATTTATATATTCAATATGACATAAGTTTTGTTATTCAAAATGATATGAATACCTGAGCAAGTGTGCCCGTGCCCGGAGAATCCTCTTTCACATTGACATTTATATGATCCTTGGGTATTGGTACAGTTGGCATTCAGGTCACATGTATTTGTGGAATTCTTGGAACATTCGTCAATATCTAAATAAGATGAAAATACGAATGCGTTCCTTCTTGCAGTAATTTATATACTCAATATGACATAAGTTTTGTTTTTTCAAAATTATATGAATACCTGAGCAGGTGTGCCCGTCGCCAGAGAATCCTCTTTCACATTGACATTTATATGATCCTTGGGTATTGGTACAGTTGGCGTTCAGGTCACATGTATCTGTGTAATTCTTGGAACATTCGTCAATATCTAAATAAGATGAAAATACGAATGGGTTCTTTCTTTCATTAATTTATATACTCAATATGACATAAATTTTACTATTCAAAATGATATGAATACCTGAGCAAGTGTGGCCGTCCCCGGAGAATCCTCTTTTACATTGACATTTATATGACCCTTGGGTATTAGTACAGTTGGCGTTCGGGTCACATGTATCTGTGGAATTCTTGGAACAATCGTCAATATCTAAAATATATACAACGAATATACTCAATATGACATAAGTTTTGTTATTCAAAATTATATGAATACATGAGCAAGTGTGCCCGTCCCCGGAGAATCCTCTTTTACATTGACATTTATGTGATCCTTGGGTATAGTGGTACAGATTGCGTTCGGGTCACAAGTATCTGTTGAACTCTTGGAACATTTGTGAATGCCTGGAACAATATAGTGAATGAGTTCAGTTACACTAATGTGTTCTCTGTTCGATTCATTATATATATGGATACTTTGAACGTCTAATTTTCGACTTTAAGGTAGCTTAATTAATACGTAAATATTTAAAACAAAACATATAGCATTAAATGTAGCCAAACTATTACGCATGATTTTGCTCTTTATGTAAAGAAACATTTCTCTTTCGCATTTTGATAAGAATAAAGTCGATTTTGATATACATGGTGCTTAGCAAGGAGGTAATACTTGAATAAAAGTCAGTTTATTTTCCTTTTTTTCTGTCGTTAGGGTAGGTTTTTCAATTTTTTGCTAGAAATTATTTTTACTCTTATATATCTCTTTTTGCACCAAAACCGGAGAAATCCGTTCTGCAAGGTGTGTTACGCAGAATTCATGGAAATTTGTCAGTACACAATCTTAGGCACACTTGCAGTTATTCGAACTACTGTATTAACTGTATGCTTGTTTATGCTATGTCGATCGTGTATAAATAGTCATTGTTATCCAAGCTTTCTTATGCATGTCTCTTATCGAGTTTAATGGTAATAAAATGGGAAACATTCATGTCTGATGTAATGGTGATTAAGCTACATATTACCTTCTTCACAAAACTCTCCTTCATACCCCTCCTTACATAGGCAGGTGAAAGGTTTAACTGGATCCCAAATCATTTTACCGTCATTATGACATTCATTAACTTCTCCTCTGCAGGATACCTGAAATATAGTACATTGCGTGGCGAAAAAATCTCCCGGTGTTCGATCTAGGTGCCTACTATGTTTTAATTTAAACCCCAACACGCTATGTTTCTTCTTCTCATGTTGACTCACATTTAACCACATTTTAGAATACTTATTTCTTTTAACGTTTTATGTTAAAAATGTCCGAAACCAAGCGTTCTTATAGTAATTTGATGTATTTTGATCCAATAATGCTCATATTCTATTTAACAATTAGATTACGAGCTCGAGATTTCTATGAGGTGATAGTTGATGAGGGCGAAGCCCGAATCAACTATCACCTCATAGAAATCGAGAGCGAGTAATCTAATTGTTTTAGTAGAATCAGAGATCAAACAAAATAATTCAATAATTTATTTCTTAATTCAATAAATAATTAACATATTAATAATGATGTAACGTCATGACGTGTGCACGCATGCACGTACTTCGAACTGTTAAAATATGATTTCGTAAAAGTCGTAAACAAGTCAGTCATTGCAAGGATTTATTAAGAAGAACTTATAAACTAATTGAAACTGGCTTGGTTATAAATATGTAAATGATGCAAAGAGGAAATCCTTGCATTTTCGTGTAAGATTTTTCAACGATAGTTGTTGACAATCGAAACCGAGCAGTTGTTAAAACTGTATGGCTGTGGTTGGTTGAAGTAGTTTGGATGGATATTTTGAATATTTCGGCTTGATACTGGTGTTTGTTGGTCAAAAGGATGGATCTGCAATGCACCATCGCCAGGATTCGCCGATTCCTGAGCGGACAGGACCTCGTCTTCGTTGTCTTTGTTAATAAAACGGCTTAATATGTTGGACATATTTTCTTTCTGACGAAAGGACGGACGAACGCTGTAAGACTCGATCGATTGGTCTGACTTATGGCCGGTAACAGATTTTATGTGCCTTGCCTCGACATTGCTATCCGAAAGAACGGTAACAGACGTTGCACGAACACAGTGGTTGGTCGGATGCGGCTCGATTCCTGCATTTTGGCTCATGACTTTCATCATGTTAACCAACATCGCTTGACCGACTGGCGTTTGACAAAACCAAACCTCGTCAATATCTGGATTGAATTTGGCAGATTCTGGTCTCGGTCGCTGAAAAAGACTTTCTACGTTTGGGTTGAGGTGTTTCAGATAGTTTTCCAGTGTTTTTACGGGGCAACGAAGAGAATCTGGGGTTTCAAACATTTTCCCATCTGACTCGTCAGCACTGTCGTCGAGACCTCCTTGATGATTTTTTGTTGCCAACATTGCTCCAGGTAGGTCCTTTCGAAGTTCGTAGTACTTTCTTTTGCCTGGAGTTTCCCGAAAAACCAGCATTTGCTTCAACAGTTTTCGTTGGTTTTCTCGTCCCCTTTTCCCAAAATAGAGTGTAACGTAAAACCATGCCGTTCGGAGTAGTTGAGACGGGTTTGCTGTTTCAGCTTCGCCGAGTTGTCCGGTCTTGAAAAGTTGTTGTAGTTGCTCCTTCGTTATGGGATTTTTATGGGTTACTGGACTTATTTTCCCTTCCTTCATCATGTTGACACAAACAGCGTTGAGCGTTTTATTTGCCAAGCTGAACTCCGGGTCGCCAACTATCGACCAAGGTTTGTTGTTTGGTTGTTGTCTGAGGTAGCGCTCAATTGCTGCTCGGATAGCTTTCAGCGAAGTAATTTTAAAACACGTCCCATTTTTCTGCCGAACACAGGCATAAAATAGCTGCAGACATTTATTTAGCTCGGCTTTTGACTGCTCCTCGATAGGAATGGTGAACTTGTCTTGACATGCAAACCATTCTAAAATAAATACAGTTGTTTTCGTTTTACTTAATTCGTTGTATTACAGTTTGTTGACATCATCATTAAAGAGCGAACAACTCAAGTTCATTGCATGTTTAGTTTACTTAAACTTTATTTTACCTTTAAATATCTTGACGCCGTATTTTGTGGCAGCTTTAGTCTTCTCTGGAATTGCCTTCTCAAGTAAACAATCAAATTACAGCATTTGCAATAGTATACTAGTATGATTCTACTAATTATAATTAGTAGAATCATACTAGTATACTATTGCAAATGCTGTGATTTGATTGGCTACGCTACTCGCTATCTAATTGTCGATAGATAGCGAGTAGCGAAACAGCCATCTTCTCGGCGCGATTGTTAACGAATTGAAATACTGTTTTCTTGCTGGTTTCTACTAAGACAATTAGATTATTCGCTCTCGATTTCTATGAGATGATAGTTCATTCGGGCTTCGCCCTCATCAACTATCACCTCATAGAAATCTTGAGCTCATAATCTAATTGTTAAATAAAGTCAAAATATGACAATTTGCGTAACTGTGCGGTAAAATGAGATGCTTGGGTTCCAAAACAAAATAAGTAAAAATAGTGTGGTTCATGGAGCTGCTAAGAATTACCAAGAGTTTTCATACTCGATCAGTCAAGGCTATACGCAATCCTAGCTGATACAGAAAATATATGTACGAATAATTAATAAGGTGGGAAAAGTGAGCAATTTCATGGCCATGTTGTAGTTCGCCTAATATTTTATTACCCTATTTAGAATAGCTGAATTTTAGACACCAAAATCGTGCGTGGGAGGAACAGGTATGGTATAATTCGTATATAGTCATGTGCCAATAAGCGCTATAGCTTTTCTTCTTACATCAATTTTTTAAACATGCGAAAAAATTATTATTATTTATGTCTCTGTTAATCGGTTTAAGTAGAATTTACTGAAACGTCTCACATTTAGAACGACCAATTGACTAAATAGATAGGAGTGGATTATATATACGGGAATGGTTTATATCCCGGACTTATGTTCGTATGTTCGAGTATGTTGCTTGATAAAATATTCTTTTCTGAAATTGCCCCAATTAAAATGTTTGAACTACTAAAGAAATTCTATCCTCAAGAGAAAATCTATCATTTGACTGCGGATTTTATGAAATATATTTTAAATTGCTTACCAACAGACTCCTGTCTGCATTAATCTTTCGAAATGCCCAAACTCGGTCCGTTTTGCTGGCGTTTTCGTCAAATTTTTGTTCAGTCGTGTTTGTCAATTGGCAGTTCGGTTCATTCTCTTCAACTTTCTCCTTGTAGTTGATCGCAACACAGAAACGATGTTCTGCACAACGATGAGCACAAAGCGTGTAAACTGGTTCTGTAAATTGTGCGATGATGTTGGTTTTTAAACTGGACACATCTAAGTAATGAAATATAATCTATTTAAACATATAGTTATTTATTAAATTGAAATACTGAATAAGAGCTGTGGATTAGAGGTTTGGCAAAGATATTGTCTGCGCAAATATGGATATATGATCATTACACAAACGTCTTCCTTTAATAAAAATCCTACGATAAATTGTATTCCCTAGGACACCATTTTTCTTTAACGTTTAATTATATATGCAATGTACATTATTCCGATCAGCTAGATCGGTTACTTTTCAGAATAAAATGAATTTTCCTTTTCATTACTCTACACCTACTCCTGAAATTTTGAAATTTCAGATATTGTTAAGACAACAGCACCAGCGCGTGCTACTCACTTAAAACCTATAGAGATAACACCACCAGTGTCTGCTATTTCAAAACTTGTCATACTTACACCACCTCTAAAGTATCATACCGAAGGACAATCTAACGCCAAAAGTAACATTTTTCACAGTTGGGTACACTTCTCAGATTGGAAACCGAAAGATTTAGCAATGATGACTCCAGAACGATAAGGCTACGAACAAAGAATAGCTCCTTATAAAAGTTAAAGACGTTGTAGGATTGTTAACCAAAGAGAGAAAATATACGTGAACTCTTCAAAAATAGAAAAAGAAGCTAAACAATATGCTCTAAAAACAAATCTTATCAACTTTTTAACAACTTAAAGTGTAATTTATGCTAATTATGAACTTGTAGAAGAGATAACTTAATTGTAGTCACCTGAGAATTATTCAGCCGTTCGGGGCATATCGGATTGTTGACAAGGATATATAATGAGATTCATGAATTAATTACAAACGAGAAAGGGACGTGGGCGATATATCCTCAAAGTACGAAGCTTTTCGTGAAACGTGGTATAAATTTGTAGATGCACACGAAAAATATTTCGCTTTATTGGAAAGGGAAAGCGATAGAAAATTTGCTAGTGCTAGTTATGAAGAACAGAGAAATTGGAAGTTGAAACTTGATTCCATGGTAAACGAGTGGCGTGATATGGTTGAAATGGCACGGCCCAGCGAATCCAAATCCGGAAGTAAGGGGTCAAGATCAAAGTCCAAAGGCAGTCAAGTATTAAAAACAAGTTCAAATTTGTCGATAATATCAAAGAAAAAAGAAGAAATTGCACTCGCGCAATTGAATTTAGAACAATTGAAAATAAGTCAACGATTCGAGGAAAAGGAACAAGAACTAAAACGAACGAAAGAGCTAGCAGAAGCCGAAATGGAAGTCAATCGTGCAACTGTTTCCTTAGAAATATACCAACAAGCTGAGGAAGTGAAAGAGGGTAGTTCTAAGGGAGATATCCGTCAAGAACAATTATTAACGTCTGTCTTGCCAAGAGATGATGTACCTATCCATCATGCACTTGTAAGAGCGAATGAACAGTTCCCAGAATATGTTACTGGAAGGAATCAACATGAAGCAGTGCTTTCAGCCTCTAACGATAGATCTAACAATTACCACAAATAATTTGTTAGCGGTTGTCTGACAGAAACAATCATTTTTTAAATGATTTACCATCAACTAGTGTACTACCAAACAGAGATGTTTCACCTGGTCAGACGCAAACAGCTAGTACAGCCTCTGACATATACCGTCCAATTCCGTTTCTATAGCAACTGTCTGTCCCGGAACCCTTCCCAAAATACCGTCCATCTACAATGCCTCGAGTGTTAGAAGACCTGAATGTGTCATTCGTTGAACCAGGTGCTAGATATGTTCCTACAACCTTGGGTCCTGCCACAGCAAGTTATAAATGTTTTGCCGCACTCCAGAATACGCACGCAATCCCTATTCAACCCATTCGTGACATCACCATCCCAAGGTTGGAACTGTTTGCGGCGGTAATGGCTGTACAACTCCGTCAAACAATTGACGAAGAGCTGGAATACAAATTAAAGTAGATAGCGTAATGTTCTGGGCGGACTCCCTCTCTTATTTAAAATGCATCAAGAATGAAAACAAGCGATTTCACACATTCGAATCTAACCGTTTGACCGCGATACGGAATGGATCTTCTATCTCTGAGTGGAGATACGTCAAAGGAGAAAACGTTGAACGAGATGTTAGCAAATAAACGATGGCTAGAAGGACCGGAGTTCCTGTGGAAGATCGAACATTAATGGCCGACAATGATAGATGTACCACCTTTGTTAGATGAAGACCCTGAAGTTAGAAAAGAGATGAAGATTTATGTCACAACATTTGATGACGATTCCTTGCAAATATTACTACAACGATATTCCTCTTGGTGGCGTTTAAAACGATAGGTTGCTTGGCTTGCTCGATACAAGAAGTTCTTGAAGATGAAAGTCCACCAAAGAAAGGTTGGAGATGGTGTATTCAAAATGAAAGAGTTGAAGCAAGCAGAAATAAACATTGTTCGTTACGTTCAGTCTATGTCATTTCCTGAGCTGGCGAACTTAGAAGACACTCGTCATCTTTCAAATAGGACGTATATGAAGAAAGTTTTAAATAATACCATTGGTATACCAAGACGACGTTATACAAGCTAAATCCGTTAGTAAAAGACCGTGTATTGGTTGTAGGAGGACGACTCAAGAACGCACAGATCAACGAAGAAGCAAAACACCCGATAATCCTTCCGTATAAGCATCGCGTGACAGATCTTATAATCTAGGTTCTTGCTCTTGTACGAGCGAAAAATCACATAAATCCCGTTCACAGAGGTGCCACTATGTCGAGAATTTGCCGCCGAATAATCCCCGACACACTCGTTTCTATTTCTATGTATTTAGCCTAAGAAAATAACCCTAATTTATAACAAACACTTCTCACTCTCAGACTGTTTTTAACTACGCCGTTTCTTCGAACAATATCATTCACCGGTACTAGAAATACATTCATGCAGAACCCCCTCGCCCATTAGAACCAAGCAATTAAACTCCCCAAAAGTTATTGTAACATAAAGTCACAGAGTAATCACATACAGAGGCGTCTCTTCATGTCGGCCCTTTGATGTCGGCGTAAGGGCTTTTTCGGCAAAATCCACCATGTTCTTAGCCAGTCCAGTAAAGAGAGGCCGTCAGCATACGTAAACTGCGTATGTGCAGGGTACTGGCTAAGAACATGGCGGCCAGTTAAAAACATCTTACGGTTTTTCCGCGAAGATGCACCTCTGTATGTGATTACTCTGTGATAAAGTACTGAGTTGATCACTGTAACCATGGTAACACGCAACCGGCCATATATTTATTTTATTTTTTGTACAAAATGGCAAAATAGTGATAAGGTTTCTACTTTTAACTGTAAAATTATCAATTGCCCAACTATATAAAGTAGCTATGTTATTACGTACTCTTTTAGCTTTGATTTACTCTAAAATTTAATCTTAGACGTCTCGCAAAACGTTTCAAAATTGTCATAAAACTTCATTTGTTTTTTAACAGTATTTTTATACTATGAAGTTTTTGAGATTAAATATGTTGTTTCTTATTCTATAACGACATAATTTTATATACTATAACGATATATATTGACCACACAGGATGAACTACGCATTTTGAAAACCACAAACTATAGTGCATGCCAAATGACGGCAAAACTGCAAAAGCAAGTATGCAAAATAGACACTTACGCGTTTAAAACGCTTTAAAACCCGAAAACCTTGCTCGGCACGGGGATAATCCGGAACTTTCCGATACACGATAGTTCGAACTCGCGCGTCCCACGCGTGAACGAAACAAGTCAAATTATGCAAATATCAATGTAAATAATTATGTCTAGGGCTAGAGGGGGGCCCTGCACTTTTTGAGTCATATGTAAAAGCCCATTTCAAGGGGCCCAAGGAGCCTTACAAGCAGGGGCCCACTGGGCTTTTCCCAGGTGAGCCCGACTGGCCTGTCCGCCCCTGCACATACAATGCACTCTAGTGCTATAGGGATTTTTACATGAAAATTGGCCCTCTAGCAACAAATTTGTTTTGCTTTAAGGTAAAAACATTAATATCCACAACTCCTTAGATTATTGTCCAATACCCTCAACCTTATATATTAGTCCATCTCAAAGATACTAAACCTTAAGTCATTTAAAAATAAACTATTAGTTTAAAAATTTTGTATTTGTGTCCATATAATTTTAAGATTTTAATTACAACATGTTGTGCTTTGATTTCTAACCTAATCGATGAATAATTAAATACACTGCAGTAGCCTTGATATTGTTGATGGTTGTCTCTATATATAGGTGTATTCATTAAGTGCAACAGTGCAGCATATGGTGGCTAACTCAGATACTTTGGCCATCTGTTTGGTAGCAATTAGTTAAAACCCATCTGTTTTATTGTATATTTAAAAGTTTATGTTGTATAATTATGAGGGGTGAGATTTCATCTTTAAAAAAATTTATGTCCATTTTGGCTTGGGGTGAGTCTGTCAAGTTCAGTAACTTTAGATGTTCATTCATCTGCATAGCAGTAATGATCGTAAACCAATCTCAGGTGGCTTGGCTGGCTTGCAATAGTCCATGCATGTTGTCAGGAACATTACATGTCAGGTGGTAGTGTGCTAGTCCAGGGATTTTTCATTGAATTAATTGTATTGTAAGCATCTGTCCGGCTGTCCATTTAGATTCATACAATATAAATGATGTACACATTTCTTTGACATTTCTTTCTAAAATTAAAGATCATAATAATTTAGATACATGTTAGAATGTATTTATCATGAATGCAACTACGTCATGAATGTCAATCTCAATTTTGAATGATTAATAAACAATAGTGTAGTACACAGACATAAAATAGTTCATATATTGTATTACATATGCTTTATTTACTCTCAGTAAACCAGTCCAAATAGAAAATATCCTTTGTCTGATGGTTGCAAGGCAATTATATTAAAGCAATTATATGCAACAGAGTACAAATATAATATTCACACAACATTGACAACAGTTTTAATATTAATATAAATGTTGTCTGTTGAAATATCAGATGGAGAACTTTCATGTCTATATGTGGGTGGGAAGAACAGGTGAACAGGAACAGGTCTCACCTGTTGTGGGTGGGTTGATTTTGTAAACAATATTGTATGTAATCCTGGGCTAAAAATATTAGAATAGTTTGGAATTCATGTTAAATTTTTACAGATCAAATAATTTAATTGGTATTGAAAATAATATGCATTGTTACTAGTAAAATTTTAACTACCTTACCTTGGGAATAATGCTGGAAATGTATTCGATACGGACTTTCTTAACAATAAAAAACAAAAATGCCTGTACGTTTATAATCGTTTATAACTTTATATATCGTCGAATGAATCACAAGTATTCCGCAACAGCTTGCAGCATTAATTCTACGCAAGATGCAGGCCGAAAATGAACACCAAACGTTCTTTCAACGTGTACTTGAGCAACGAAGAAATTAATATTAAGATTGCAACGTGTGCAATTGGCTGTTGCTGGTTTTGTCTTAGGACATTACGCAAGTCCACTGGATGTTCTGTCTCTTGGTTGGCTACCAATTAAAGAACGTAGAGACTGCCATCTCTCCAAGTTAGTGTTTAAAGCAATCCATTTCACTGACTGGCCTTCCTACTTGAAACTTGACGAATACGAGTGTTCACGGACCCTACGAGCGTCGTCTGCTCGTCGTTTGGTAGTTTCTCTGGTGACTGGTACTTTTCAAGATGAGGCTGCTCGGATATTTAATGATCTACCTGAGGACATTAGGAACTGCACTAACTTTAATGAGTACTGTAGGAACACTTTATCTCATTTTAAAGTTTTGGCAACGGACAGACAGATTTTGTACTGTAATGTAATGTGATGTAATGTGAAATGTGAAGAGCAAAATGTTTTAGCATTAGTGTTTTTTATACCATTTGTAGCATAGAAGAGCCACAATGTGGAAATGTTATTAAAATCATTATTATTGTTATTATTATTATTATTATTATTATTATTAATATATTGCGACAAAAGTTTGAAATTTCATCATAATTCGGACATAATTCACTTCTGTGTTGATGTTGATGTTGTCACTGCGACAGCCAACCGAAGAATGAACGACTCGCTCCGGCGAATTGATAATATGTGCGAAACCGCAATGCATCACGGTACATTGACGATACCTCCTCTGCCACAAAAATGCTAATATATTTTATGAGAAATGGAAATATATTTACTCTTCCCCACAAATGAATAATTTTGCCCGAGGCTAACAACCACATGTCAATCAATAGCTATGTTATAAAACATTTTGTTATTTTTTTGGTTCAGAATATCAAGCAATATAAGGATAAGTGTTTGCCATGTGGAAGCTTCAAATAATTCCTAACAATTTTTATTTCTTGGGATATCCTTTTCAGACTATTGCAGATAGGCCAATATAATGAATTACGGCAAATCGAGTTACAAAAATGTTAAAATTGGAGTATTAGAAAAAGGGAATGTACCATGAAGTCTTACTTCTCCTTCAGAACAAGTCTGGGTAAACTTTTCTCATGCTTAATATAATGCACGGATAATTTAAGGTCAAGGTCAGGTCAGGTCATGTCAAGGTCAGGTCAAAGTCAAGGTCAAATCTGCGAAGGTCATTCAAGGTCAACGCGAGGCTCATATGGCACCTTTAAAACTACCAAGGTCATCCAAGGTCACACCAATGTCATCTTTTTTGAAATTCTACACATATTAGGAGCTCAATTATGAACAAAATTTTCGGGGGAAATTTCGTATTTCTTTACCACTTTAAGGAAACTCAAAATAGTAGGCATAGAAACATGGTAGCCAAAAATTAAATGCTATAAAAACAGCGAGTTTTAGCCAGAATGTTTAGATTCTTTTTCAAGTCATATTAGAAGTCAATTTTTTTAAAATTAACCAAGCGTTTTTGAACTAAATTGTCTGTATAACATGGTTTGGAAACTCTTTGAAAATAATGCTTACGTCGTCAAAAATAATTTTCAAAACTCAATAACTGTAGCATAAATAGTTGTGAACAGCCGGAGTGACAATATACGGAACAAATAAAACAGGTAGCTTTGTAGCTTTGATTTTAAACTTTTGTGACGTCAATCGAAACTAAAGAATATTATGGCAAATCTAAAAACAAAACAGTTCCTTATAAATGAATGCATTATAAGGAATTTATAGCTCAAAGCTCTTTCACAAAATTCAGAATGAATTTGTTGAAAGTCTTCTAATCTTAATAAAAAAGGTATTCACAACATATAACGACCTAACTCGTTACAAATTAACAAAAATATACCACGTGTCAAAGACAAAGTAAGCAGTATGTTTACAGTATTTTTACTTAAATGGTTCCGCTTTTTTCTTCCACACTGTGTCATATGTTCAAATCGAAACGGGCTCACCTGCGATGAACCCATAGCGACACGCCAGCGATAATTGATTGACTTTTAAATCAGCTAGCTATCCTTTGCAGCACTTTTTGGCAAATTCAGTTGTAAAGTGCACTTCAGGAATAAACTTCTTTGCATAGCGTATCGTTCAGGAATTAAAACAGCTCTCAGCGGCAGTTTAACATTTTTAACTGCTTTATCATAACAAACGGATGGCGCAGCTGTTTCTGTCTGTTAAGAAAAGCTCATGCATGCAGTGCGCTCAAAGCCAAAGGAAATCTGATTGAACAAGTCTGCCAATATACGTATATTGGAGAGAAGTTTTATTTTTAACAATAACTATGCGGTGAATTTTGCTTCGTATAATATTACGCCAATCAGGCTGAGCTAACCCGACTCTCATCTATGAACTCTGAATGCTAATTATATTTTCAATGGAGTTGTCATGCATAAAATTGAAACCAGCTTTAATCCACACAAGCATACAAATTAAATAAACTGTTTGTATACTTCCCCGCCAAAATTGTCGATAACGTTAGAAATGTTTGGAAGCTTAACCAAATAAAATGCGGTGTTTTCACCCCTCTAAATAAGAAAATTCACTTTGAAAAAATTACTGTCTGACTATTGTACAAGCGAGGTAGTTTGAATTTTTAACAATTTTATGCCTATGCCAAAGCAATATTTTTTGGGAACTTTGCTAGAAATGAAATGTGTAGGAAAAGTTAATTTGTAAAGACGATTTTCAATTACTTAATTTCGTTTTTCGAGTTATATTAGTCGTTTTATAGTAGGTAATGTACAGCGTGTACGGAAGCAGATTCCTAATAAATAAAATATAATAAATAGGATTAAAATTTGTATGACTATATATTCGCTTTAAAGCTTATAATCCTTATTAATACCTTTTGTGCTTCTTAAAGGACATTGGCAACAAAAAATTTTATTGTTTCATTTGAAAGAACGTTTAAAATGATCTAAAAAATCTTGTTACAAATTTTTCGTAACAAGCTTAACTCTTGAAATATTTTGACTGAAAGCAATGAGCTGTCCGCCATCTTGAATTAATTCTTAACATCATTAACTATCGTTTTGATGACGTCAGGAGTGGGGTTAGCCTTATAAAATTACTTAATTTTAAGTTACTGAGTAACAATCAAAAGTTGTTTAAAACGTTTTTATTCAATTCTAAATTTGAAATAGCAACCAAAACTCGAGTTTTGGGCTCATATTGATCACTGGCTGTCACGATAAAAAACTAGCGTGACCCCACTTGTGACGTAACATGCATATCCTCAATAATCCAAGATGGTGGACAGCTCATTGCTTTCAGTCAAAATATTTCAAGAACCAAGCAAGATATGAAAAATCAGTAACAAGATTTTACAAATAATTTTAAACGTTCTTTCAAATGAGACAATTTTTTTGTTGCCAATGTCCTTTAATTTAAATTTGAGCGCAGGTAAAGAACCAAGCAATAATGCTGATTCAAATACCGATTCACAAACGCAACTGTCACAATAATTTATCGCTAATATCAAGCTTCATCTGCATTGCGTCAATAGCGAGCTTAAGCAAGCACGTTTTTGTCAACACGAACGTCAGATTGCCGAGGGGGGACTGGATTAAAAATTGTGTTTGTATCAGTTTGTTGTAATCTTCAACACATATAACAAAACTTAAGATTTTTCAAGTATTTTGCTTCCTTACACGAGCGCTATGATGCAAAATGGCGCCAAAATTAGATATACCAATTTTCGGGTGACGTCCGTGTTGAAAAAACGTCGCTTGCTTAAGCTCACTATTGAATCATCAACCGTCTTGCATTATTGGCAAGAACTTACTACTTTACTCCTTCCGAATGATCTATCTTGTCTATAAACGTCAATCATATATGCTCACTAACACTGTAGTAACCACTGCAGTTATTTACTATCATATCAACATAGCTTAATTCACAAACTATCAATTCTTACCATGACTCAAATAAAGAAAATTCATTGCAATGTACTTTTGAGCTTAAGTCTCTGATATGCATTTTTTATTATTTGCTCAAATATATTTAAGTTCCGGTAAATGGTAGCCAAGTCGCTGATAATATATGCTCAAAACCCAGGCATTTTTTGTTGGGCTATTCTACCCATGCAAGAATTATACATTTGGAAATTGTCGGCCGAATCTCGGGCCAGTGAAACGCACTGCACGTGCTATTAAATTGCTATATTTTCAGGTAATGCTCAAGAAATACATTCAACTTCTATATAATAGCCGGAATCTTGGACCGTTCGAGTATCTCGGCAAGCCGAGTAACTCGCCTTTTTGTGAATAGGCCTTTCTTGATCGGAACAGAAATTGGCACACATGCAAAGGTTATAACCGAAAAATATACATGTATAGAAAATTCCGTCTTTTATCTCTTTGCAAATAATGATGCTATTTACGTAATTCTATTAAGCGTCGTAGCCATACATCTTTTTGTTGGAACCCATTTACTCTATTTAGGTTTTGGCTGGACAGTGATATTTCGCATGAGACAAATCTATAGGCTTACGGATTAAAACGTTTGCGAGAAGATTGAAACATGGTATTTTATATACACCAAAGCAAACCAACTGTATAAGGATATTTAGATTATTTCTAACTAGACTTATTTCTAACTAGATTATATCTAACTATAGACTAATTAAAACACACACGTCTCATCCAGATTGCACTCAAACCGCGTGCATGCTACTCTCTTTTTCGAAAACATTTTAGTACACTTGTATATAAAAAGCTTGTCCAGTATAATGCCTCTCTGGCAGGAACTTACTGCTTTACTTCTTCCGAAATTCATTGCTATATTTTATCAATATTGTTAGGACGCCTTTATAATGCCGTTAAACTTACATCAGACAGTAGAGACTTTAGCATTGCGTTTTTTCGCAAAAACCGCAAACCGCAAACCGCAAAATATCACGTGACCCTGGTCTTGCGGTCGCGTTTGGCGTTTTGCGTGACGTTTTCAACCGCAAGAAAGTGGTGTGTGAAGCGAAAATACAAAACTTTTTTTTAATTTTTAAGTTTAGAAACACAAACGTTTACTAAAGCAACAAAGCAAAGCTCTCTTTCTGATACATGGTAATTTTTATTTTTTTTTTAGACTTTTACAAGTTATATGGCGCGATTATTAGCGAGTGAGAGAAGCCATGCGGGAAGTAAAAAAAAATGGCGTCCGCGCCGCGTACTCATTACGCGGTATTAGCAGGAATGAAACGTCAAGCTAAATGCACCAAACTGCCCAAACGTCTAACGGCAAACCGCTAACCTGAAACCGCGGTTTGTGGTTCGCGGTCTGAAAAATTTACGCTATGCTAAAGGTCTCTAGTGATAAAATATTTACTGCCACTGCCCTATAAAGCATTTTCTCATCTGGAAGCCCTTCATTGATGAAGGTAGTAGATGTGGCCTTGAATTACAAATAAAACAATGTTTTAAAAACATTACAAAGAGCGAAAGGAGACTTACCACGACGTATCACAGGAAACGAGCCATCTGGCATGCTAGTATCAACGTAAATATTTTCTTTTGATGTAGCAAGACCAGGCAACAAAGACAGCATCAGAATTCGTAGCATAAACATAATTGCACGAAAGATCTTAACGTCTTCTCGAGATTTTCAACTTTAAACTGAGTTTAATGTTTTTAACCAGCAGTAAATGATAAATAGGCGCACGGCGCACCCTCTCACACGGCGCATGCGTAAAATACGATCTGTATTTTGATTGGTCGATTGAGGATATTGCAGGTGTTTGCAGGAATATACATCTATCATAGCATTCAGCAATTATTTTTTCTAGTTTTCTAAAAGTTTGTTATTTTTCATTTTTAATCCCTCTTTTCCTAGTTTTCTAACCTTCGTATCTGATCGATTTAAACCTCCCAAAATGACCCTGTTCTGGGCTACTGAGACTCGGGTGCTAAATTAATAGGCAGGAGGAATTCAGGCCTATTTGAGAATGAAACATTTCAGGTTAATTTGCATGACAGATTAAGAGTTATATAAATATTTCTCATAGCTATTCAACTATAATTTCCAAAATGCACTTAAGAAGATTTAGTTAAGCTAATTGGTGTTCGTTCGAGAGTCAAAACAGCTTTGAGCGTCATTTCAATTGTCCTGACAAGCACACCATGCAGCTGCCTGCTGAGTAATTACTCTGTTTACCGAAACTGATACGTGCTGAGAATTGAGAGATCCATGCTAACTTGGCTGTGCATCCGTACTTATTGGGATAAAAAATATTCCTGTATATTTGTGAATTGTGGTCTATTTCGCTATAGTCCGCATGCCGGACTAATTCGTGACTACTGTAATTCGACTCCCATCTATAATTATAATTAGCCAAATTTAATTTCGAAATGAGTTGCCATGTATCCTTTGAAAACAACTATTAATCTATACAATTATCAAGTCTACAAATGACACGTGCAAAAATAGTTTGCAGGGCCGTAGCCAATGATGCGAAACTGCGACATTTTCCCCACCAATCATTTCATGGAGAGTATTTTTACTTGAATATTAGACTGAATGAATTTGTAACCTAAAAGAAATATTGGAGACCATGATGCCGTCTTCAGCCCCAACATCGGGAAAGCCATTGGCAGCAAGTAACAATCATGACAGATGAGACCGCTACACCAGTGGCCAGAAGCCAAGGCTGAAGCAAAGCTAGCCTACCTTCTTGATCAAGATATAATACAGAGGGTACCGGATGACGAAGCAAGGACGTGGATTAGCCCAACTGTCATTGCCCGGAAACCAAATTCGGACCAGATTCGCCTGTGTGTGGACATGATGATGGCAAATGAAGCTGTTCTCCGCCCATATACACAGCTGCCTACTACAGAGGATTCTACGGGGAAAATAAGTTCTCAAATCTCTATCTCCGTGAGGCATCACGCAAGATTGCGACATTCTACGGGCCGGATGGGTTGTATCGTTATAGACGACTGAACTATGGCACAGGACATTTTGTAAAAAGTGTTACCACCTGCCGAACTATAGAAAACCCAATTGTTTTCAAGCTTCTTACATCAACCATTTGTTGTGGAAAGTGTGGCTTCAAGCGGCATCCAATTCAAATTGACTTTATAATTAGCGTGGCTTTAGTGGCTTATTAAATCCCTATAGAAAAAGTGTGGCTTCAAAGCCAGTTGGTAAAATAAAATCACAAAACACATTTCAAGCCACTTACATTAATTATCTGATGTGGAAAGTGTGGCTTCACGTGGCTTCCAATTCTAACTGACTTCATAATTAGCGTGGCTTCAGTGTGGTTTCGCGTGGCTTCCCTTATTAAATCCCTATGGAAAAAGTATGGCTTCAAAGCCAGTTGGTAAAATAAAATCACATTAGACATTTCAAGCCACTTACATCAAGTATTTGATGTAGAAACTGTGGTATCGCTTGACTTCCAATTCAAACTACTTAATAATTAGAACAAATTGAGGGTTGCTTCGCGTGTGCCTAAAAGATATAAACAAAATCTCGACGTTTCGAGCTAAAGCCCTTCGTCAGGACAGCTTTTATAGCAACGCTATAAAAGCTGTCACGTGAACAAAATATTAACCAATGAAAATAAAGTAGTCATAACAATCATAACAAAATAGAATTAATATGTAAAGATATAGACTGCGTGCAGGCTTCGGCCCGATTATAGGGTCGAAGGCCTGCGCACAGGCGTTACACTTATCAGAGCGCTATAAATGTCGTACAAGGGAAGGGAAGAGGGGATATAGAGGAAAGTATATAAGAACTATTTAAGAGAAAAGAATGAGCTAGATGAAGGATCGAGAGGCGCTCATTGATACCATCAGGCTGAATGGTGCCAAGTTTAAAAATGAGACGCTTTTCTTGGTTCCGACGGGTATCATTACCACCAATAATGGGATGAATGCCGCATATTTTCATATCACAAAAGGAGTGGTTGGCACTGTTGAAGTGCCTAGCAACCGCTTTGTTGTGCACATTGTTCTTAACATCACGCAAGTGCTCAGCAAACCTATCGCCTAAACGTCTTCCAGTCTCTCCGATGTAGAGCAAGCCACATTTGCTGCAAGAGATGCAGTAAACGAGGTTGGAGGAGGAGCTTTGGAAAACTGAGATTGACAGCGTTTAGATTGCTTGAAATTATCTTTTTTAGGCAATGAAGCAACCCTCAATTTGTTCTATATGTCCGTGGCCGATTATATCTTAAACTCTGAAACCAATTTGTTCTAATGTGGCTACGCGTGAAGTCTACCTTAATACTAAATCCCTATAGAAAAAGTGTGGCTTCAAAGCCAGTTGGTAAAATAAAATCACATTTGGAAAACACATTGACATTGTTTTACAACAGAAGAGTTGGTAAAATGAAATTAGTCAGTTTGTTTCGCAAGGCTAAGTCACACTTTCCGCATCAGATACTTGATGTTATGGTTTTGAAAATAACGTGTTTTCCAAATGTGATTATATATTACCAACTGGCTTTGAAACCACATTTTCTCTGTAGGGATTTAGTGGAGCCAGGCGAAGGCACACTGAAGCCACGCTAATTATTAAGTCAGTTTGAATTGGAAGCCACGCGAAGCCACATTTTCCGTATCAAATGCTTGATGTAACTGGTTTGATATTAGTACTATAAGTAATGGGGGTATGGACTCACTTTTCCTAAAGACCGCCTTCCCACGCAAACCTAGAGAGTTTGTAGAGACCATCTCCTCAACAGATTAAGGCCCCCACTTACACCATCATATTTGCGTAGAAAGGCGGTCAGTCTGAAACTATGACCGGTACCCACACTTTTTATATATAATAAGCGCACTACTCTACCAAGTCATATACTCCATCAGTTAAATCAATATCGAAGTAGTTAGCATTATTAAGACCAGATAACAAAGATTTCCCACAATCATTTGATATTGATCCAAAGAACTCATCAGCTAAAATCTTCATACTGCGCTTATTATGCGTTTTAAAGAAGATAATTCGCGTAGTGTTATCCCTAACCCCAGTCACTATACTATTTAACTTCTGAGATACTATAAATAAGCTAATTCCATGGTGTCTACCACTATATGCCAAGTAGCTAAGCATACCAAAGTTACTATGCTGCCTAGCATCATTAGAAATGTCATCAATTATAACAGCTACTATACTAGCGGCGACACAAAGGTTTTTAATGATGTATTTAAGCATACTATCAAGCTTATCACCACTCACCTCAACCGCTATTTCTCCATCATCTGTATCAATTGGTTTCCATTCCGCATACGTTTTATTAATCCAAATAGTTGGACATAATATGATCACATAATCAAATTTACCTGGTTCTATTAAATGGTGTAATAATACATATGTCTTACCAACTCCTGAGGGGCCAACAATAAGTGTTAGCTCCGGTTTATCCACATACTACTTTTATTGTATTGATTGCAGGTCCTTATTAATAAGTATACCAGATTGTGTATTTACTATCCGCTTACCATTAGCTGTGCCTGTAACATTACCCTGATTACTTCTAAGATCACCAACAAGAGCGAATGAGTCCTTATAAAAGCCCTTTATCCCCATGTACTGGTCTGGGATTGAGCGCCCAAACGTTCTGCTAGCCTCCTCATAGAATCTTCATTAACAATAGTCTGATCCTTACCCCATTCTACTGTTTTCATTAAAGTAACATGTTCATATGATAGTGATCGACCAGCTGGGTATAAATTAACTATTTCATCAGCTAGTTCTTCATTATCCACAGTTTCGTACTCCAGTTCCAAGTTCTCCAGTTCACACCCAGTTACAGCCTCACTGTTTTGCGCCTTCATGATATCAGTGGCTTTGCTGAGTGTCAGTACATATTGGAATCTATTATTCATATATAATGGCGCAAACAGCCCATGATCACTAATGATATACGGTCTATTTGAACTCTTAGCTTATTCCCATATACCGAGAACATCAAGCCGTCAGACAGTTTTTCAGCATTACCTGATGTGGCTCCTGTGTCGTCACCAGACATAAGCTTTCTAAGGCTCTCACTACCAATTCCATACTCAACTCGTTGGTCCCTTTCTGACTTACTCAACCATAGGTCCTTTTATACAATGCCTCGCTCGAGCAGTCATATACTATCTCCCCAGCTATTCGGCGGCGGCGCTTATAATTATCATAAACCACGCTACACCAATAGCTAGAAGCTATAATTTGTTGTTGAGAAAAGCGAGACCTTTCGCTCCATATTTTAACAGTGTACTTAGGATAGTGCCAATTGCTGACACTAACGATTCTAAATAAGGACCAACCGCAGCGGCGATATTCTTAAACACGCTAGAAACAGCTTTGGATAATTTATCAACCGCCGAGGCTCCTTTGTAAACAGCCGTGCGCCCACTGACTATAATACTAGTTATAATCCCACCAATACTCAAGACAACAGCGGATAACCCAACTGTGAGCTCTTTGTTATTCTTAAGCCATTCCTTAAACCTTTCGTACCTGCTGATATCCTCTTCTTGTTGAGCACGAACCTCCTTCACTTGTCTTTGCTCTATTTTCTATCCTTCGCATTTCGTAGCCCAATAACTCTCTCCTCTAATGGTATAAAATCCTCCAGGGGCGTACCCGGATCATCCCTTTGTTCAATTATTTCGTTAATTGTGTTATTAAAGTGGTCTTCCTGGATTTGTATGGACCCGTTGGGACCAATTCTTGATTTAGGGTCCATACTACTTGACGGGTTTAGCACACCCTCAAGCTCTCTGTTTCCTGTGACGTTAGTCCTAGTATGTTTAGGTTACCGTCACTATCTATCGCCTTGAGAGCTATAGAGCCATCACCTGTGACATATGTTCGACGGACTATATGTCCCTCGACGCAGTGTCCTTACCTAATATTAATCTTTCCTCCTTTCATTTGTCTGAGCTTCTTATTTATCTGTCATACGCGCTCTTTTTGGTCGATCGCCACCTTTCTTTCATGTTCATCTATATCCAAAGTAATATTCCCAATTCTACCATCCCTTAGTTCAGCCAAGAGTCTGCTCATGTCATCAACATTATATGAATCTATCGCTAAATTATAGTTTTCATCGGTTACATCATCATAGTCATCTTTCTTTACGAACGTTACCTTTGGTACACTTACCTCACATATTGCTACATTGTCACCATTAGTGTTGTCTATAAATGACGTACTCGCCTCATCTATAAATAATGGACCTACTTCCGGGTTTTAAAGCCGTCGAGACTGATCTATCATTTTCATTCTATCGTAGATTTTTCCGTATGACTCTGGTGTTTTCTCTAAAAAATCCCTTAGTCGGTCGTATATCGCGTTCAACTTATCATAACTCATATTGTCAAAATGCGTTCTATTTTCCTGCATTTCAAAGTTTTCAAACTCTCCATCCATCTACTATTTAACGATATTACTTGCTGAGATCCAACTATTATGTTTACTAGAAATACATGCATGCAGAATCCCCTCGCCCATTCGAACCACACAATTTACTCCCCCAAAAGTTATTGTAACATGAAGTACTGAGTCGTCAATATAACCATGGTAACAGTGGTAACACTGTATATTTCTATTATTTTGTACAAAATATTGATAAGATTTAATTTGTTAATGTTAACTATAAAATTATCAATTGCCCAACTACATAAAGTAGGTATGTTATTACGTACTCTTTTAGCTTTGATTTACTGTAAAATTCAACCTTAGAAGTCTCACAAAACATTTCGAAATTTTCACAAAACAGTGTTTTTATACTTCTTTCGCACTTGTTTTTGAGGTTTAATATGTTGTTTCTTATTCTATAACGTATTTGAATTAATACTAAAATACCTTTTAGGATTAATCAATGTTGTATTGACCACACAGGATGACATGCGCATTTTCAAATCCACAAAACTATAATATACTGCATGCCAATACGGCAAAAGCAAGTATACAAAATAGACATGGACACTTACCCGTTTAAAACTCTTCAAAACTCGAAAATCTTGTCTTTCTTCGGTGTTTTGACGGTTTTTTCCTCCTGTTCCTCTAAATAATTTTCATTTATCTCGTTTTAGAGACTTTGTTTGCCTGTTTATGCCCCGACTCCCGAGTACAAAACAGTTTTCTCTTGGAAGTCATCCCGAAATGCTGCAAATATTGCCTTGCGAAATGCTAAAAGGGAATATTATGCAACAAATTCCTCAATAACAAAACGAACCCAAAACATGCGTGGAAAACAGTTAATGAGATACTAGGAAGAAGTCAGAAGCAAAATATTGTTAATGAAATTAATTTACCAGAGAAAACAGTAACATCAACTAGTGAACTGGTTAATATTTTTAATGATTATTTTACCCTAAACTTTATGGAAAAAAAATTGAATACGAACAAACACAACTTTTTTCTGAGATTTCCATTCTCAACATGAAGGTTGAGAGATTTTTTTCAACCTGTAAATGTTGCAATAGTTTACAGGCTTATAACCAAATTAACTATCTCCAAAGCTACAGGTATTGACGAAATTTCAGCAAAAGTACTAAAGGCTGCAGCTGCTGCTATTGCAGAGCCTTTATCAAGGATTTTTAATATGTCTATTGCCACTGATAGATTCCCGATGGAGTGGAAAGTAGCACGAGTAACTCCAATTTTTAAAAAAGACCAACGGACTATGTTAGACAACTATAGACCAATCTCAATTTTACATGTGGTCAGCAAACTGATGGAAATGATTCTGTACGACCAAATGTATGATTATTTAAAGAAACAGAATATTCTTTCAGAACATCAGTTTGGTTTTAGACAATTTCATTCCACAACTACCACACTTTTAGATTGTACTAATGAATGGTATATTAACATGGACCGTGGCCTATACAACATAGTTGTTCTTCTCGATTTAAAGAAAGCATTCGATACTGTCAATCATGAAATTATTTTACGTAAGTTCGAACGGTATGGCTTTGGTAATAAAGCCCTAGATTTACTAAGTAATTACTTAACAAATCGAACACAGAGATGTCAGCTAAATGGAATGCTTTCAGATCAGAGAGGAATAACTTGCGGCATCCCTCAGGGAAGTATACTTGGCCCTCTTCTGTTTATTATCTATATAAATGATTTGCCAAATTGTCTTAAACATACAACACCAAGGATGTTTGTACATGATACCAGCCTTACAGCTGTGGGCAAAACATTAAATGAAGCAGAAGAGATAGCGAATAAGGACTTGAAAAATGTTAAAATATGGTTGTCTTCAAACAAACTTAGCTTAAATATTGCGAAAACGGAATATATTTTGATTGGATCACGCCCTAAGATCAATAGCATGGATGTCCAACACACAGTTAAGATCGACACATGTCCAATCAAAAGAGTAAAATGCGCAAAAGTGCTAGGAGTTCAAATCGATGAGAACCTAAACTGGGAAAAACATATTGAATATATCGCTAGTAAAGTATCCTCGGGGATTGGTGCGTTAAAAAACTTAAAGAATTTGTCGACCGAGTTACATTAGTGCTGGTGTACAATGCATTGATCCAGCCGCATTTTGTGAGGTTTGGGATGAGCTTGGCAAAAGCCTCGGCGAACGTCTTCAAAAATTCCAGAATCGAGCGGCTAGATTAATTATGAATTTTAAAAATGAACATGGACAGTCTATCTTAGCTCGTACTGCTCTCGGTTGGACATCTCTTGAAGAACGTAGAGCATTAATGAACAGTAAATCAATTAGCTCCACAAAGACTGTGTAACATTTTTCAATTTTCTAACACTGTTAATAGTTATAATCTAAGAGGTTCTTCAACTGGGCTTTTTATTCCAAGGCCCAGGACAGAATTTTTTTAAAAAGTTTCAGTTACAGTGGGGCTAAATTATGGAATAGAATACCAGAAAATATTCGAAATTCGATATCTTATAACTCGTTTTGTAAAAATCTTTTCTCCTCGGCCTCCCAATTATTAAGTTGAGTAGTTTAGTTAAGTGAATATTTAATAGCATTTATATAATAATAGTTTGTATGTATTAGTAAATTAGTCTTAAATTTGTAATATTTAATCAGCACACCTCTCATGGAAATCAGCATAATGTTGAATGAGATTAGTGTGCCTAAATAAAGTTGATCTATCTATCTATCTCTCGGCCTGAACTCGCGCATGCGCGTCCATTGCATAATGGCGGACAACTTTGCATTCCGCTATGTTGTCACATACCCGGGTGTAAATATCCGAGCGGAATTAGTACCTCGCACGGCGCTTCGCGCCGGCTCGGGGATTATCATAACCTAACCACTTCACCAGAATCATCTTCTTTCCATTGAGTGTTTTCCTTTTTAGTATTCTCTCAACTTTATATACATCGTCTCGCTTATTACTGACAGCTGATAACTCCTGCTCATAAAATTTACCAATAATTGGCTCACCGGAAAGATCAACAATCTCATAAACGTTTGGATCACCACGAATGACCTAATTGCAATTTTAAATAATTCCTCCGTAAAGTTAGCCTCGTAACCTTTAGTAAAGGCGGACTTATACCTAGATACTCTAACGGTATCACCGACCTTAAACTTATTTAGCGGCAGGTCTCCATATATGTGACCATAAAGCGTTGTCCAAACTTGACCTTCGTTATCCAGATTAACATCTTTCGGCTTCATTAAAATGCTTGTATGCTTGTACTATTACAGTTATCCGCTAGTTGCTCTAACACATCAATCCATTTACTTATTACTTCCACATAGCGGTCTAAAGTGTTCTGTTAAATCTTTCAACAATAGCAGCCTTCTTATCGGATAAAGTAGAGAAATACCTTACACCATGTTTTTCTAACAATGACTTCACACCAACATTATAGAATTCCTTACCATCATCAAACTGAGCGTAGTCACCGAACTATCCTTAAACTCAGACAATACCTTATCCACTGCCTTAGTCATGTTACTAGTGTCCTTTCTGTAAATCGGAATGGCAAAGGCATATCTGCTAAGAATCTCTATGACTGTTAATATCCAGTAATATCCTTTGTTCTTACCCTTGTATATGTATTTACCCATATCACCAAGGTCCGTGCATCTGTATTTTCTCGCCAAGGTAGTCAGCGCGTGTTTGTCTAAACTTATGTCGTCTGACAACTGGTTTATATCTTGTGTAGGTGTCTTGTGACTTTAACCATTCTTTTACTTGTTTCCTACTTACTTGTAAACCATCCTCCAACGCTCTCTGATACAATCTTTCAACACCGGAATATCCTGTTTTAGGATTATAATAAAGGTCCCTCAATCCCTGCTCCAACTCTAGTTCATCCATAAGTATAGTTCTAGTAAGATATTGCCTACATCAACAGGATGGTCGTTCCGATCAGTAACATTGAATACTAATTGATTAATAACACCATTCCCTATTGATTAATAACACCATTCCCTATCTTAGACTCGATGTCAACAAATGTTTGGACCTCCCCAAATAGTCTTTTATCAGTGGTCACCGGTATCATCTATATTATGTGCCGGATCAGCAATGTTACAACTTAATGTATTCCAGTCCTTTGTTAATGTTAACAGGATTATCACTGACGGTGGTTGTGCCTCCCTTGAAGCATCTGTTATCACTATTGAAGCCCAGTAACGTAGCCAACCTTTCTGTTACATTCACAACAATACCAGGGTGTGTCGTTATTCTACACTTTCCTGTCTGCTCAATAGCCTCCAATGTTGCGGGGTCACCCTCAAATAACGACTGTTAGTTATTAAAGCTGCAATACCCAGCAGTCATTACTATAATCTTTCCATCAATAGTCATTGCTGTGAAGGCAGAGGGAGAGTTTGTAAAACGCCAAAATATGGTCGCCTTCTTCACGAAGAGACTGACCGCGGAGAGAGTAACAATCGATTCCTGAAGGTTCACAGTAGTTGTATCTCCTTGCAGTAGTACTGTTATTTTCAACATACATTTAGATGAGATAGGCTTCTATTATTATCCTACCTATATCCCTGGGTTGATCATCCTGATCTGTTACCACAACTTGGAAGCTGCTGATTTCATTATTACTATTAACCTTAACCTTGGACTCAATGTCATTGAACTCTTGTGTTTGACCAAAGACATTACTGTCCTTAGGAATTGGTAGATGCAACACAGTCGAGCACTCAATAGCAGTCCCGCTCAACTCCTTAGTTTTTGCAGTGTACGTTTTATTATCCAATGTGTCAAATACGACTGGTCTGCTCACATTTGAGATGTTATTAGCCTCATCTATTATACCACCGGGTAAGTTGATTTTCAGGTATTCTAATCCGCGATTCGTATTAAGCTTAAGGTGTGCTGTTCGGGCTGTATTGACATTCCATTCTCTATTGCCAGGTGTAAAGCCTGGAAGTTCAGCCAATTCAGGGTATAACTTCAATGTCTTGCTCTTGGTTATGATTTTACAGAAGCCACTCCCACTGTGGTACTTCACCTCAATGTCTGGATCATATGCATGAATCACCTTAACTATGTCAGAGATGGTGGCGTAACTAGCCTTAGTAGTAAATGTTCTATTACCCACGTCAAACAGGGTTGTATTTTCAGGGAAATTCCAAAACTCCCAAAGTATTACAACCCTTTTTACCAGTAAATACTCATACTTCTCTAAGGATATTGGGACCCTTGGTGTGATAATGGTCTTAGGGGTTTGTACTACCAACGTCATTTTTCTCATTATAGTAGTATGGTGGATTATTCTCAATGGATAATTGATGCTAAAAGGACCCTCGAGCTTGATTTTAAAACTAAGTATCCTTACGCCGATATGAGTAGGTTTCACTTTGAAACATGGACCGCCACTGATGGATCAGTAAGAGGTGCTGATGTTTTTTTCATAACGAAGGATTGGATACTAGTTATTTAATATTAAAAAGAAGAAATTTACGGGTAATAAAGAGTACCAAAAGTATCTAACAATAAATAAGTACTACCACTGGCCTAAGTTGTGGCTACTCCCCGCCGATGGTGCAGGTGTGAATATACCGTTGGTGATCAATGATATGAGTGTTGGTGCTGTACTAAGTAACTTTGATGTATACGTTAACGATAGCGATAGCTTTCAGAGTGACCTTAGTGAAATTGAGATTACGGCGCCCAAGGAACTAATGCGTACCACATTTGATATTAATACTGTCATTACCGAACCATATTACACCAGT
Source organism: Trachythela sp. YZ-2020 (assembly GCA_016169945.1). Lineage (NCBI taxonomy): Eukaryota > Metazoa > Cnidaria > Anthozoa > Malacalcyonacea > Clavulariidae > Trachythela > Trachythela sp. YZ-2020. The sequence continues at coordinate 412,060 of JADLSH010000230.1, read as the reverse complement.
ATTTGTGCTATGTACGTAGCAACACATCTCTCGGGGATATCCATGGAGCATCTAAAGGTGGACAATCCACCGGTAGTTGAAAGTCTTATTAGGTATCATATTTATTTTTGGATTAGAAGATTCCTAACTGCTCCAGACGGCCTTAAAAGATACTCCAATCAATTGCAAGCAATTGTTAAGGTGCTTCCTATTGTTACAAAGCGGTCCGGTAGAAATGTCTACCAAGAGGTTCCTACGATTGCCACATTTAAGAAAGATCGTGCTAACAACAAAGTTAAAGATGTTAGATATGCCATAAATAGCCGAGGACGACCAGTTGGAATATACTACAAGCAAAAGGTGGGTGAGTCGGTGAGAAACGCATCTGCAGACTGTAAGTCATTTATACCAAAAACCGGAAGTACTGGACTAACAACACTTGGACAGAAGTTCCTACAGGAAAGTATAGAAAGCTTCGTATATGCAGTCCTCGGACCTCCGGCAAGAACTAGGTGACCAATAGTCAACAATGGGGCTAAGAGTGCACAAAGACAAGATGTATTCCGTAAAATTGTTGAGGACACCATAGTACAAAGTGATACAACCGTCACTATTGAAAACATGAGGAAAGCAATAGCAGCTACGAATGTGGTGCTTAACACTGCCATCAGCCCAGGTATTATTCTAGTCCCAGAAAATATGATTATTTTACAGAAGCCAATTGCTGGCTATAATAACATTCTAACCATTGCGAAGAGGACTATGACCTTCGGAAAGAACGCCAATGTGAACTACACATCCGAGCCAAGCAACAAGGACCACTCCACAGCGGGACAGCAGAGTACCGCGCAGCCGGACCACTCCACAGCGGAAGGAAGTCAACAGTACCAGGGGAAATTCTAGTGTTATTGGTTATATCAGCTTTGTCAGCCTTAACATTATCTAGGCTACTACTATAATGGCATTGTACTACGGTTATGATAGTTCTATGAACAGAAAGTCGTCAGACGTAATAAAATACAAGAATTGCGGGGGAAAATAAAGGATGCGAATGAGGACATGCAAGTTACTAATGACTCTTTAATATCGTTGAGTAAAATTCAGGCACAAAGTAAGCCACCGCCACAGTAATAATAATAATGATAATAATAATAATAATAATAATAATAATAGTGGATTTTATTACACGTTCAATAGCAGAATAGCTAAATTACAACGTGTTTACAAGCATTAAAATTATTTACGTTCCATAGCAGAATAGCCAAGGTACAACGTGTTTACAAGCATTAAGAACTTGACAATGGTTGGCAATTGTCATCTCCTGAAAACTGTCCCCAGCAGCAACAATTGCTATATTTGGAATTTCGCTCGAGAGCGTGTCGTAGCAGCTGCAGAAATAGTCGTAAAAATCCTCAATTGTTCCAGAATTTAGCGATGGTGGGAGATAATTTCACAGGGCAATTTTTGAGATTGACCTGGGGAGCCATTTTAGACGTAATATAATCCATAAACATTTGTAATCTGGACTAGTAAAATCGTGACATATTTTAAACGGAATTGTATCCTTAATGAAGACCGCCACACCACCACCTCTTTTATTATCTCTATCATTCCTTATTACACTAAAACCTGGGATGCCTGGAAAATGCAATGCTTCGTCTGGGATATCATCAGAAAGCCAAGTTTCGGACACCATTACTATGTCTGAGTTATAATTATGAATAACATGCGCCAGTTCATCAGTTTTATTAAGAATAGATCTCGCATTAAGAGATAAAATATTAGGTAACACTTGTTTAATTTTGACTGATTTAGTTCTTTGAATTCTAATCAGGTTATTGCAGTTCCTGGTTATCGAAGAGTGACCTCTACGTTGTTGGGTGACTACTACCATCCTAGTGATGAGATGAAGGAGTATCAGCTATTGGTCACAGCTGGGGTTGGTATAGGCAGTGGATACGTTGTTTACCAGTATTTATTATAGTGTGTGGTGGTATATATATATGACACTAGCAGTGAAGGAGTTTACACACAAAACATTGGGCGTGACATTAAATCCGGTGATAGCAAAAGAAAGTGGGTAGGTTTTATTTAAGGGGTGTGAGATAGCAGAGGCTCTGGGGTATAAGGATACGGATAGCGCTATAAGAAGGCATATTGATGATGAGTTTAAACGTCTAATAGCTACTCCGGTGAATCACCGGTGTAAGACTGTCTACATATTGGAGCCAGGATTGTACTCATTTATATTCCGATCCAAGTTAGAGTCCGCTAAACAATTCCAACGTTGGGTGTTCTCTGAGGTTCTTCCTAATATTAGAAAGTATGGAAGTAGTAGTGTATGTGGTTTCCGAGCCCCTTCTGTGGGGTGCAGCAGGGTAGAGCAGGGTGGAGCTGGGTGGAGCAGGGGAGAGCAACATCATAAAAAATTCATTGACATAATATGAGAGTGTGCAACATCATTAACATAAACATTAATTATGTATTGACGTCATAATGATATGCAAGGCGAGTTTGGGCAAAACAGTCATTATGTTGAGTTCAGCATATTTTGTGCGCAACAAAATATGGGTTTGTTGTCGCGAGATTTTTAAACTCCTTCAATCTCGTATCGATCTAGTGAAGTATTTCTTTCTGAGTCGACCAATACTAATAAGTTTACAAAGTTTTCAATCGTTTACTTAGTAAAGCCTATACAAGCGAGATTTACAAACATTGTCGTTTTGGCGTTAGAAACATAAATATTTTGATGCATTTGTTGCTAATGTAAACTAAAGACACAATAGCTTAACTCATTAAAGGATTAAGTCAAAAGGCTTGTTTGGGCGAAACAATCATTAAGCTGAACCATCACAATAGCTAAGCGTCCGTATAAAGTTCCCAAGCGTTGATCGGCTCGGAGGTATATATACTAGGCTCGGAGTTATATACTAAGCTTGGCTCGGGCCTATTCTTACAATTTAGAGCTCAGCTCGGGCCTATTCTTACATCTTAGAGCGCGGCTCGGGTCTATCCTTACTTCTTAGAGCTCGGGTCGAAGCTAAGCTCGCTCGCTCGATATGGAGGTAGGCTCGCTCGATTTGGAGGTAGGCTCGCTCGATATGGAGCTAATCTTGCTCGACATTCACTTACTCAATCTTAAGATTCAATGATTCACTCTTAGGATTCAATGATTCACTCTTAGGATTCAATGATTCAATCTTAGGATTCAATGATTCACTCTTAGGATTCAATCTTCGAGCTTGGCTGATAGTCATAATCATAGTCATAGAAATTGGGTTAACAAGTATATCCGAGATATGCTTGCTCGGTATGGGTTAAAGACATGTAAAGTTATGGTTAAAAGGTGAAAAAGCTACGAGGTTGACTCGGACAATATATACCCCCAAGCGAGTGATGAAGTTTAAGAATAACATGCTCTTAGAAGCAGACCCAGAGCAGACCTTATTTACTTAAAGATTTAGCAATGATGACGCCAGAGCAACGAGAACGTTACAAACAAAGACTATACTTCACGAGAGACCAAATAGATTCCTATGAAAGCTGAAGATAGTGCAAGATTATCACCTGAAGACAGACAAGAATATGAGAACTCTGTAAAGATATAAAAGACTCCTAAACGATATGCTTTTAGGAGTAGACCTTACTAACGCTGTAAAAGAAATTTTAATCAATAAATGTGTTTTAAAAATGAATTCGGCTGTGCGTGCTGTATGTACATTGTACAATAATTTCCCGTCCTATAATGATATACAGGGTGTATAAAAAAAAACTGAACAAAATTGAAATTGCTCTCAACTTCGCGAAGCGGCTCCAGGTACGAAGTTTTTATTAATATATATTGTTTGGGTATTTATAATGTAGAATAAACTAAAAAATTCTGAAAGTCACATTTTTCAAAACCCAGGGGGGGTTTGAACAGCAATGCAACACCCAACACATTTTCCACCCACTAACTCAAAATAACTTTTAAGCATTCAAATTTCGTGCGCAAGCCATTTTTGATCTGTTGGACAAGACACCCCCCCTGGGTTTTGAAAAATGTAACTTTCAGAATTTTTTAGTTTATTCTACATTATAAATACCCAAACAATATCTATTACTAAAAAACTTCGTACCTGGAGCCGCTTCGCGAAATTGAGAGCAATTTCAATTTTGTTCAGTTTTTTTTTATACACCCTGTATTCTCAATTTATTCAAATCGCCGTTAACGATTTACAAATGACTTACAAACCTCCGCATAGAATTGTGTTTACATACAATGTTTGTGTATGCTCGTAAATCTCGCTTAAAAATCACTGCTTTTCATCCTCTGCTATCTAATACGCTTGAAACTTTGTTACATTCGCTTGGCAAACATATATTTGTACTTCTCTATAAGACCTTAGCTATGCCTATTAAACTTTAAGATCTTCTCGTTTTAGAAAGCTATATGTCTGCTTGTTATTACTTCGCATAAGATAGTAATATTTTACGAGGTTAAGCGCCGCTATATGAGTTATCTAAGCCATTTGGTATAAGGTGATATTAGATACGAGAATATATTTACTCGTTGTCGAAACGGACTGTGTTTGGAACACGACGCTTGGGAACTTTATACGGACGCTTAGCTATTGTGATGGTTCAGCTTAATGATTGTTTCGCCCAAACAAGCCTTTTGACTTAATCCTTTAATGAGTTAAGCTATTGTGTCTTTAGTTTACATTAGCAACAAATGCATCAAAATATTTATGTTTCTAACGCCAAAACGACAATGTTTGTAAATCTCGCTTGTATAGGCTTTACTAAATAAACGCTTGAAAACTTTGTAAACTTATTAGTATTGGTCGACTCAGAAAGAAATACTTCACTATATACGAGATTGAAGGAGTTTAGAAATCTCGCGACAACAAACCCATATTTTGTTGCGCACAAAATATGCTGAACTCAACATAATGACTGTTTTGCCCAAACTCGCCTTGCATATCATTATGACGTCAATACATAATTAATGTTTATGTTAATGATGTTGCACACTCTCATATTATTTTTTATGATGTTGCCCTCCCCTGCTCCACCCTGCTCTACCTGTTCTACCCTGCTCCACCCCACAAAAGGGGCTCGAAAACCACATACACTACTACTTATGGAGAATATAAATTGTTTAATGATCCTAAGACATTAGCGTTTAAAATAGTTGATGAGTTCGACCTACATGCTAAGGTGGTTAGCTATATAAGACGGTTCCATCCCAATGCATTAATTATAGCTGGTCTCAGTGAACTTCAGGACACATCATCCAAAAGAGTTAAGTCATATATTTAAGGTTACCAAAAGGGGCAACCTGATTTAATAATTGGGAATTCACATAAGTATTATGGCGGATTGTGTATAGAGTTTAAAACACCTAAGTGCCTCAATGCCGAGTCAAAGTTATCTATCAGTCAGAGGGCACTACAGTGCTTATATCACAAAAAATAATTTTTGATATTTAATAGAGGACAAAAAGTTAGTTAATAAGTTCCCTTACAGTTTGTGGTTTTCGCTTTTCGTTTGTGAGATAAACGACTTTAAACATGGCAAAATGGGCTATTTTTGAAAAAAAGTCGCGGGCAGGAAAAGGACAGGAAAAGGCCTGGCGCGACACTTGTGTGACGTAGCTTAAGGGACGGAAGCTTTACTTTTACTGTGTTGACTTGTATATTATTGCTTCATCAGGAAGGCAAAACATAATTTTACTGAGTTGAAAAAGAAATTGCTTTGCCATTTTAAAGTGATGACCAGATCACAGCCCAGCAGAGATCCAGTATGAGTGTGGACTGTACTGTGTGGCTGAAATTTCGTTGATTATTACAATAACGCACGGCACAAGCGTGACAACTCTGCGTGCGTCTATGGTCTGCTTTAATATAATATAATATAATATTGATAGATTATTTGATCTCTAGTCTAGCCTTGGTATGGCTACGTTTTCTATTATAGCTCTTTAGTGGTGGATTTATCTCACATTTCCAATTCCAGAACCGATAGCGCTTCAGACTGCTAAACTGACAAGCTTCGCAAAGAGCCAAAGACCTGTCTCGAAAAGTAAACATTGTCATTTCAAGCGGATTGTATATATTAGAACCGTCGGACAACACCAATATGTTTGAAAAAAATGTGTTAAATACGTTGATCTAAGGAAATAAGAATGCACCTTCTACTTTTCGCAGTGACTGCGTCAAATTTGCGCAATGTAAGCCTGTACAAAACGTACATGATAAGCTGTATAGCATAAGCATGATCCCGACAGATCAGTCTCGTCACGGTGTTCGCAGCTACTATAGAGAAGACATTTCTATTTAAATCATATTACATATACGCAGTCAAAAATAGTTCAACGAGGCTTTAAAAATGGCACAAACAAGGACTTGTTACAATTCCAGACAGTTATAAAGTAATATAATTAAGATACTTGCGGCCGGAGATGATGGCGCGCGGCATTATATTTCAGCCATTTATTATTATATCCATACCGGGAGGCGAGTGTTCTACAATCGCTTCGTCGTCTTGTCGTTCACTATACTAAGGAGAAGCTAGAAGCTAATTATTTCCCTAGCCCACCGCAGAGGAGGTACGGTCTGCAAACTATTGCCAACGATCTAACAGTAGGATATCGGCAAACAAGCAGACAGTTCATATGGCATTCTTTGCAACTAAAACGTCGGCTTGTATATTTTGGAATGTTTGTTGTCGCAAATATTCTATGTTATTATGTTGGCCTTTCTGATCAGAATTTCTGGATATATATTTTGGTTATAATTTGTAAACATGTCCTCGCCTGCGAAGGTTTAGCACAAATAGACGAAGGCAATTGTGTGTCTTGTCTGCCGTACTTAGGTCATGTCTGCTTTAAGCATTGACAATGTAGTCGTTTAAATTCTGCATTGCAAACTCCAGTCACATTTTGTACACCTTCAGAATCTTCTGGTATATTTTGTGGGCAACATAAAGGTTATCTTTGATGGAATAATATTAATTTTTTAGTCCCAAATAGCAGTTTTCTAAGCCAGATAAGTCAATACATATAGCGCGTCGTAAACAAGTTCCTTAAGTTACGTCACATATGCTCGTTCCAGACTCTTGGTCAATTTGCGACTTTTTTCACGAAAATCACCATTTAAATGCATATATCTCGCAAACGAAAATCGAAAATTAAAAACTGTAAAAGAACTTATTAACTAACTTTTTGTTCTCTATTCGAAAATCAAAAATTATTTTTTGTGATATAAGCACTTTAAGAGCTATGAAGTGAATGGGTATAAGTGTATTGTTAGTAGTGATTATGATTATATAATCACTGAAATCTGTGATTATATGAAATTGGTTAGGATTAACTGTAAGAAATGTGGTAGGGGGTTTAAGAGTGAGAAAACGCTAATGTCACATAATAATGGATTCCACTGAGTCGTCTAGTGCGTTTGTGCACTTCGGGACAAAGTGTGTACTAATGGTATGAGACAAGTGAAGGCTTTGCGTGGATACACCAAATCAGTTCAAATACACTCTGCAGTAGTGGACGAAGTAAACCCTATAAGCGTGCTAGAGAAAACAAGGAAATCGGTGCGTAAAGTAATAATTGAGGAATTGAAGACCTCACGAGGTATTAAGTTTATTAGAACCATTGTTATTAAGTTCTACAAGGGTGATACTTTAAAAACCTATAAGGATGTGTATTTATAGTATATTATTCTACAATCATCATCGGGTGGTGGTATAGATAAACAACTACAAATTGGTGAGGGGCAGATTCTGAGCGTGATAGATGCATGGATGGAAGCTGGGTCTGGATGGGCTATTGAAAGCATTTGTCGTCAGTATATTAACTTAAATAAATACACTCCGCTCCGCTCCGCTCCGGGGTAGTAGTTATGCGCCATTACCTAATGAGCTACAAGTAGTCTAGGACCTGTAAAGGAGTTTGTATGCATTTCATTTAGGACAGATTATCTCAACTGTTTTAGGGTAAAATGACCATGGCGGTCAACATGGCATATGTGCCAAAACCCGAATCCGGGGCGAAAGTACTGAAAATGACCACGCACAGAAACGGCAATGTCGACATAGCTCTAAATCCTGAACCGCCAAAGCTACAGCCTTTCTGAATTTCTTATAGTGTTTAGAATGGTTGCTTTTAGGGGTGGCCACTGGAGGGTGAAATTTGTCTAGGTATCATATTTTACAAGAAAATGACTATGCACCATCCCAGGTCAACTGCTAATTATGCATCAAATTACTCATTCACCTGGCAAAGTCTATGTTTTCTTATTTCTTAAAATTTTTTGTCATAGGATGAAAAAATATGCTTATTTTAATATAATTATTATAAATTTCATAAGGAATGATATTGTTTTGTTGAGATATAACACATTTCATTTCACTTACCCCCCGCCAGAACACGACCAAGTTTCGACCAAGTTTCGTCGGGTTTTGGAGTAGTGCCATGTATTTTATCTTCGATTTTGTGTCCTTCGACATTTCCTCAATTATGTCGCTATCGCAATGTCTCGCCGCTTCTCTGCCCGATAAATGCCACTTCTTCGTCCACATCTGTATTTATATTACAGTATCCAAAAATAATTGATTGTAGAATAGTCCCAATCGAAAAATTGAAAGCATTAGTTCCACTTGGGAGTGAAAATGAGAATCAAAAACAAAAGGTTCAAAATAATTTGAAAGTCTCGCGCAATCTTCACGAAAACTCCTCGTGGACAACATTACAGGGGGTGTGAACATTTTCACGAATACGTTTGTTCGCGACCACAGCAACCCAAGTAAAGTTCGTGTGTTTAACTGTTTATATGTTTATGACAAAATAAACAAATATTCGCGTAATTTTGTATTTTTCTGGTTTCCTTTAGCTATAAAAAAGAAACCAGAGACTTACGCAATCTTTTTGCACCATAATTTTAAGGCTATTCTGTGTAGACGCCTGGCGTTTCAGCCCTCAGACCTCAGTTTTATTTACTCTTAATTAAAAAGTAAAACATAATCTATCGCACTTGACAGACGTAAAAATACTATTTTACTTTTTGCATTTTTGCTTGCTAAGGTGTGACCGACGGGTTTCCCGTGCCTTAAGACCAGTCGGCCTCCTAAAGGCTGTTTTGCCGGGATCACGTAGTTGTCAAAACATGTGTAATGTGGCATTTATAACATGTGCTTTCTATGCATGGTTTTTGTAATAAGAAAGACAAGATCCATCAGGTTTTTAAAAAGCAAACAAATCGGCAAAATGAAATGAAATGTGTTATATCTCAACAAAACAATATCATTCCTTATGAAATTTATAATAATTATATTAAAATAAGCATATTTTTTCATCCTATGACAAAAATATTTAGGTAATAAGAAAACATAGACTTTGCCAGGTGAATGAGTAATTTGATGCATAATTAGCAGTTGACCTGGGATGGTGCATAGTCATTTTCTTGTAAAATATGATACCTAGACAAATTTCACCCTCCAGTGGCCACCCCTAAAAGCAACCATTCTAAACACTATAAGCAATTCAGAAAGGCTGTAGCTTTGGCGGTTCAGGATTTAGAGCTATGTCGACAGTGCCGTTTCTGGGCGTGGTCATTTTCAGGACTTTCGCCCCGGATTCGGGTTTTGGCACATATGCCATGTTGACCGCCATGGTCATTTTACCCTAAAACAGTTGAGATAATCTGTCCTAAATGAAATGCATACAAACTCCTTTACAGGTCCTAGACTAAAGATAGTCGTAAGGGATTAATTAAGATTTCTTTTAGCTAATGAATAATAGCGTGTTCGGTAAAACCATGGAGAATGTGAGGAAGCGGGTTGATGTGAGACTCGTGACTGATGAAAAACAACTGTCTAAGTTAGTTAGCAAACCAACATTTGTTAACAGTAAAATAATTAATTAATGAGGACTTAGTGGTTGTTCACAAGATTAAGGAGGTATTAACATTGAATATCCAGCGTATGTTGGGATGTGCATCCTTGATCTATCTAAAAAGCTGATGTATGATTTCCATTACAACTACACTAAGAAGGTCTACGGTGATGGTGTTAAGTTACTCTTCACGGACACTGACTCTTTATTGTATGAGATAGTGACTGAGGATGTGTATGAGGATCTAATAAAGGATAAATAACTCTTTGATAATAGTGACTACCCTGAGGATAGCCCCTTTTACTTTAAGGAGAATAAGAAAGTAATTGGTAAAATGAAGGATGAAACAGCTGGGAGACCAATAAGGGAGTTTGTTGGTCTCCGCAGTAAGAACTACTCTGTGGACGTTGGTGATAGTGGTAGTGAGGTGATAAAGAGGTGTAAGGGTGTTAAAAAATCTGTAGTTAAGAATAATATTAAACATTCTGACTATAGGAAAACACTATTTAAATCAAAGATTCTTAAACATAATATGAAAAGTATTAGAAGTAAAAATCACAACCTTGGCACCCACAACATAAATAAAATATCATTAAGCTGTTTAGATGATAAAAGATATCTACTCGAGAATGGAGTTGACTCTCTAGCTTATGGACATAAGGACATTAGTATATGCAAAAATAGTTATAGTTTACACAAAATAGTTTGGTAGTATATAGGTATATCCCTAGGAAATGAAAGGATAGTGGTAGTAGTGAGGATGGGGAAGATATAGAGGAAATACTAAAACCCAATGAAGAAAATAATAATAAAATAAACGCCAGAAGGGAGTTAATTAAACTAGCTGAAGACGGGGAGTATGACAAAACCGTAGCCTACCTCAAGAAAGCTAGTAACAAAACAATAGAAAAACTATATAACAAATGGGAAAAGGATAGAATGAAGAACGCAAATGAGTATCTTACTAATTTAATTATATCAAAATGTGCCGATATCCTTGGTGGCCTTGAGGCTATAGAGTCATCTGATGAACTATCTAAAGAATTGAATGATAACACTCTTTTAAAGGGTGATGTTCTTAAAGCAGTTGAAAGAATAAGTCCCTATATTCCATTGTTGGGATTAATGAGTGGGGAGTTATAACAGCAAAGCATGTCTATAAGAAGAAGTGTGAATCCACAGAGTAGTGCACTTATTATATATAAAAGTGTGACTATATAGAGATGGGGGTAGAGATGGGTGTGAGTATAAGAGATGGGGGTACTGGTCATAGTTTCAGACTGACCGCGTTTCTGCGCAAATACGATGGCGTAAGTGGGGCCTTAATCTGTTGAGGAGATGGTCTCTACAAACTCCCTAGGTTTGCGTGGGAGGGCGGTCTTTAGAAAAAGTGAGTTCGTACCCCCATTTCCTATACTACTGAGATTTTATTTTACCAACTACCTTTGAAGCCACACTTTTTCTATAGGGATTTAGTAAGGGAAGCCATGCGAAGCCACACTGAAGCCACACTGATCAAGCCACGCTAATTATTAAGTCAGTTTGAATTGGAAGCCACGCGAAGCCACACTTTCAGTATCAAATACTTGATGTAATTGGCTTGGAATGCCTAATGTGATTTTATTTTACCAACTGCCTTTGAAGCCACGCTTTTTCTATAGGAATTTAGGAAGGGGAACACTGAAGCCACGCTAATTACTGATTAAGTCAGTTTGAATTGGAAGCCACGCGAAGGCACACTTTCCACATCGAATACTTGATGTAACTGCCTTGAAATGTCCAATGTGATTTTATTTTAGCAACTGGCTTTGAAGTCACACTTTTTCTATAGAGGTTTAGTAAGGGAAGCCACGCGAAGACACACTGAAGCCTCACTGAAGCCACGCTAATTATTAAGTCAGTTTGAATTGGTGAAGCCACACGTGAAGCCACAGTTTCCGTATCAAATACTTAATGTTAGGGCCTTGAAAAGAATGTGTATGTTCTGAAAATGAATCACCGTGAATTGACTATGGACGGATTTGGATTTGTTACCCGTTAATACTGCCTACTGGCCTACTTCACTATTCTATTTCTCTAATTCTACTTGTAAAAATGGCAGAAGTATTGGGCTTTAATAGATTATTACTCCTATATTACTCCTATTTTACTCCTATATTCCCTCCACTCCAAAAGGCTGCCAAGCTTTCGGATAACTATATTTTGTAGTTTTCCATTTTGGGGATAACCTATTAGGCGCAATGTACCCTAGCTAATATGCTCCACTGTACAATTATTATATGACTCTGTGCTTTTACTCCTCAAGAGGACAGGCAGAGGAGTACTGGATGTTAACAGTTCACCAATCAATTCCATGCTATTTTAATCGTTAAAGCAAATATGTGCCCAAAGCATCCTACATTAATTATTGTTTCACTCTATCAAACAGCAGATGATTCGTCAAGAGTAGTTTGGGTTAATATGCATATAGAAATCTATACTGTTATATTAGGGGTTTATGTCCGTTTACAACAACAATTTCATTGTATGTTTCTATGTGACCTTTGACATCATATTAGCAAAATAGGTGTAAGGGTGGGGTATATAGAAATTTTGTTCTAAAGAAGGTTGGGTAAAGATTTTTTTCTGCTCCGCAATACTTTCTCTTCGGCCCCCACCCCGGCCATAAATAATGACCAGTCCCTAACCATGTTTGACAACGCAAAAATCAACGATGGAATGGTTGATCAAACCATTTTTAAGACGGCGCAAAACTACGGTTTTAATTCACTCTACTTCGACGATATTAGCTTGGGAATCATAAATGACTACGTTAAATTCGTGAGACCATTACTCAATCCGCAATGTGAATAGTTGCTCCTAAATCAACAAGTGTGGTATGCGCTGGACTGCAATTTTAAATGCAGAATACCGAGAACATTACGAATGCGAGCAATAACACTTAAATTAATTTAGAGAAGACCTGTAGTTATATAATTTAAATTCTACACCATATCTATTAATGTAGAAGGTTTAGGTGGATGGATATTTCGAGTGAAATATTATATACAATATTTTAGACCTGAACGGGAACGGCTGCGAAAAATGCAACTCTAAGTCCTCCGACAGGAATTGAATCTGCGGCCCTGCGATTCCGGTGCAGCGCTCTGACCACTGAGCTACAGAGTCCAGTTGCCAAGCGTTAAGCACAACTTCATGTATATATATAGATGCGGGTACTGCGGGTCGTGATAAGGTAAATTAAAAAACAACAAAAAAAACATCTTGTAATTTGCCAAACCATAAATATAAGTTGTTATAGACGGCCAGCCAAGCTTGAAAAAAGTGTCTAGAAAACACTGTCGATGGCATTTTTTGTTACAAGCATGAAACTACGCAAAACGCCTGAGGATAGTGTTTATTTTGAGGGTGCATAGGGGGTGGTTGCCAACCGTAATTTTTTATTCATGGGCTAAAATTTGAAGGTTTTTTCTAAAACATTTCGAAGGATGGGATTTTTGTCGAATGCTGTAATTTATATCAGTGTTTTATTTTAATTGGCTGACTATCTAATTAACATTTGTAAAGCTCGGGTAATCTTCTTTCGTATAATTCAAAATGATATGCAAATAAGAAACATAGCGCAAATACATCAAAATACGACCATTCAAAAAGAAGCCACAACAATATGTTTTTGTTGTGTTACAGACAGGCAACAATCACATATGTTGAGATTACATACGAATCAGTATTACACGCCCGGTTGCCACCCAGGTAACACAATATATTTCTGGTGAGCCAGTCGAGTTTTGGCATGTAAATGGTTGAAAAACAGCATGTTGGCGCAAACACGTAGTTTTACTACAACACATAGACCTTCAAAATCGGTAAATATTCGGGTATTGGGCCTTTGGGTAACCACTCGTCTTAATAAATCCATCCTTATTTTGAAACTCGCTCCATACAGGTATTTTAACAAGTGAATAGTAATACCATGTTTCCCATTAGCATGTCACTTTGAGTTATGAGTTCTGCCGTTGCTCTTCCAGACCAAAATGAATAGCTGCCGAAATACTTTAAACGAGAAGTGTTGGTGAAGAAGAAAGTCAGAAGTTTCGTCTAGAGCGCCTTCAGTCTAGTGAGGTCAAATTTCACGATCCAATAAAAAGACGAAAGTTGCAATTGTTCAGCAATTCAAGTAACAAAGTCACAATTGAGGAAAACAAGAAAGTGAAATCTGTTGAAGTTAATCGGAATATCTTGGGAACATTACTTTCATTTTCAGCAAAGAGTGGGCAAGCTATTGATCTTAAAAAAGCACTTGAATACCCTTTGTGCCCTGTTCCGCTAAGCTTGGCTAACCCCGATGGATCCAGAAGAGTAACGACGAAAAGCAAGTTAACTGAAATTATAATCAAGAATGTGAAAAGCCCTGTATTATACCCGAGGGAAAGTCAACCTTACCCACGAAAGAAACTGTGTCTGCATTTATTGTCGATATGATGGCAAGTGTTAGGAGCATAACGCAAGTACCATAAACTTATGAAGATCTCACATGGAAGTTTTTGCAGCAGCTGCCGTCCGGATACAGTCGAGTTGACATTGTCGCAGGTACATACCAAGAGGTTTCACTTAAGTCAGCCGAAAGAAACGCAAGTGGGATTTCAGGCAAAGTGATGATCCCTTCAAACAAATCGAAAGTGCCTCGAAATTTTTTTAAGAAATGACGACAACAAATGGCGATTGATTTGTTTAATGCAGGAAACCATCATTCCGAACAAAGCAAAGGCTTTGGACTTGCTACGCTGCCAGGAGGTCTACTTCTCAACCTATAAAGATTGCCGCAAAATTACACCAGTTTCATGCGAAGTAGAATCTGAGCTAATTAGCAATCAAGAAGAAGCTGATAACAAGATCGTACTACACTGCTGTCACGCATTGACTCGTCATCACTCAAAACATTTTTTGGTAAGATCACCCTCAGGTGATACCGATATCCTTGTCATCCTGTTAAACAAAGTTGCTTGAGCATCAAGACCGTGTATATCTCGACTATGGAAATGGCAAATGTCGCAAAGGACTTTGGCTGGCCGATATCGATTTACCTGATGAGATCAAGAAGTGCATGTTGGGTTTTCATGCCTTCACCGGGAATGACTATACATCGTCATTTTTTCGAAAAGGGAAATTAGCTTGCTGGTCACTTGGTTTATCTTGGGAATTGGAAGAAGAATTAGCTGATGCTCTTGAAGAATACGTTTGCCTACTATACGGCAGCAGAAAGAAGAAAGCAAACGGCGTGCGAAGCGAAATCTTCGAACGTAAACACGTTAACCAAAGAAAGGTTATCGACATATCACATCTTCCACCTTGCAAATCAACATTATTCTTACATTCGAAAAGAGCAAATGTAATAGCGAAAATATGGAATTCATCACACGAGCCAATGCTAGAAGAACCAGATTTCACACACAATGGTTGGAATAGTTTACTTGAGATATTCTGGATGGATGAAGCTTTTCCAATAGATATGAACAGTATTCTTCTTGAACCATTATTCGATGCTAGTGATATTGACTGTGGACTGGACGAGGAGAGTGATGATGAGGATTGATTTAAGAACATCCTGCCTGAGACGGTGTATGTATACTATATGCTAATAAAACTGCAAAGTAGCTTATAATATGCTTTAGTTATATTGTAACGAAAAGACTATGTTCATGACTATGTAATTAGCCTATGGTTTTGACTTTACAGTACCACATTGTAATATGATTCCTGCATCAGCATTAGTTTAGTATACATTTTTCAAACAGTATAAGACATTATAGAGTATTATAGACCAAATATACAGCCATACACTTATGCTGTTCGCGTTGTTGCAGTAAATTATAGCGATTAAAGGAGTTAATAAAAGTTATTATCTGCCTAAAATAGCATTAGTACATTAAGAAACGCTTTAGACCCTATATCCTACAGTAATTGTCGTATTACACCCAAGATCATTACGGGCGTCCCGTTTACCATCGATTTTCGTTACAACAATGCATGCATACGGCTATCCAAAAAACATAGTCTTGATTTCTCCGCCGCGAAGTGGTACCTAGCGCCAGTACAGCCTGGTCTAGTATAAAGGAACAAATAACTGCAGTTCCTCTATAAAAAGCGGACAGTTTGTTCTTATTCAACAGTTCCTTAATATAAAGGAAAAATTACTGCAGTTCCTTTATATAAAGCGAACAGTTTGTACTTATTGAACCGTTCCTTAATATAAAGGAACAAATTACTGCAGTTCCTTTATATAAAGCGAACAGTTTGTACTTATTGAACCGTTCCTTAATATAAAGGAACAAATTACTGCAGTTCCTTAACGTAATCGGAACATAAAGTTCCTTTACTCAAGTACCTAATAAGTAAAACAACCAACTGCTTATATTAAAGGTCACCTCAAAATTACTTCGTTTTTAACACACCGTTGCCTTTGTCGTTTGTTTATTGGTGCAAAACACACCAAAACGTTTTGTGCAAATGCCCTCGTCGACGAATTTGTACATAAATATACAACTTATAGACACAACAAAACAAAAGAAAACGCAATTGAGAACAGAATATAAGGAAATGCAGGAAGGGATGATGCAAGGAAGGGATCAAACCTGATCTAGCCAAAGTAGAGGCCCTCAACATCGCCGGACCACTTACAAGCAAGGAAGATATACGATCGCTCTTGGACATGGCAGGATTCAGTGAACGATTTATACCGATTTATGCAAGATCACAGCGCCCCACAGATAACTACTTAAAAACAAATGGCATTGGGAAGAACAACACCAGCACGCCTTCGAACAGCTACAACAAGTCTTGCAAAAAGATACGCTCCTATATCCATAGGAACTAGGTCGGGAGACACAACTTGTAGTGGATGTAAGTCTTGGTGGTTGTGGAGCCGTCCTACTACAGAAAAGATAAAAAGCAGAAGGATTTCGTCCTGTGGTGTTTAAATCTCAAAGTCTCAAACCACCAGAAGCCAATTATTCAACCACGGAGAGAGAAGCTCTGGCGATCAGATGGGGGATTAACAAGCTGAAAAAATACCTCCTGCATGGGAGCTCAGTTTCAAAGTGATCAGAGACCACAAACCACTGCATGATTCATGAAGATATCAGGTGACTTACCACCCCGCATAGAGAAATGAAATGTCCAGGAATATGTATACGTAGTGGAATACCACCCGGGAAAATCAACATAGCGGACTACATATCAAGACACCACAGTGCACACCCTGGTTCAAGCAACTTGCACGCAGCCGACGAATTTGATTGCAAGTATCAACGACACTGAAGCAGTCACTAGATAGGATGACGTCGGTTATGGACGAAACACGGGAAAGTTCGAAACTTCAGAAACTGCAGCACGCCATCAAGACTGGTCAGCACGAAACAGATGAAGAACTGCGACCATATATGACTGCAGAAGTTACTGCGACCATATATGACTGCAGAAGTTAAGTATGACTTGCATGTCATAGATGGGATAATATATCGGGGGAAACGAATGGTCGTACCAGAAACGTTACAGCGCCAAGTTATCGAGTTGAGCCACGAAGGACATCAGAGGACTAGCAAAACAAAAGTAGAGCGGCAAATCAAGAAGTGCTTAGCCTGCAGGCAATACAGCCAAGTCGCTGCCACGAACCAATTAAGCCATCGGAACTTCCAGAGGGACCATGGCAATTCGTCGAAATGGACTTTCAAGGACCATACCCCGGCCAACGGAGACTATATATTCGTGATGATCGACAGATACAGTCACTGGCCTAAAAACGCATATTTGCCAACAAAGGAATACCGGAGGTGCGCCAGCCGGATAATGGCCAACCCTTTCATCAGCCGAGATCAAAGCATTTACCTCCAAACAAGCTAGGATTCGTTTTGAAGCATATAACACCTGAGTGGCCTCGGGAAAACGGAACTGTCGAGCGTTCAACAAGTGCACGAAAGAAGCAATACAAGCCGGCTATGTGGAACTGTGAAGGGAAACTAATGAACAAACTGCCAACCAAGACACACCATGACACCACGATGACGTTGTTGACCGATACAAATGCAAAAGAGCACCATCTATACAAGTTGGAGACCACGTCATCGTGATGCAGCAAAAGAGGAACAAGCTCACGACGGTGTTTGACCCACAACCATTAACAGTAACAAACATAAATGGATCAATGAATACGGCAAGTAGAAACGAATGGTCAATAACAAATACTCTTCGAAGTACCGTAGGATGCACATGAAACTGATGTAAGGAAATACATTCAACCTCACCAAATGACCAAGGAGCTGACGAGGTCGCGCTACCTGTAGTGATTGACAGGTCATTTACATAACAATGAAATGCGCGGGAAAACGGGACATATGACATATGGTAGCGAGAGAGAAAGTATCAAGTTTGTAGTCGTACAGTAAACTAAATAAATATATAAACGTAACGTGTGTGCTTAAATATTACATTGGCGACGAGGATAAATTCTCAAAATGAATGGCTTACAGCCCATGCCTTTGTTCGAACCGAAAGCTGATCCAACGAATACAAGCGCTCGATGGACACAGTGGATTCAGCGTTTTAAAACATATTTAGTCGCTTCGAATGTGAAGGACACTGCACGTCAAAGAGCACTTCTGTTGTATCAAGCTGGCCCCGAAGTTCATGAGATATTTAAAACACTGCCAGAAACGGGAGACGACAAAGATTACGAAGCAGCAGTCAAGGCCCTCATGAGATATTTTGAGCCGGAGAAAAATCGTATATATCAAACATATATGTTCCGACAAGCAGCGCAGCAAGATAATGAGACTATCGATGACTTTCACACACGTTTGAGAAGATTAGCAAAGTGTTGTGAATTCGAGGACGTCGAATTTGAAATAAAAATGCAAATTGTGTGCAACGGGACATCCTCGAGACTGCGTAAGAAAGCGTTGAAAGAAAGCAATTATTCATTGAAAGATATGGTAATCGATGGTCGGAAATCTGAAACCTGTAGTGCCCAAGCCAGTGGTATGGAAGAAAAATTTAAAGATGTACAAATTAATCAAGTTGAGAGAAAAGCGGCTGAGTCTACATGCTATAATTGTGGATTTGCTTACCCTCTTGGCGATCCGCCCGTGTCCAGCCGCAAACTCCACTTGTAACTCCTGTGGCATACTGGTCATTTCTCTAGAGTGTGTCGAAAGAAAGAATCGCGTCGTTTCTCTAAGCCACAACCGGCACAAGAATCGCTCCGACGACGAGAACAACCAAAAGAGCCGTATAAACATAAACCAGAAACCAAGCGAAGAAATCATGCACGGGCTGTCAACAAACATCGCGATTCATCCACGGAGACCAGTTCAGAAGACGATTATGCGTATGCTGTGGAAAACAAAGCCAAAGACGACCCAAAGACGAAAACAAACATACGGGTAAATTCGATTAAAATCAAGTTCATTGTTGACACGGGAGCCACAGTTGATGTAATCGATTCCGAAACGTACGATTGCCTCAAATCCAGTGTAAAATTGTGCAAGAGTACCACGAAGATATTCGCTTATGGCTCGGACAAACCACTACCTCTTAAAGGCCAATTTCAGGCAACCTTGGAATCGAACAAACGTTATACTGTCTCGGTTATTCAGGTTGTCGAAGGTAGCTCTGCAAATCTACTTAGTGCAAAAACCGCTCAAGATTTGGCATTAATTCAATTGGTAAACAAAGTCACAGAACTTGAAACGCGATCGAAACCGGAAGTTTCTAAACCGGAAGTTTCTAAACCGGAAGTTTCTAAACCGGAAGTTTCTAAACCGGAAGTTTCTACACCGGAAATCGAGGCGGGGAATATGGAGAACACAGATGAAAGGCGGCCAGCGCCTGCATCAACGCCGAAATGCGCAGACCAAGATATCCTGAAAATTATTGATAAATATGCAACTGTTTTTGTGGGTGAAGGGAAACTGAATACTCAACAAGTCGGGTTACACATCAACGAGAACATTAAACCGGTAGTTCAGCCGCAGCGCCGGATACCATATCATATTCGCAAAGATGTATCAAAGGAGTTAAAGAAATTGGTGGAAGAAGATATGATCGAAAGAGTCTGTGACCAACCTACACCGTGGATTTCGCCAATTGTGTGCATCCCAAAGAAGGACGGTGGAACACGAATCTGCGTTGATATGAGAGCAGCCAATCAAGCGATTGAGCGCGAAAGACATGTTATGCCAACGCTCTCTGATTTCCGTGCAGAGATGAACGGGTCAAAATATTTTTCGAAAATTGACCTAAAACAGGCGTACCATCAACTAGAATTGACTGAAGAAAGTCGCTATATAACTACATTTTCGACGCACGAAGGCCTATTTTGTTACAAACGACTGAACTACGGAACGAACAGTGCACCAGAAATATTTCAGAATATTTTGCAACGACACCTTAGTGACATTCGGGGAGTAAAGAATATCGCAGATGATATTATTGTTCATGGAAAAACACGAAAGCAACATGACGAAGCCTTAGAGAACTGTCTGAAACGACTAGATCAACTCAACTTGAAAGCGAAACCAGAGAAGTGTAGTTTCCTACGCAAAGAGATTAAGTTTTGTGGTCTAATTTTCACGGCAAATGGAACACGACCTGATCCAGCAAGAATCGACAATTTGGTCAAAGCCAGTGCACCAAAGAATGCCAGTGAAGTACGCAGTTTTTTGGGCCTAGCTAACACGTGCCGTGAGTATGTTCCAGAGTATGCTGAAATTACTAGGCCGTTGAGGGAGCTCACAAAGAAAAGTGTCGCTTTCAATTGGAACAACACTCACCAAAGAGCTTTTGAGCAGATTAAGAAGAAACTGACAAACGCTCCTACTATGGCATACTTCGATACAGAGAAGAGAAGCTTGCTTATCGTTGATGCATCACCTTTGGGAATTTGTGCAATCTTAGCACAACGAGAGAAGTCCGGAGAGTCGTACTGTATTATCTCTTACGCCAGCAGAGCCCTGTCTCAAGTCAAAAGTCGATATTCACAGACAGATATTGAAGGGCTGAGTCTAGTTTGGGGGATCGAACATTTCCGACTGTTCCTTCTGGGCACTGAGTTTGATGTTTATACTGATCATAAAGCCCTGGAAGCAATCTTTAACAATCCAAAATCAAAGCCCCCAGCTCGTATTGAACGCTGGATGCTACAACTGCAACCGTACAACTTCCGTGTGATTTACAAGAAAGGAACAGTTAACGAAGCCGATTATTTGAGCCGTCATCCTATCACTACTACTCAAGGAAAAACTACAATTGAAAAAAAATTTGCAGATAACTATGTGAATTACATCATTAACAATGCTATACCGAAGTCAATGACACTTCAAGAAATCAAGGAAGCCACTTTGTCAGACACCATTTTAAGGAAAGTTCTAGAACGCATGAAATCAGGGAAATGGGACGAGAAGGATGTGGAACTGAAATCTTATCACATGTGCGCGGAAGAACTAACAGCAACGAAAGCAGGGGACCTTCTTCTAAAAGGGAGCATAATTGTTATACCAAAAACGCTACAAGACCGTGCGACGCAACTCGGACATCTGGGACACCAGGGAATAGAGAAGACGAAAGCGTTATTACGAGAGAAAATATGGTATCCTGGAATGGATAGTAAAATTAAGACCTTCGTTGAAAACTGTGCTGCCTGTCAAGCCGTTGGTCCGGGTAGTCCACCTGAACCGATGAGGATAATTCCTACCGCGACAGAGCCATGGCAAAGATTAGCACTAGATTTTTATGGTCCAATACCCCACAGTGGACAGTATTTACTTGTCGTAACCGACACCTACTCTAAGTTTCCTGAAGTGGAAATTGTGAAGTCAACGTCAGCGAAAGCCTGTATCCCGAAGTTAGACCGCATATTTGCAACTCATGGCATTCCAAAAAAGATTAAGACTGATAATGGCCCACCCTTTAATGGGAACGATTTCAAACGATACATGGCTGCATTGGGAATCGAATGGACAACAAGCACTCCGTTATGGCCCCAAGGAAATGGTAATGCCGAGAGTGTGATGAAGCCGTTAGGAAAAGTGATAAAGACTTTTATATTAGAGGGGAAAAATTGGAGACAAGAACTTCAACGATTTCTGTTAAATTATCGCTCAACGCCGCATGCTACTACCAAGATACCTCCATGTGAATTACTGTTCAACCAAAGGTGCAAGGAAGTCTACCCGAGCTGTCAACAAAAACGATCGTGAACAAGCACCAAAGTGCCAAGGAAAACATCGAGAAAAAGAAGATCAGGAATAAGCAATACTACGATGTCAAGAAAAACACCAGAACATCCACAATTAGGGAAGGTGACATTGTTATTTGCAAACGGAAACCAACCAACAAGCTATCTCCTAGATTCAATCCCGAGCGATTGACGATCGTCGAGAGGAAAGGAGCAACAGCTACTGCCAGAAATGACAGTCCCAGTATCACGCGTAATGTGTCTCATTTCAAAGTAGTTAAACGTGCAGAAGAACAAAGTAGTGATGAAGAGAGACCAAACAACGTGGATGATGTACAGGGCAGCGGATTGGAAGACGACATGCAGGACATTATAGTAGAACGTCAGCCGACACCAAGAAGATCAACGAGGAATCAACGAACTGTAAATAGATTTGGTAACTCAATACCGTCTGGACTTATTTCATAGAACTTTAGTATATTACAAACAATAACAAACAATTCATAGTTATTCCGTTGAGTTTTGTTTAAAAAAAAAAATAAAAAAAATGTAGTGATTGACAGGTCATTTACATAACAATGAAATGCGCGGGAAAACGGGACATATGACATATGGTAGCGAGAGAGAAAGTATCAAGTTTGTAGTCGTACAGTAAACTAAATAAATATATAAACGTAACGTGTGTGCTTAATTATTACACTACCGACGACAGAAAGCGTGGAACAACCACTCGCTTGGTTCAGAGACTACGAAACGTAAAGTACATAGATGAAGACTAAACGATATGACAGGTGAGACAACGTACCAAATTACTTAGTAACTACGTTAATTGGTTTCGCGAATAGACTATCTATACTTTAAAGTATGGGAGGGGGTGTGGTATATACATTATATCGCCTTGCGAGCGATGGGATAGAGACAGAACACAGGGCAATGTAGCTTAGTGATTACGAGTATTGTTAAGAGCTAAACTAAAGTTTATAAACGGAATGCATCTTTATATCGATGTCACGTTTTATGCCGGCGAGATCCCGCCTGTGTGAGCCGATACTATGAACACGCCAGCCCGCTTACCGGGATGAAGTCAGGAATCCAAATTTCGGATATTGCCGCTTAATTTCACGATTTTTACGTAGTTTTATGTTTGTTTTAAGAACAAGGATGAAACATCTTGCTAAACCAATGCCTTTTATTGAAAAAAAAAATCAAGAAAAACAACGAAATCGTAAAAATATTTGTGTTGCGTGCATGAAATGTGCAAGTTTTGCAAGCGCTAATTATAGAACAACATTGTAATTTCATCTCGGCAAGCGGGATGAAAAACTCCTTGTGAACACACGGAAATATTCGTTCCGCTAGGCGACGACCATATGAACCAGCTCCAATTCATCCAAATCGGAGCCTTATGAAACACATGCTTGACAAGTGACAACTAAGGTTACTTTTTGGTCAAGGAGAAAAACGGTAGAATCCGGAGGAAAACCCTCGAAGCACAGGGAGAACCAATCAAACTCTACTTTATACACGAGTTTTCAAGCACACGGCAGTCTCTTAACCAAATAAACAAGACCCTCTATAGCAGTGGTGACTAAAGTACTTTGATTTTGTACTTGAGTAAAAGTATAGAAGTAATTAACTTAAAACGACTCGAGTAAAAGTAAAAGTACTGGGGGGAAAGCGTACTTGAGTATAAAGTACAAAGTATTTTTCAAAAATACTTGAAGTAGAAGTAAAAAGTAAAAGTACAATTGTCTGTAGCCTGTAAATGGGGGGGGAGTTAATACTCAGTCAACAATGGTCACATAAATCTGTTCTGCCCTTACCTAAAATACCTCTGGCTTTGCAGAAATGTACCTTTTGTACAATATGTAGAAATTGAAGTATGCATTTCAAACTTTTACACTGGCTTTCCGCCTGATTTCATTATACATGTATAATTCACATTATAATATAGTCATCCACCGTATATGACCTATTCTGCAATCTGATTGACTGAGTTAATTACTCGCTGTATATCAGCTCATATATATACAGTGAGTTGCGAAAACAATATGGCGGCACAAAAACTGCAACTATCTACAAGAGTTTTGCGAACCAGAAAACAGCGAAATACTCGCTTTGAAAGCGACAAAAACAGACAGAAAAGACTCCAAAAATCATTTGACAGGGTATAGTAGGATATACATTTAATATATAGAAATTAGTTTAAATAAATGTTTTCTACAGCATTAATAGCGAAAGAGAAAGAAAACAATCTTGTATATGAAAATGGACAATCACTAAGTTAAAGTGTGTGTACTGGGGGGGGTGGAGGGTATTCCAAAATATTTCCCTTTAAAATTCCATTACTCAAAATCTTAAAACCATTTTTTATACGAAAAACCTCAAGTAGCTCAAATGCTACTGTGCTATATTGCAATTTAATTATTATAAGAACATACACTCAAGTATTAAAGTTTGTAGTTTTAATCATAGACATATATAGTATTAGACTCATTTTTTGTTTCGTACCCCCACTAATGTCGTAATTCGTCTCATACCCTCCCAAAGGTTAGATAATTTGTTTCTTACCCCCCAACTTACCCTCCACCCCCAGTACACATACTTTATGACCGGTCCCTTATCATTTATATACCATGACAAATGCTTATCTAACAAGCTATTCCAAAGTTACGGTTGAATGATAAGGGACCGGCGTGCTCCCTGAGATATCGAGTATACATAGACAGCATACAAATAATACCATGTACTAAGTCCGATGCTTAGGGACTGATCATAATTTTACATCGAACGTCCATAAAACATCAATGTTTATTGATTCCTAACCCTAACCGCTGACCATAACGCATTACAACGAGACGTAAATCTATATTCAAATGGCCATATCGCATGCATCGCGGGTTCAGTTAAAAATGTTCGCGCGCTTTTTGTTTTGCCTTGCTTTGACGGGTAATACTGGCGCATGTTTCGCGCACGAATATATTTCTCTTTGATCTCGACCCCAATCCAATCCCTAACCCAAACTATATTGTGCACGAAACCTGAGAGTATAAGGCCTTTGACGTATATATAATAATTGAGGCAAAAAAATCCTCAAATCGTAAGTTTCAAGTGTAAGTTTCAATGTTATTTAAGAAAAGCCTACTGTATCTTGAAATAATTTGGTAGCTCGCCTCATTAATATTCAGAGCAGCTCAACATGTACAATCTACGCATGCTCAGCTGCTACGATAAGTTCCAATTAATTTGTCGGATCGTGATTGACGTGATCTGACGTATGTGATTCCACGCAATACAGCAACAACTACACTTTTCGCCAGGTGCCCAGGTATGAGCCAATGACCTTACTCTTGTCAGAAAATCCAGTAAATCACATGCGTCAAGAGGAGAATTGGATCCGAAAAATCGGATTGTGTGAGCCAGCGATCGCGCTTTTGGGTAGGGACTTCATCTAACCCTTATCGAAATTTATATAAACACTAATCCCAGACCCCACCCAACTCCGAACCCTAACATATATTATAATAAGTGTTAGACTAAATCGTGACGCACTTTTAGCCGCAATTCCCGATCGTCAATCTGGCTTAAAAACGACTTTAATATTCAATTCAAAAATTAAAAGGACGCTCAATCCAGTTTACTTTTCAGATCAGTGTGACTGACCGAGGGGGGAGTGGGTCGGTGTCAGAATTTGCGCAGATGAGATGCGCACACGCATCGCGCAAACAGCGCTTCCACTTTGAAGGAAATTTCCTTTTGAAAGAAATTTTTTGCAAAATGAAGGAAATTTGAAGGAAATAAATTTTGAGGGAAATGTGAAGGAAATTCTAGAAGAACAAAGGAAATTTGAAGGAAAATGCAAAATATCGCCAAAGTTGGTAATATTTAATATATTTTGAAAATAAAGCGTAAAATAAGCCTCAGTCTGATCACAATTTACCGAAAGTAGAAATTGTAGAAATTATATTTAGTCATCTATAAAATGATCTAATGAATATGGCTCGGCCCAGAATAATTTGAAAGCGAATACTTCATGTAATATCAATATTACAAAAATAATTGCATAAATCATAATAATTAAATCTTTGTTGATATAAATCTTTGTTGATATGCAACGTAAATTTCATATTTTTCAAACAATAACATGTTTTAGCTATAATCACATTGTAATTCTTATTACTTTATTCTTACAAAAATTAAAGTACTCGATAAAGTGCAGAAAAAATATCATAATTTCTGACAAAGATAATCGGTGTAGCTAATTATTCAATTTTGTCTCCCTGAATGACGTCATTCTGTTTATAGTTTTTGGTTATCTCATTTATATGTACGGAAATAATGCCATATAATTGTGTTTAGACTTTAGAGCAATGATAAAATTGAACATCCAGATGATTGTTCTGTTGAGAAAAGGCTATTTTGGAGAATATTCAACGTAATTTGATGAAATTTAAAGGAAATTTGAAGGAAATTTCACAATTTTTTGAAGAAAATTTCGGTCAAAATAAGGAGAAAAAAAGGATTTTTTGGTTTTTCAAAGTGGAAGCACTGCGCGCGAAGGAAACGAAAATTTGAAACTTTGTTTACAAATTTCATCAAAGTATTACCAAGAAAATGCCAATTTTAAGCCTGATATAAATGATGTCTTTGGATATTAATGCATGTCTTAAAGCATTCTCAGTCGCATTTTGCCAATACAGTGGCCATCCCAATGAGCAAACGCTCAAATATGTTGAACGACAGATGGACGTAAGTTGCCTTTTAGATTTTGACCGTTGCTTTAAATACTTTGATAATAATAATACAGTAAAAACCAGTATATTAAGAACGACCTGCCTGAAATTTAGACAATGGAGCACCTAAGATAACAAGAACTACTTCAGGCTGACAAATAGGCTGGTTCTTAACTTCTTATGAACAAATAGGCTGGTAAGCTGGCTCTTGCTGGTCAGGGTTCTGCCCAGGACCATGTGAGCGCCGGGTACCTGTAAGGCTGTAACCCTGATGGCATGACCCCCTCCCACCCTGCCAACAACTTTTAAAACTTGATTGACTGGTCTCAGAGTAGCTTGAAATGCGAGATCGATTAACAAAGTGTAAAGTGATTAGAGCCGTGCTGAATTTCATCTAATACTAATGTTTAAATAACAAAATTCGCCAAAGTTAAAAAAACACAAAATTACTTGCAAAAATATCTATTACACAGTACAACATTGGGGTTTTCGTACTGCATATTTGAAACTTTTCAAGTGCTGGGCAGAAGAGTCCGCTTTGGTGTGAGTGCCGAGCGGCACTGCTGAGTGCTGGGCTCTGCCGCCCGGTGCCGCCCACCATGGGCAGAACTCTGGCTGGTTCTTTTGGAAACCAAGTTCTAAATAATATACAAGAGATATGCATTAGTATCAAATAATAATGCTCAAGGATACAATTTATCAAATTCAGAGGCTTTGAAATAGCAAGGATCAGTGTATGAGCAATTAGTACAATTTGATTAGTAAAGAAAACAATTTAAAACCAGTAACCATTGATTTTGAAGTACTGAAATTAGAACCAGTTAAGAACTAATATTCATACTAATTAAGGGCCTGTTTTATATATGATTCTGACTAGACAGGATGGGAGTATGGGACAGTTGCCAAGATTAGGGATGCACCGGAACTCTGTTCCAGCTGGTTAGTTCCGGCCGGAAACCTTATTTTTTAGGGTTCTGGTTCTGGCCAGAACTGATGGAAAAAAGCATGGCTGGAACTGGAACTCTGTCTTCATTGGAAAAAAGAATATAAAGTTCATTTACTGATGATCGCGCACGAACATCGACCAAATATTTGAACAAATCACATTGCTGACATCATTTTAATTACATAGACATACTACCATAGACATCTATTCTAACTTTTAAGGTTTGTCCGTTACAATTCAAAGTGTATAATTATCTGTTTGACAATTATGGACAGACTTAAATAGACTCAGTTCTGGTTCCAGCCGGATATATTTCAAGTTCCGGCCAACTTAAAATATTGGTTCTGGTCTCTGCCTAAGCCCATGCCTGTCACAACAAATGGTGGTTTTTTAAGCCAGTTTTTACTGCAACATTCTAGGGAAGGGTAAAACATATATGATTCTGTTAAAAAGATGTCAAAATTACATCTGGTAGGGAGGGATTTCCCCCCTGAAATATGCACATGTAAACACTGAATTAAACTCTGACTCTCACTTCTTTAGAGTGAGAGAGCTGTGGTTACCTGTATTATAAAACAGCTTCCAATTGACAAACAATAAATATAACAATATGTCTTGTCAACTTAATTGACTGTATCCTGCATGAATTGGGCTCTAATGGAAAATGTGGAAATATATATAAAGCAAAACTGTACTTGAAAAACAACACAGAATTTTGAGTTATGCAAATTATCTGCTGTCAGGGCATCAGCTCGATGTCTGTTTTTGATATGGGGAAAATAGAATGTCACAAGTCGATAATATTCGATTTAATAACCATGTTTAATAACCGCATGCAGTTGACCCTGACTCTTCAGCTTTTGACCTTTCGCTGAATACTTCAGTTTCCTCTACCTCCTATGAGGGAATGACCCTTATTGAACAGTTTAGAACTGATAGAGATTAATCCTAATCCAACATACAAAAGTTAGTTTAGTTTTGCTTTCTTCTCATAGTTATAACACTGGACCTATAAGAAATAATCCTTATTGGACCTCTAGGGAGAACAGTCTAGAACTGATAGAGATACCCAGAATACATTAAGTTAGGTTTCCACTTGTAGTAACACTGGAGCAATAAGGGATGGTCCTTACTGGACTTCGAGGGAGAACAGTTTAGAACTGTTATAGAGTTTTAGCTATAATTAGACTCTGGCTATAAGGGATATGGTCCTTGTTCGACCTCTAGAGAGAACATTTTAGAACTGGTGGAGATATCCGATATAAATATAGTTTGTTAATTAGTCGAGGTTTCTTCCTGTAGTAATTAACACAGGATCAAGGGATCATGGTCTTTATTGGACTTCTAGGGAGAACCGTAACAACACTAGACCATTAAAGTCCTGATATGTCCTTACCTGTCCTCAGGGCCACCGAGAGAATTTGCAGGGCCCAGGGCAAAATTTTCTCTGCGGCCCCTATGACATCACTATTATCAAGCCGCAGGAAAAGACTAAAAATTGTGCTAAGGCATATAAGGGCCCCTAACTAGAATCAGGGGCGTAAGAAGCTTATTAAACTTAGGGGGACCGACTCCCACAAGGCGCCACCATGGTTTACCTCTTTTGTTAGGCCCTTTCATTAATGCTTTCATTGCTGCAATTTTTTAAAATTCAATTATTTTGGGCCCTCCAAAATCTGTAAGTGGCCCTTACACCGACCCCTACATTTTGAGGGGGCCTGCTCAATTTTAGGCTCTCTCTCAAGTTGGGGGCCCCTATTAGGTCGGGGGCCCGGGCCAAGTT
Source organism: Trachythela sp. YZ-2020 (assembly GCA_016169945.1). NCBI lineage: Eukaryota > Metazoa > Cnidaria > Anthozoa > Malacalcyonacea > Clavulariidae > Trachythela > Trachythela sp. YZ-2020. The sequence continues at coordinate 382,510 of JADLSH010000230.1, read as the reverse complement.
GCCCCCCTGCCCCACCCCCTCCCCCCTGCCTGTCCTCTTGGTAGAACAATTGAGAACAGATGGAGCTCAAGTAATTTAGTTTAGGTTTCCTTCTGTAGTATTAATATCACTTAGTCAATAAGAATGACTACTGCTGGACCTAGAAGAACATTTAGAATTGCTAGACCTATATCCAGTGTAAATTATGTTAGTTTAGTTTAGTATTCCTCCTGTAGTAACACTGGATCAGTAAGAGCTAGATGACCTTCACTGAACCTCCACAGGGAAGACTTTAGAACCGATGACCTTCACTGTTCAACCTCCACAGAGAAGACTTTAGAACTGATAGTACAGTATAAATAAAGTTAGTTTAGTTAAATAGATTCTTTTTATTGTGTTTACCACTCTGAGGTGGACAGAAAGCATTAACAGGTTTTAATTGCAACCCAATTGACAAAGGTTCCGAGGGTTATATTAGTTAGTGGTTAGTGCCTAAGGGTTAGTTTTTAGCGAGGGAGGAAAACCAGAGTACCCGGAGAAAAACTCTCGAAGCACAGGAGAGAACCAATCAATCTCTACTTACATGAGTTTATCATGCACACTGACGTTACCCAACCTGAGTAAATCTGTGCCCTCGACTTGCTGTATAGGCGGCTTAACTCAGAAGTAAGGGGCAGCATCTGCCACCCGTGCTTCCCACACGGCTCAAAATAACGTTTTATCATATCATTCGCCGGTCATGGTGATCGGTCGATCAGTTCCATTTGTGACCGGTCAAACACGATTTCTGACCGGTCAACTCGCTCGAGACCTTCCAAAAACAATGAAAACGGAACACAACAAAAAACGCATAAATCATACTCTCTCGTGCGCTATTATTCTGGTACCGATGCGTTGTCACTTGATCTTTGAAGAAGCATTCTCGGCGAGATCGTTTTGGCTGTCAGCGATGCAATTTTTCCTTTCATAAACGGTCAGCTCGTCCCACCTCTCACAGCATGTTAGGAACGTTAAACATCAACGCATGAATCACAACGCTTTGACGAATTGACATAATATTTACAGGGTTCGTGCTACTCCTTGAAGTCCTTAAATACTCCTTGAATGAAATTCTGACTTTCAAGGGCGCTTGAAATGCCCTTGAATCTTGTAGTTTGCTGAGAACTCCTAATTTTCCTTAATTAATAAATTAATCTTTTCTCTAAATAAAGGTAAAATCCATAGTATAAGATTTTGTAAGTTGGCAAAATCCTGATGCTACAGACACGAGAAACGGGAAAAGTAACGTTAAAATGATACAACTTGCAGATTGTTACATCAAGTAACTAATAAATTTGTACCTTTCTAAAGTTTTCCTGTTATTACTCATTATAGTTTAACATTAAGCGATATAGTTCTAGGTGTTCGTGATATTTCGGCAATTTTAACCTCACAAATTTATGCCAATCTGAGGAATTGTTGAATTTATCTTGTCTTTTCTTGAAAGAAGACATCCTAAATGCTCCTTGAAAAATGCTATTTTACTCCTTAAAAACTCCTTAATTACTCCTTGAATTCAACTATTCAAGACCAGCACGAACCCTGTATTTAACGTTTTCACAACATCTCAAAAATCAATCTCGTTCCCAGAGCCAAAATCTGACCGGTCACTATGACCGGCGTCATACAAATTTGACCGGTCATATTAAAATTTTTTTGGGCCCTGTTCCCATATGTTTCCACCTGCAGTAAAACTAGACCAATAAGGGGTGTCTCTTATACTAGTTCTCCACAAAGAACAGTTAATTCTTAAGTTGGTAAGTATAATATTTTTTTGTAATCTATTATTATTTGTTCTCCTCTAGGTACTTATTGGTATCACGTCGAACGACAAATCACTGAGTGGTTTTACAGCAAGAGAATTGTTACCCACAGAATGTCTCACATCACTTGTTAGCATGCTAAGTGAGATGAATAACAAACCGAGACTGACAAGCAAGTGTTTGTTGCTCCTGTATAGCTTAGGTAATGTGGATGCACCGGATATCATATCCGGTCGGACAGCATTTATCTCATGGTAATCTCATGTGGTATCGGTCCGGATATTTTAGAAATATTCGGGCCTTTGTTTCAGGTTAAACAATTATTTGATATGGTTAAAACAGTAGGCTGGGGTGCATGTTCACAATATTTTTACTTGAAATCATCATAGAGAAGCTGGCAGTATTTTCAATATTTTTCAATCCTGTTTGCAAATGTGAACCTTTTAACCTTTTATGTGTCCGTACTAGAAAGGTGTCCGTGTTAGAGAGGTGTCCGTGTTAGAGAGGTGTCCGTATTAGAGAGGTGTATGTATCAGAGAGGTGTCTGTATTAGAGAGGTGTCTGTATTAGAGAGGCGTCCGTATTGAAGAGGTGTCCGTACTGGAGAGGTTCCGTATTAGAGCGTTGTGATATGTTAGTAAATTTATGTGCATATTTGTGACAGCCAGAGGAGTGGTTTGAGTCATGTGTTCAGTGGTTTACGTTATCTTTCAGCTATCGACAATGAAACCAGAATAATGCTGCGTGACTCTTACCATCTGACATCAACATTAACTGGACTGCTCCTTGACCACAGTTCTCATCCATCATCAAATGAAAGTATCATATTCCAGGTATGGTGCACTGTTTACTTATTTTGTTTTGCACATAGAAGACAATATATATACTGCTATACAGATTGATCATGCGAGTAGCGTTATTATGGCTTTATGTAAAACGTGAATGGGGATTGAACAGTTGAATACTGTGATACACATAATTCTAAATTCTCCAATCTCAGCTATACATGTCAATGAAATGATTCAAGTACAATTTTATCCTGCCTGATCAGACCCAGCATTTGGATGCATCATTTGAAAGTCTGAGTTGATATACCAGCGTTAAAGCGCCTGGGTACGAGGCTGTTGATATACAGTAATTACCGTCAATTCTCTACTAAGTTATCTGCCGGGGGAAGGGTGTTATTTTTTCAGCCGCATTTGGGGCTAAGTTGAGAGTTGGTCTTGATTTTTTTACTCAAAATAGTTGTTTGCTATTAGGTGTAATATGATATAAAAACCGTACTCAAACACACGGTTTTAACATTTCCCTAATCTCAACAAGTACAATTTACCATTATAGTGAATGGGAAAATAAAAACATAGTAACAATTGTAGTACTTTGTCAATTAGGATGGCTTATATTGCTGGACCTCTACTGTAGATAGGAAGAACATTATATCTAGTATAAATGAAGTTGGTTTAGTTTAGGTTTCCTCCTGTAGTAACACTAGATCAGTAAGAGATGACGCTTACTGGACCTCTAGGGAGAACAGTTTGGAACTGATAGAGTTATCCAGTATAAATAAAGGTAGTTCAGGTTTAGGTTTCCTCCTGTAGGAACACTATCTAGACCATTACAATTTACCATGATAATGATTATAGTGAATGGGGAAAAAATAGTAACAATTGCACAAAGGAAATAAATAGATCTTAATATATAATATATAAATCTGTTTTTCCTTGTTATGAGGTGGAGTGCAGGAGACCTAATAGAAAGGTAAGGGGGGGGGGGGTAATAGATATCTTGAGAAGTGTCCGAAAGAAAGGCCGTATTGGAGAGGAGGATGTAATGATTTATAGAGGTTTTCAGTATGGCTCATATGGGATCAGAAAGGCTTTTTCGGAAAGTGTTATCATCTTGAGTTCGTCGTATGGGAGTCGAAGAGGGGCCCCTGAGTTTACTTATAGAATAGAATAGAATAGAATAGAATTTTATTTGCACTCGGAAAAAAAATTTATTATAATAAAGATTTACATGAAAGAGAACGGTGCTGGGGAATTGGAGTAACTAAAGTTTTCGAGCCAATTCCCCATAAGATCTATATACAACAATGAATTAAATATGGCAAATAATAATATAAAAGAAAATAAATTTAGAAATATATAAAGAAATATAATAAATACATATATACACACATACTGTACATTAAAAAAATCATTATAGACACGGTGTTTATAAAGCTTTACGAAAATTGACCCAGAATATAGCTAATTAGTTTACAGTTGCCACTGACCGTGCAGCACGACGAGGTATTCCTAATCTATGAATGCGTGGATCCAGTGTTAGTATCAATAAAATATATACTTGAGGGTTTGTAGGATCAAACTACTTGAAAAATATAACAAGAACGTCGACGTTTCGATAGAAGGCCCTTCATCTTGAAGTTATGTAGTAGCGTGGATCGGGAAAGGCGAATGATTTTTAGGTATATTTCATGAAATGTGTTTAAATTCAGGTATTGTAGTTTGGTCTTACTAACCCTCGAGCATTTTCTTAATCAATGTTTAAAGTTTCAGTGACATCGTGCTCCTTGTAAACTTTCTGTCAAGGCCTATTCCTTATGCTAAGACAAGGTTTATGTAATGCAATTTTTATGCTATTAGATAGGTTAATTTGTTAATGTTTCTGTGTTTTTCAGTGTTTACAGTTGTTACAACGTATAACATATGACTGTAGATATCATGTAGCATTGGCTCATATTGATGATCTGGTCAAATTTTTAGTCAATGAAATGTAAGTCGTGTGTATAAGAACAGTGCATAGATAGACTCAAAAACGTAGTTGTAGAAATAGTGTTTGGTTAAATTCACCCTAATGGAAATTGGCCTTACCGTAAACCTCGAATAGAAGTATTAGAGAGGTGTACGTATTAGAGATGTGTCCGTACTAGAGGGGTATCTGTATTAGAGAGGTGTCTGTATTAGAGAACTGTCTGTATTAGAGAGGTGTCTGTATTGGAGAGGTGTCCGTATTAGAGAGGTGTCTGTATTAGAAAGGTGTCCGTATTAAAGAGGTGGCCATATTAAAGAGGTGGCCATATTTGAGAGGTGTCTACATTAGAGTGGTGTCTGTATTAGAGAGGTGTCTGTGTTAGAGAGGTGTACGTATTAGAGAAGTGTAATATTAGAGAGATGACTGTAAATTAGAGAGGTGTCTATAATAGAGAGATGTCTGTATTAGATGGGTGTCTGTATTAGAGCAGTGTCTATTGGAGAAATGTCTTAGAGTGTTGCTCGTATTAGAGAGGTGTCCATATTAGAGAGGTGTCCATATTAGTGTCCGTATTAGAAAGGTGTCCGCATTAGAGAGGTGTCTGTATTAGAGAGGTTCCCCCACTAAGAAGAGGTTTGACTGTATGTGTTGTTTATTTACAGACAAAGTGTTGAATGTGAGCTAACCATGCCTTCATTGGGAATATTAGCCAATCTCTGCCGAAACAATATTGCCGTACAAGCCCAAGTAAAAGCTTTGGTATGTACTGTAGCCTAGTTGTATGAGAAACCTTTGCCGTGTTGACATTAAGATCCTAGATGCCCCAGACTTACCTGTACATGACAAGTACCTAACTTGGGCCTGACACGATCCGATTACACTAGATACCTACAGATTCGTATACAAATTAGACCATTATACTGTGCATGCAAAACAATGAAGTAAAAATCAAAATTCCGCTGAGTATTGCTATCAGGGACTTAAATTTTAACAACGTTCTTATGGAAATGGGTTTTGGGTCAAGATTGCATATGATTCAGCCTAAACACGGTGAATCAACTAAACTTCCAGGTTACTTAAATTTAATCAGTGCATGTGTATTTCTTTGTATGGTTTAGTAACTTTAACCTTCTAACAGACTGAGTAGGGGCCAGACTATTTACGGCATAAATTGAACGATATTCTTTTCAATTTTAGGACAACATTAAATATATTTACCGTAGCCTAGTGAAGTTTCTATCACATCATAACTTGACAGTGATTGTGTACGCTTTGTCGCTTATCACAAGTCTGGCTTTGAAGGAACAACTTGGCGAGAAGGTACTGAACTATATTTTGTTCATACTGGATAGCTTTATCAGTTCTAAACTGTTCTTCCTAGAGGTCCGCAATAAGAACCATCTTTTGTTGGTCCAGTGTTACTACAGGAGGAAACCTAAACTAAACTGACGTTACTTATACTGGATAGCTCTATCAGTTCTAAACTGCTCTCCCTAGAGGTCCAATAAGGACCATCTCTTGTTGGTCCAGAACTAAACTAAACTGACTTTATCTATACTGGATAGCTCTGTCAGTTCTAAGCTGCTCTCCCTAGAGGTCCAGTAAGGACCATCTCTTGTTGGTCCAGTGTTACTATAGGAGGAAACCTAAACTAAACTAACTTTATCTATACTGGATAGCTCTATCAGTTCTAGACCATCTCTTGTTGGTCCAGTGCATGTTAGTACAGGAGGTTACCGGCGCCTATATATAGGTCTTTCACGGCCACCTACTGTATTTCTTTGTTTATTTGCAAAATCTATATTCGTCTTTCATGTGGAAGTTTTGAGCACAGACGCGTATTCTTGGAATTCAGCCTGCTATTACAATAATTATTGAAAACACTGGAAACCTAAACTAAACTAACTTTATTTATACTGGATAGCTTTATTAGTTCTGAACTGTTCTACCTAGATGTCCATGCAGCAAGAGCCATCTCTTGTTGTTCCAGGAAACCTAAACTAAACTAACTTTATTTATACTGGATATCTCTATCAGTTCTAAACTGTTCTTCCTAGAGGTCCAGGATGGGACATTCCATATTGTTCTGGTGGTACTATGTACCTAAAATAAACTAACTTAATTGGGACAGCATGCGGGTCTAGTTGTTAACACCAAAATTTTATCTACCATCCTCTTACATTCTATAGCTGTTCAATAATACAAATATCGACCAGACCTTTCAGTTACTCTTCAACATTCTTATTAATGGCGAAGGAATTTTGGCACGAAAGTATTCTGTGGATCTCTTCGTTGACTTGTTGCCAACTGACAAGATCAAGCACTTCCTGTCAAGGTACTTGCATGCTGGGATATTTAGAGTGCAAGGAAGCGCGGGTAGCAGATGCGGTTTACATGCATGCCGTCCCTTGCCGCTGTGTAAAACGCATAACTTGTTACAAACCTGCAGCAGACTTGCATGTACCAATGTTGTTTCAACAACTTGTTGTCAGGATGTGTTTGCACTTCTTGTTCCCGGCTTGTTGACAAGTTGCCATTGACAACTTGCTGCAAGGTTGTTGACACAACAGACTTGTTACAAGTTGTTCCAGCAAATTGTTTTCGTCCTGTAATTCGACAACTTGTTAACAAGTTGCGAGTGACAACCTTGTAGCAACTTAATTGATAAAATGACAACATTGTTGCAACTTGTTGACAAGCTTGTTACAAGTCTGTTGCGAACACATTTTGTTGACAAGATGTGAGATGTTATATTTCCATTAGATTTGTTGTAACAGCTACATAAAGAAACTGTCTTGCTAACTTTCTCTTGAGATTTTTCTAGTCCAGATAGCTAACATGCATCCAATCTAATTATAGCATCATCCTATATAAGTGTGATTTTATAGTTTTTGTCCGTTTCAAGATGTGCGAAATTAAAACTGTGCGAAAATATCGCATTTAGGGTGCATGCGTGAAATTAAATCGCGCGAATGCATGTAAGACCGAGCGAAAATTAATACCACGCGAATGTAAATAGAAGTATAAAGGCCAATAATAATTAACAATTATTGGATGAGGTTAAGCATGATATATCGAGAATTATCGAGGCCCCCGTTTGCGTTATCCCCTCAGCTAAACGAAAACCAAATTCAATAATTGTCGTATTATGCATTTAATGTGTAATGTATTACTATAAAACAACTACATTACACTCGTAACATACGGTGTCACTCCTCGACAAAAAAGCCATAACAAATGTCATACTAAAATTATAATGTCTAGCCATTCCAACAACGTCTCGATGTAAACAGTAATCTAAAAACAAATTACTTATATTATGTGAAAAATTTGTACTAAATAGTATTTTTGCACTTGTTTTGAACAGTTTAGTTATTTTTCCCCTTCGTCGAAACCGCCATGTTTATATGAACAATACTGCGGTGTTAACTGTAACAATTACGTCAGATCCATAGACAATACGTTGTGTTGTCTGCAGAAATTACGCCATACCTATACTGTACGTACATCACGAATTTATCTGTAGGCCAGCAGCCAATCAAAACAGAGAAGTAATGAGAATTACCTGGGCTGGCTCGCCCTATATATTTAAAAGCCCCCAAAAATTAACATTGATTCTTTTTAGTTATGATCACCTTGCGTTTTATCTCGACCAGTCTTTGAACTTGCTTTCAAGATGCGAGCCTGACGAAGCACAGAAGGTATTTATAAACTGCATGTACTTTTATCTCTACTAAATTTGTTTGCGTCTGTGTGTGTGTTTGTGTGTTTGTGTGTGTGTGTCGGCAGAGCAATTAGTAAACTATCAACCAATTGAAATGCATATTATCTTCCATAAGAGTATCTCCATCTCCAATTAACTTCTAAAATCAATTCTTAATGACTAATGTATTTTATTATATAGCAAGCGCTAGTTCCTGTAGTTTACGCGATATGATTGGCTAATCAGCGGTCCGTAAATTTTTAATGGTCTACAACAAAAACAAACCATATAATAAACTACTTATTTTACTACTTATGGTTGTGCCATATAATAAACTACTTATTAACCTCAAACGTTCGGTCTTTACGGTACATATTAAACCTCGGTCTTGCCGTATTGACCTTGCTATCGCTCGGTCAATACGGTAAGACCTTGGTTTAATATTTCACCGTAAAGACCTCACTTTTGGTTAATAAGTAGTTAATATTATTGTAGATCTTAACTTAGTATTTTGAAGTGTACTTATTAATATTAGAATATAGGGGCACCTATTGTATAACAGATGAATTATAATGCTGAAACATTTTACCCTGCTAAAATACAGTTTTCAATGTCGATATCAATAAGCCAGTTCGGAGTTTCGGGATACAATTGCAGTTGAGTCATAACATGTGGCTAAGACTGGAAGAATTAAAATATGCATATCAAAGTATTCAACTGTTCAATCATTCATTTGTGTTTCACATACTGTACAGTATAACCATGACAATACAGGGTGTATAAAAAAAAACGCAACCACTTAATATTCTAAGATATTCATATTGTTCTTAAGCACAAAATATTTTAGGCCCCTGGGAATTTAAAATGGCTTCTAATCGCACAAATCAGCTAAACTAATAATGTGCAGCTCACAACCGAACAACGAATTTTCATAGTTTTACAGTTAGTCTAGGACCTGTATAGGAGTTTGTATGCGTTTCATTTAGCACAGGCAATCTCAACTGTTTTAGGGTAAAATGACCATGGCGGTCAACATGGCATATGTGCCAAAACCTGAATCCGGGACGAAAGTCCTGAAAATGACCCCGCCCTGAAACGGCAGTGCCGACATAGCTCTACCTTCCGAAAAGCAAAAGCGACAGCCTTTCTGAAGTGCTTATAGTGTTTAGAAGGGTTGCTTTTAGGGGTGTTATTGGAAGGAAAAATTTGTCTAAGTATAATATTTTACAAGAAAATGACCATGCACCACCCCAGGCCAACTGCTAATTATGCATGAAATAACTCATATACCTGGCAGAGATTAAATTTTCTTATTTCCTATAAATTTTTATCATGGGATGAAAAACTATGCTTAATTTAATATAATTATTGTAGATTTCATAAGGATTGACATTGTTTTGTTTAAATATAATACATTTTATTTCACTTACCCCCCACCAAAACACGATTTCAGCCATATTTTGCCGTCTTGTTTGCTTTTTATCGCCGAGTCTTGCAAGTATCATCCAATTGTTGTACTTTTACATATTGATAGATGGCTAAAGAAGATTTCAACCAAGTTTCGTCAAGTTTTGAAGCAGTGCATTGTATTTTATCTTCGATGTTGTGTCCTTCGATATTTCGTCAAATATGCCGCCATTGCAAGCCTCGCAGCTTCTCTGCCCGATAAATGCCACTTCTTCGTCTTCATATGTATTTAGATTACAGTATCCAAGAGTGCTTCATTGTAGAATAGTCCCAATTGAAAAATTGAAAACATTAGTTGCACTTGAAAGGCAAAAACCTCCCATAACACATTTAGGACCAGAATCAAGAACACAAGTTTAAAAATAATTTGAAAGTCACGCGCAATCTTCGCGAAAACTCCTCGTGGGCTACTTAACAGGGGGGGGGTTCAAATTTTCACGAAACGTTTGTTCATACCACAGAATGACAGAACCCAAGTAAATATATTATATTTATTGTATTTTTATGATAAAAACAATAGAAAATACGGCAAAAATTTATTGTTTTTATCATAAATCATAAAAATACAATAAATATAATATATTTACTTGGGTTCTGTGGTGACGAACAAACGTTTTGTGAAAATATTCCCCTGTTAAATGAGCCACGAGGAGTTTTCGCGAAGCGTGACTTTCAAATTATTTTTAAACTTGTGTTCTTGATTCTGGTCTAAATGTGTTATGAGGGTTTTGCCTTTCATGCAACTAATGTTTTCAATTTTCAGTGGGACTATTCTACAATGAAGCACTCTTGGATACTGTAATCTAAATACATATGAAGACGAAGAAGTGGCATTTATCGGGCAGAGAAGCTGCGAGGCTTGCAATGGCGGCATATTTGACGAAATATCGAAGGACACAACATCGTGGATAAAATACACTGCACTGCTTCAAAACTTGACGAAACGGTTGAAATCTTCTTTAGCCATCTATCAATATGTAAAAGTACAACAATTGGATGATACTGCAAGACTCGGCGATAAAAAGCAAACAAGACGGCAAAATATGGCTGAAATCGTGTTTTGGTGAAAAGTGAAAATAAAATGTATCATATTTAAACAAAACAATGTCAATCCTTATGAAATCTACAATAATTATATTAAATTAAGCATAGTTTTTCATCCCATGATAAAAATTTTTAGGAAATAAGAAAATTTAATCTCTGCCAGGTATATGAGTTATTTCATGCATAATTAGCAGTTGACCTGGGGTGGTGCATGGTCATTTTCTTGTAAAATATTATACTTAGACAAATTTTTCCTTCCAATAACACTCCTAAAAGCAACCCTTCTAAACCCTATAAGCACTTCAGAAAGGCTGTCTCTTTTGCTTTTTGGAAGGTAGAGCTATGTCGGCACTGCCGTTTCAGGGCGGGGTCATTTTCAGGACTTTCGTCCCGGATTCAGGTTTTGGCACATATACCATGTTGACCGCCATGGTCATTTTACCCTAAAACAGTTGAGATTGCCTGTGCTAAATGAAATGCATACAAACTCCTATGCAGGTCCTAGACTAAGTACAACCGAAATCAAAACACAACTGAAGTGCAAAACCTTTTTCGAGCAAGATTTCCTGATCGGGACCCTCCTCACAAAGCGACAATCTTGAGGAACCGTCAGGAAATATTCGAGTGAAAGAACGAGCCTTAATCTCAACAAAAGTAATTCTGGCAGGCGAAGAACAGCACGATCGGAGGAAAACAATGCCGCTGTATTCCCAGGGGTCTAAAATCTATTGTGCTTGAAAACAAAGTGAATATTTTAGAATATTAAGTGTTGCGTTTTTTTTTATACACCCTGTCATTGAATAATGTTTGTACTAGCATATTTTGTCTTTTGTGTAAAGCGAAATAAAGAAAGGTGCACTTAAGGGAATAAATTTTCTAATTAAAGCGAGTCTACCGTGAGGAAACTAATTGTTCTTCGAGCAACTTTTGCATATTCAAATAAACAATTGAATGGTTGAATACTTCGATTTAATTCTTCCAGTCTCCGCTACATGTTATAAGAACGCGTCATTTGGATGCGCAGTCGAAACTCCTTACTTATTGTCTTCCTTACTTACGCAGCCGATACTCCTTAATACTTAAACTGGCTTATTGTTGGCCGATGACGCCATCTCTGTAACATGTAAAGAGCTAAAGGTACGTTTACACGCTGCGATTTGTCGGGCCGATTTCAGATGCACGTTAATGATATTTGAAAAATACGTGGCAAACGTCATCATGACGACATCAACTCAAAATATTCGTCATTAACATTCAACAAAACCTAAAATCGGCCCGACAGATCGCAGCGTGTAAACGTATACCTTAAGATGAGACTTTAGATCATCCCGGATGAAGACACTATAGACCGGAGTATGGAAACGTTGGCTCGTGAATGCAATTTGACCGGGCTTTGCGTTCATTTACTTAAACCAGCGAGTAGCGAGCGAAACGTGAATGAATTTAATACGACATTTTGTGGAGCTAATGCCTATGGTGATAGGCCAAGCAAATTGATCACATTTAGTTCAATTTGGATTAAAATTGGATGTTAAATTTAGTTATGCAATGTCTCCCAGTGTCCTGTAGTTCTTCATTTGATTATTTTTTTTAGATTTTTGAGTTTCTCTTGGCATTTTGTGGTGTATCCGACCTTCGTAATATTCTTCATCGTGTGTTTGAATCCAGCCAATCGTCCAATGATGGCAATGAACACGACGATGCCTTCGCTTGTGTCTTGTTCTGGGTGAATAAGAGCACCGATACACATTTTGTCTCAATAAAAGCTTTAGAATTTTTTAAGGAAATTTATGAGGTAAAGTTGTAGACTTTGAAATTGTAGCCTGCTCCACGGCCCACGGGCGTCTATTTAAACTCTTATAGTTATAGACGTCTGCGAATTAGCGTCAGATTTCTTGTTCTGACATACATGTACCATTGTGTATCTGAATATGTGTAAGATATGTATTGATTTGCCCGATTTGAGTGTATGCGTGATTGACAGGCTTGCACATATAGTATCAGCTCGAAAATTTTACAATGAAAAGCAAGCTCTTTAAAGTCGTGTTTACACTTAACTAAAGGCCCGAGCACTACGAATTGGGCCATTGTATGCATGCAAAATTGGGTTAAAATCAAAATTCTGTTGAGTACCGAAATCAGAAACTCGTATTTTAAACCTTTTGTAGTAGAAATTGGTCTTGTGTCAGTTCAACGTGTTTGCATTAGAGGCATGACCTGAGACGTACCTGCTGGGTTTGTGCTTCGGGGGGGGGGGGGGGTTATCTGAGTCGTCGAGCACTTGCATCATGAGCCTCTGGCTTGGGTGAATTGGTCAACCACACCAGTCAGGGGTGGAAAAAATATTCTATTTTCTGAGACCGCTAGGGAACATTAAAACATTTTCTGCTGACCTAAAACACTTTCTGGTACCAGTGGTCCCATGGTCCGCTATTTTTTCCGCCCATACTGGCCACACCCTGTGTAATCGACATTAAATTACTATCTACCTACCTACCTACCTACCTACCTACCTACCTTGTTAAATAATATTGTATTTGATTTCCATACAGGAAGCTATTACAAACGGTGAATCCACGTATTTAATGTCACGTATTAAGACTCTACTACCAAGCTTGGTCAAAAATCTCGAACCTCCAACAAACGTGGAGGGACATGGAACGAGAAGGAAATTTGAGAAGATTGTCCGTGTGCTAGATGTTTTAGGAGGTGATTGGAGGTTAATGTGTAGCGCTGATGGCAGATGCTATTAGCGCGTTGCTCCTTACCCCTGAGTTAAGCCTGCTACACTATAGGTCAAGGGTAGGGTATTTACTTAGGATGGGTGATTACCCTGCTCTGACTTGATTACCCTGCTCTGACTTCGAGGGTTTCCTCCTGGTTTTTCGGTTTTGCTCCCTCACCTAAAACTAACCCTTAGGCCTTAGTTGTCAAGCACGTGTATCATGCATGAGCCTAGCTCTGGCTCGGATGAATTTAGCCTGCGAGGCAGACGGTCCTGCGGCGAAACACCCAAAAACGGCAAGACTGAGGTGGGGAAAGACCGTCTGCAAGGTTTGGCAGTGTATTTTATTGCCGCCCCCTTTCAAGAAGTAACTAACAATAGACTAAAATCACAGGTAAAAATAGATGTCATTACTTATGTAAACAAACAGCGCAATTTTAAATAAAAAACTTAACGTTCCTGCTGAACGGTATAGCGATACAACGCTGTGGATTCTTTTCAAGATAAAACCTAAACCTATACTGTAGAAACAAGTGCCGTTGGACCTCTCATTAACGTCTCGTTCCTTAAAATATTTAAAACTTTTGTCTCTGTGCTATTGTTATTGCGTGTTAGATATATTACATTAACACACATTTCCTATTGATTGACAGCGGTAAAAATAGTACAGCCAATCATCAATTCCCGTCCACTGGTGGACGGATATCAAATACACTGCCAAACCTTGCAGACGGTCTTTCCAGCTTCTGCCTTGCCCGCCTTTTAGGAGTTCCGCGGGCTGACCGTCTGCTACGCAGGCTAGGATGAATTAGGCAACCACACCCGAAGTGGAATCGACATTAAAAAGATAATTATTATAAAAAATATTCACCATAAATCCTCTGTTTAGCCCAGGCAAATAACCCTCCTCAAATTAGCCAACCTCTGTAATTAGTCCCCCTTGTGGAGGAAGAAATTTATTAAGCCCCGCTCTCTATTAATCCCCCTCCCTGTTAATCCCCCCTCCTCGCTTACAACATATTAATTTGATGAAGTATTCTGCCTGGAAGTTCACGCTAGTATACCACGGTTCAAATTAATCAAAGAAGCTCTCGGGTTTAAATGAGGATTTAACGTAGTATGAAAAAATATAGTTTCGTTTATTGTGTTTACCACTCTGAGGTGGACGGAAAGTGGTGCAACGCAATTGACAAAGGTTCCGAGGGTTAGTTAGTTAAGGTTAGTGCCTACGGGTTAGTGTTTAGTGAAGGGAGGAAAACCGGAGTGTCCGGAGAAAAACCCTCGAAGCACAGGAGAAAATCAACCAATCTCAACTTACATGAGTTTATCAAGCACACTGACGTTACCCAACCTGAGTAAATCCCTGCCCTCGACCTGCTGTATAGAGGTAAAGGGGCAGCGCGTTAACCGCATCTGCCACCCGTGCTTCCCTACCGTTAGTTGTGGGTGCCGAAGTAGCATCCATTCATGCAAGCCTTTCTACTAAAATACAGTGAAGAATGAATAATATTTAGAATGTTTCATACATTTATCCCTTAGTATTATGTTCTTCATGTTACAGTTGGTAAACAAAAGTTGGCTTATAAAGTCCCGTAAATGTTCCAGCCATTCCAACATGGTCCAAATTGTTGGTCTAAAAATGTGGGACAATGTTGGATGTAAATTTTGAACAAAGTCAAACTTGATCCATCATCAGCCAACATTACCAAACGTAATGTTCAGAAAGACCCAACAATGTTGCATCCACAATGTAGCATGATGTTGGAACAACCTTTTGGGCTGGCTTGAACGGGCCTTAAAGGGAAATAGCAATACAAATTAAGTTTGTCCCATTTGGAAGAGACATTCAAAATATTGCAAAACTGATAACGATTTTTTCTGTATCGTTCTTGGTAAAAAGAATATTCCACTTCATATTATCAAAAATAATTGTGCATTCCGCCATCTTGGATATGCAGATCCATCTTCGGATATGCGTGACGTCACAACAGGGTAAACTATTTTGTATATATATTGAGCAATTCTCGTGTCATTATAATGCTAAATTCTGTTATTTTTCTACTCGTCTATTTTTAATTGAACCACCAGCTAAGTAGTAGCTTTCCACTGGTATTTAGGTTATTTTTACCAGTTTTATAACGTCTACCCCTGTTGTGACGTCATTTAATTAGATCGAATTATAAAACATGATGGCGGATGACATGATGTCTTTGGTCACAAATATCTCAAAAATTAAGAAAGTTACGTAGAATATGTAAAAGACTTAGTAATTATTCTCAACGTTCTTTTAAATTGGACAAACAATATTTTTGTTGCCATTTCCCTTTAAGCGTTGCTATTGCCATGGTCAGATTCAAATTTGGATCTTTCTATAAATGTTTAGTGTTAGCCTGTGAAGAAGCATTAGTGAAGCATCTTTGTGAGATCATTCAGCGTGATATATTTCGACATCTGGTAGAACAACAATACAGACTGAATGATATTGCCATGAAGAAGAAACTTAGTTTTACTGCAGACTGGAGGTAAGATGGTGTATGTATAATGTATTCTAATTATTAACAATTATTGGATGAGGCGGAGCAGGGTATCGATAATTACTCAGACCATGGTCAACGTTATCTGCCGAAGGGAAGCTGATGCGGATAACGCTGACCGAGGTCTGAATAATTATCGATATCCTGCGTAAGCCGAATTCAATAATTGTTTTATTATTCATTTTGTAACATGCATTGACGAATAGAACAAGCAAATATTGAAAACAAAGATTTTATTACTGTTCATAAATATCAATACAGAAGAAATATGAGACAAAACAAACTTCAAAACAAACTTGAAGACAAAACAAACTTCAAAATTTCCCGCTTATTTGTAATTTTATGCGATATACCGCTGGAATATTCCGGGCGCCGTCCAATTATCTCTGCAGATTTTTGTTTCCGCTGAAAAATAGCTCGGGCACCGGCAGATATCGATAATAATTCGCAAGTTTTTAGCCAATGAGAAAACGATAACACAGTACAATGAATAATAAATAATACATATAATTTACCCTTATACCCAACACTGGTATCATCCTGGTATATATATATACACGAACTTGTGGTTGGTTCTTGACAACTGGACTTTATAGCTCAGTTGACAGAGCGCTGCACCGGAATCGCAGGGCCACAGGTTCGACTCCTGCCAAATGGTCTATAGTTGCATTTTTCGCAACTGCTCCTGGTTAGGTCTATAATTTATGCTCGAAATTTCCATCCACGAACGCCATCAACAATATGTATAGTTTATGAATCAATACTTGGTTCAATTTGCTGGCGGAGGTACATGCAGTCTTTGAGTGCCCTCTATATAGTTGTTTACAATTCAGTTACTTCTTAAGCAGCTATGTGTTTCCTAGTCTTTAAGAAAATATTGGCAGCGGTGATCTTCTCTTTGCCTAACATCCACCACTGGTCTTAACTCTCGGGTTCCTAACATATAATACACCCTTTTAGTGAGGTCGGTGTTACCGTGGCTTTAAAGACTTTGGATCTCATGAATAGACTAAAGACAAAAGATAAGAATATTAAAGTATGTACTTGGTACACGTAAAAATCTCACATCTTGTCAACAAGATGTGTTCGCAACAGACTTGTAGCAAGCTTGTCAACAAGTTGTAACAATGTTGTCGTTTTATCAAGTTGCTACAAGCTAATGTCAGTCACAACTTGTGTACAAGTTGTTCAATTGCAGGACGATAACAAGTTGTTGGGAAAACTTGTAACAAGTCTGTTGAGTCAACAACCTTGTAGCAAGTTGTCAACAAGCCGTTGACAATTTGTCAACAATCTGGGAAAAGCAGTGCGAACACATCCTTGTTGAAACAGCATTGGTAAAATTCTGCCGCAGGTTTGTTACATCTTGTGCGTTTCTACATGTCTACGTAGAGTTCTCTAAAGCCTGGTTTCCATTTAGTCGCAACTGTCGTGAACATATCAGGGTGACCGATGTAATAGAGTGTCGACCACTGACCTATACTAAATGGACTGAGCGCGCAATCTATTTTATCAGGAGCTCGGTGTCCTCACCACTGCTCACGTCATATAGGTCTTTGCTCTCATGCGTAAATTCGCTGACTTACAAATGCGTTGATAAACGGCTCGGTTCTATATTTTTATATGTTTCAAACTCAAAAAAATTGTTAATTTTGTGTTTTTGAGGCGAGAAATCAACTCGAAGGTAGTAAATATTTACCAAAAACAGCAAAGTTTGCAAAGAAAACAACACAGAATTGAAAAAAAATTAAAAACAAACTTCGTTAAATTTCAAAAACACAAATTCGCCCGCGAGCACAAATAACATTAGGAAAATATCGGTATGCGGTAATTTTCATCGATGCGAGGACCTATATGACGTCACCAACGGTGAGGACACTTTTTGACCTCAGTCCATTTAGTATAGGTCAGTGGTGTCGACATATCTCTACACTAGTCTACAGTCAGTAAAGACTGATTTGCAGACAAAAGACAAGATAGATCCAGACTATTTCACATCGTCCAACATGACTTGATCACGACAGTTACGACCAAATGGAAACCAGTCTAAAACAATACACAGGATCGGGTAGTTATACATTCGCTCAATAACCAAACAAAAGCAAGAAATAATGTATATAGTTACCAGCTAGCGTCCTCCCCAGCATGCAACTCCGTCGCTTCCTTTGCCATGTGAGATCAAAGATAATAGAATATATGGTTTGGAAGGTCACCTTGGAACTGCATCCCTTACAATTCGGCACTCAGCTGCAAATATTGATGTTCAGTTTTACCTTCATTAAAGAGAAAGACTGATTAAGAAGACTCAAAGCTTACAGTTTCGTTAAGGGTTCGCTAGCTAGCTTTCTTTTCCAATCCGCAGACCTTTTTTCCATCTACCGCACCCTGGGTGCTCGCAAATTATGGTAATTCTATGTTACTGCCGATTGTATCAATCTATGGACAATATTTAGAACATATTTAATGTTCACACGAAACTGTATTTGATTTTTAGCGACATCAGATGATTAGTAGCCATATCTTTAGCTATTCTTTATATTGAAAAATGTATGTTTATATTTTACAGGAAACCTTGAGTGAACTAATGAAGGTAAAGCACACTAATTTTTTTTTTTTTGTCTTTATATGCTTCCATTTGTTTGCAGCTGTCGTGAACCTAGCCTGTGCACAGGCGGTATACATATTCTACGTTCAAAAATGGTTTTACGGCAGGTCTCTTTCCCTTCAACGTGAACCACTACGCAGAAATACGCAGATTATATAGTATATAGTATTTGTTAAAAGGGTCCACAGTAATTGGTTTCAACCTCGTCCCTTTTGCTACTCCTGTATGTGACAATGTGAAATAAAATAATACTTTATAAAATAATTGTTTATCTGGTTTATTATCTCCACTGCAGGACGAACGTCTCGTCTCATTCTTGGCGAACACAATCTGCAATGGTCAGAAAGATGACATTCAAACTGCCCTTCGTGTGCTCCAAGAATCTTGCAAGAAATCTGATTTTCATGTTGCATGGTAAGAGAATCGATAAATGCCTCTTAAAAATGGCAATGTCGTAAACTCGTAATTACATTTTACACTTTTGTTAAACTTGTGCCTTCAATTATGGGTGCATCGTCGTTCACGGTGTACATAATTATGGACAATTCAGGTTGTTGGGTGGCAGGTTTGGCTAGCACGTTGCCCCTACAATACATGAGTCAATTCCAAGAGTAACAATCCCCTTTCCTGGACTTGACCCCTGGGGATTTGACAGTTTTTGTCAAAATGACTGATGCCCAACGCGGCTGACTCGCTGAGGATAAAAAAAGAGGTGAAGTTACAATTGAAAGAGGATTATTATGAAACATCAACATTTTACATAACAAATACTATTAATTTCCTAAACATGAACTCTATGTAAAGCTATAATAAAATAATCAAATTAGCATTGTGTCCATCTGAACAAACCATGCTTTGTCAGAAGCAAAATTGTGTTGAATATTGTGGCCAAAATGTTTCCATTTGGCCGGGCGTTTTATTTAGGTTCCCAAATTCAATTCAATTATTCAATTCAATTTATTTACCACTTCATTCAGTTAATTTACATTGATTATTGTAATAAAATTTAAGTATATTTATCTTTATGTATGTTAAATTAAAAGGCCATCTCATTGTTGTTCAGAACAAAAAATTAAGGTTTTTTTTGTTTTGTTGTTTATAAATGAAGCTCCTATTGACATGTACATGCTCGAATTGTTTTGAATCAAATATTTTTGCAATTTACGTTTGAAAGAAGATTGAAGTGATATTTATACCTGTTATTGATGAAGGAATTAGACAATTCCATATTTTCGGACCCTGATGTAAGATAGTGAATTATTTTATGTTAGTTCGATATGCATGAGACCTATAGTTGGCTGCAGCTCTAGTATTATGATTGTGAACTTGGTTGCTCGAAATAAATAAGTTATCAAAACATTCAGGTAATAAATTACGGCTATAAATATACTTCTAAAAAATACCTATACAATTCAAATGTGTTTTTATTATTTAGCTGTTTCATGTAGAGTTTTTTAATGATTTAATTTATTATATTAAATAACCAAAAAGCTTGAATTGGTTATTTCAAATAACCACTTTTTGTACCGAGATTTTAGTTGGTTATTTCAAATAACCAAGTAATAGAAAAGTTGGTTATTTCAAATAACCACTTCTGTGTGCGTGCATTGATTTGGTTATATCAAATAACCAACTTAGTACATATTGGTTATATCAAATAACCAATTTAAGCCGACGCGATTTAATTTGGTTATATCAAATAACCAACTTCAAATTACTTGGTTATATTAAATAACCAATTTTAAAAATGTGATTTAATTTGGTTATATCAAATAACCAAAATAATTTTTGAACACTTGGCGCACCAAATGACGTAACAACACAAAACACATTAAGCCACCCCTCCCAGAGGCGTAGATTGTACATTTTCGGAACGTTTCCCACGTTGTGACACAAGGTTCAAAGGCTGTCGCCATTTCCTTGTTTTCTCCTGCTTTGTCATGGCTTCAGATAGATTGGAAAGATCGGTAACCGAAGCTATCGGAAGGGCAATTCAAGAAACATTCAGGCGCGAAGTAAATTCATCAAAATATATTCACCGTTCATGTCTTATGAATATTTATAATTGTAAACAAATTTCTAGCCGAGGCGCTACTGACCCGGCGGAGCCTAGTAGAATCTTGGCATATTCAGACTTTTTTACGAGCTAGGTCGGCTTATGTGGTGATTTAAGAGGGGGGTAATGGGGAGGGGGGGGTACCAATCCTGAAGCATGTCGAAAGTGCCGAAGCAAGGGAAAAAATTATTTGTAGTCTATAACCTGCAGCCATCCTATCTAAAAGTATTTTACGTATCACAATGCGGCCGCTTCTCGTATTCTTTACGGTTTTCATGATCTTACGTAGTCTAATTCTGTCAAATTTTGTTGAAAACGGAAAACGAATATTGAATAAACCACAGACACGATGCACGCCATTTATGGAAGGATAGAAACACGTTTAATAATAAAAAGCTGATGAAACGAAGAACGAGTTATAAAATTAGCTCGATACGAACCACGAAAATACCCCATTACCCTCCTCATTTAACGTTCTTATAATAAGGACTGAGTATATCAATGTGACATCTTGTATTCGCCACTTGCATTTCAGTGATTTCACTGACTAGAATATTCATAAATTAATGTTGGCTCTTTGTGTCACTGTAGCCATCAGAGGGACTAGTACTGAAGGAGGCCAGGAGGGCAACAACAGCCTAATCGCTCACAGATGAGTCCAGTATAAAATTATATTCATGAATAATGGCTACTCCAATGCAGCTTCAAATGTCTGCATTGGAATTATCTCTATGGAATTATCCATGTCCAGCAAATAACGAAAGTAAACTCTAATCCAAACCCTAATCCTAATTCGTGTTTGTAGGACATGGAATTATTCCGTCTTGGTCAAAATTCTCACTATGACCAGATGGGGTTTTAATTGACTATTGCATAAAAGTTAAACTGATGTGTCAACCCAAAAATTGAAGCTGGTTGCATTATTTTGAAAACCAGTGCAGGCCCGTAGCTAGCTCGCAATTCTTGGGGGGGCACTTTTGGATGTTAGTTCACGCATAGTTATGGTTCACGTTTGTCTTATCTTTTCTTGTTGACGGGGGGGGGTGTTAAAAAAAAATTTTCCGGACGATACAAATTGTTCGTTAGGTTATCGTGGTTGGGGGGTCACAATTACAATTTTTTTTTCGGTTGTGGGGGCACGTGCCCCCCCCAGGCCACCCCCAGCTACGGGCCTGAACCAGTGTAATATAGCCTGCGTGGCCGGCCCTCGTTGGAGGGGAAAAGAAGAACAGGGAATGAGGGCCTGCAAGAAAACCCAGCTTTCATGACTAAACGCCCTAATAAAGGCTCATTAAAATTGACCAATACAAATGCAGCTGGACTATAGGGGAAACCCCAAACCGAAGGAAATGTATTCGCTTGTGCATAAACATGTCAATCAAGACCAGACAAGACGAAGAAATGTAATAATATATTTCTGTGTGCGTAAACATGTCAATTAATTTTTGGTGTTGACCAATCAAATTCTACGTTCAAAAATTGAACGGCGTTAGTCATGAAAGCTGGGTTTTCTTGCAGGCCCTCATTCCCTGTTCTTCTTTTCCCCTCCAACGAGGGCCGGCCACGTAGGCTAGTGTAATATAGCAAATATCGTGACACGCCTTCAGGAAATTTTTGACTGCATTTTCAGTACATTTTGAATGCGTAACATGAGTGCCCCTGGGGCCACTTCAATTTTTCCCGCCATTTCTGGAATGAACAAAGCATGAAAGCAGACATTCGAAGCTGCATTGGAGTAGCCATTATTCATGAATATAATTTTATACTGAGAGCGATTAGGCTGTAGTTGCCCTTCCCTTCTGCTAGTCCCTGCGATGGTTACAGTGACACAAAGTCAAAGAGCCATATTAAAACGATACATTTATTAATATTCTAGTCAATGAGATCACTGAAATGCAAGTGGCGAATACAAAATGTTACATTGATATTCTAAGTCCTTATTATAAGAACGTTAAATCACCACATAAGCCGACCTAGCTCGTAAAAAGGTCTGAATATGCCAAGATTCTACTAGGCTCCGCCGGGTCAGTAGCGCCATGACATGAACGGTGAATATATTTTGGTGAATTTACTTCGCGCCTGAATGTTTCTTGAATTGCCCTTCCGATAGCTTCGGTTAACGATCTTTCCAATCTATCTGAAGCCATGACAAAGCAGGAGAAAACAAGGAAATGGCGACAGCCTTTGAACCTTGTGTCACAACGTGGGAAACGTTCCGAAAATGTACAATCTACGCCTCTGGGAGGGGTGGCTTAATGTGTTTTGTGTTGTTACGTCATTTGGTGCGCCAAGTGTTCAAAAATTATTTTGGTTATTTGATATAACCAAATTAAATCACATTTTTAAAATTGGTTATTTAATATAACCAAGTAATTTGAAGTTGGTTATTTGATATAACCAAATTAAATCGCGTCGGCTTAAATTGGTTATTTGATATAACCAATATGTACTAAGTTGGTTATTTGATATAACCAAATCAATGCACGCACACAGAAGTGGTTATTTGAAATAACCAACTTTTCTATTACTTGGTTATTTGAAATAACCAACTAAAATCTCGGTACAAAAAGTGGTTATTTGAAATAACCAATTCAAGCTTTTTGGTTATTTAATATAATAAATTAAATCATTAAAAAACTCTACATAAAACAGCTAAATAATAAAAACACATTTGGCGCCCCATATACAATGAGTATTTAGTTTGAAGATATCTAGTATATTTAATTTTTTTTAAAGCGGAGCAGAATGCGCACGGTAATCTGAGTTAGTCATTGCTCTAACAGCTCGCTTTTGCAGGAGATAGATTCTATTCACATTAGTTTCATAGGTTGAAGACCAGACTATTTTACAATATGTTAGATAAGGGTATATTAAACTATAATATAAAGAAAGTTTTGTAACAGATGATAAGAGATATCGCGAGCGATAAATTATTCCAACAGATTTAGATAGTAATGGTCCTTCTCTGGATTTAGAAAGTAATGGTCCTTCTCTGGGCGGGTCATTAGGCTTCAAATCCCCCACCCCAGGGTAGGAGTTAAAGTATCAAATGGCCCCATGGCGGCTGATTACTTTCGATTTGACAGAAGTATTTATTTTACAGCTGAGTTACGCTTGCAACTGAAGGTTGAGGGTTAATGAAATATTAATTCGAGGGGTGACTATTCCGCTCTTATCAATTTATTTGCGTTGAAAACTCGTGTAAGTATTCACTTGTGGTTGGTTCTCTTCTGTGTCTCACTGGGTTTTTCTCTGGGTATTCCAGTTGTCCTACCCACCAAAACCCACCTTAGCTGTCAGCTTCTTGATCAGACATGGTGTCATATGGTTGTAGTCAGAGATTCCATGGTAAGCCTTCGATATGTCGTCCCTTGTAATTCAGCTTCCAGCTGCGAGGAAAGATAATATATCGCCTAACCTTTTGTTAGTATTGAGATTTGCATTAATTTAAAATTGTATTGAGATTGTGACTATGGAAATTAATCCCAAACTTTCTCCTCAGGCTTGGTGAGCTTATCTTTGGAAACAACCGGAAAAAAGAAGAAGAATTAAAAACGTTACGTAAACGTCATGATGATTTCAACCTCTCTCCAATGTCCGAGTCAAGACTGGAGCCAGGTTTAAGCATGTTGTCAAAAGATCCACTTAAACCTTCGTCAAGACGTCGTGATCGAAATAATCCGAAGACAAGTACCTTCGTGAACAGCGTTCTGGATGGAAGTACCATTGAGAGTTTGATTGATAAAATGAAATCGGGGATGGAGGTACACACATACTCTCGCATCTTGTAAAAAGATATGTTCTCAACAGACTTGACTCAAGAAGTTGTAACAATGTTGTCATTTTATCAAGTTGCTACAAGGTTGTCACTCGTAACTTGTCAACAAGCGCAATACGACAAAGCTTCCACAAACCAGAAGATTATTTGCCAGATCCTCACAATTAATATATTGTTGTTGTCAAATTGCAGGATGATAACAAGTTGTCGGAACAACTTCTAACAAGTCTGTTGAGTCAACAACCTTGTAGCCAGTTGTCAACAAGCTGTTGACCACATTTCATCAAGCTGAGAACAAACAGCGCACCTGTCAGGTTGGGAGCCCAGGGAAAGTTCTACCCTCCCCTCTAGGCGGCCCTATAAATTTGTTACAATTAGTTAGGTCTATGGCAGGTATGATGTGTAGCTATGTGAACAAATGGAGGATTTGTTCTCATTTTTGTGTGTGATTAAGTCATGCATGCAGATGCTAGTGTTTGAAGCTTATTGCCCTATCACAGTTAAGTCCTACGAAGAACTGAAAAAGGACAAGACCAGTTTTCGACTGTCGAGAAAAGCCAATGTAAAATAGAAACAGAGTAAGTTGGGTTACATTAGCTTAGGCCTTGCAAGGTGAGGTTAGCTTAGGTGGTTAGCTAAGGTTATAGGCTAATAAACAATTAATTATCATGTTGTTAACATGTTTCAGGCACTAAAGGCCATGTTACACGGGGAAATTATTGCTGCAATGGGCAACACAATTTCTGCACAGAGCCATGTTATGTAGCAATGTACGCACAGAAAAACAGTGAACGTGGTTCGCGTTTCACTCCACGGATGTTTTCATTCTCACTCATTTCTTTGTTGCCTTCTGGGCATATTTAGCAAGAAAAATGTAATCAATGTAAAATGAGATTCATGCTCACAATTTCTCTGCCAGTATACTCATTACATAACATCGCTCTGTGTCCGGAAAATTGCGTTGCAAGTTTTAGCAAAAATTGCATCGTGTTACATGGCCTTAATACTATGATTTCAATATTTGCAGATAAAAGATACGAAGGCATCAGAAATTATGGATGTTTATGAAGCCAAACTCACTTCACTCCAGGTATGGCCACTCAAAACATAAATATTTGAAAAACTCGAACTGCGGGCAACTACCTTTGAAATATTTTATAGCTTAATGATGTTTATTAAACTTAATATATAGTGCGCTAGAGTGTTTCTGTAGCTGGAAATATTTTGCGAAAATTATACAATTTTACAATTGTTCATACCTATAGACTGCTATACCCTTGTGCTATACCCTTAATTATGTATAGAACAACACGTCACTGTGCACCTAATAAGCCATTTCATAAACATAGTGCTCATCCAAATGACACAGAAGCGTTAGGATAAAATTGCAGTTGAATCATAACATGTAGCTGAGACTGAAGATAGAAAATATGCATATTGAAGTATTACTGTTCAATCATCATCATTTGTAAAAAGATTTCCAAGGCCATTGGTGTTATTTATCGAACTCGTTTCAATTTGTCTGGGAGTACTAAATTAACTTTATATTATACCTTAATTTACCATATCTTTAATTTACAATATCCATATCTTACCTATTGCAATACTGTTTGGTCGTCTACCTATGTTTCGAATTGAAGGCGTGTATTACTATTGCAAAAGCGAATTGTCAGACTATTGACTAATTCTGATTTCTGTGAGCATACTGCTCCACTTTTCACCAAGCTGAAGTTGCTTGACATTTATAAGATTAACTCCTTATACATTGGAAAATTTATGTTTTCCATCACAAGAAGTTACTACCTTCTGTCTTCCAATGACTTATTCACTACCAGTAATCAAATTCATCAGTACAATACAAGAAACGCAAGCCTATATCGATCTCATGCTTGTAGAACTAACATCAAACAGTTCACCATACTTTATCCAGGTCCCAAACTTTGGTGTTCTCTCCCAGACACTGTTGGAAATACCGAGACGATAGATTGCTTCAGGAAAGGAATGTTGCGGTATTTGCATGAGAAATAAGTGGTGAATCAAGGTTAATTTCCCCTGAACGTTCATAGTATTCCTTCATGCTCTCGGTGACATCCCCTTATAAGCCTTATGGTTTTAGGATATCTCCTTGCCATTATTATCTTCTTTTTTCTTTTTTTTAATACATATATAATATACCTTGTAAATATTCTAGTGGCAAAATTGAATTGAATTGAATTGAATATGCAAATGTTGCTTGAAGAACAATTAGTTTCCGCATGGTTGACTCGCCTAAATTGGGACTTTATTTTCTTCCCTTTTTCTCTCACAGACAAGAGAAAGTCATTTACAAGATCTGCTGGAAGCAAAGACGTTGGCCCTTGCCCAATCAGATCGCATGATTTCACAGTATCGATGTAGAAGGGCCCAATCAGAAGCTGAGGTGAGTACAATGTTTTGCTTATGTGCCATAGGATATATACTTGTTCCATAGTATTTACTCGCGTGGCGTGTTTGTATATTTATTACAACTGCCTTTTGTTACTGAAAATTGTGCTACTACTCGACTGCAGTAGAATAGCAGGCAAAAATTTTGGCTCAATTTCCATACTGTATTAACAACCTGTTGTTTATACAAACCTGAGCCCATCCGAACTCTGATACTAACCTTAATCCTAACACTTATCCTAATCCTAACTCTAATCTTTATATCCTAATCCTAACCCTTATCCTAATTCTAATCCTAACCCTTATCCTAATTCTAATCCTAACACTAATCTTAACTCTAACCCCTATCCTAACTCTAACCTTTATCCTAACTCTAATCCTAACCTTTAATCCTAATTCTAACCCTTAGTCCTAACCCTAATCCTTGTGACTTCATAGTGATAGTAATATGGAATGTCACCCAACTCTGTTACCCAACCCTTGATTTAGTCGAAAAAATGATCTCCCAGGCAATTTCTCTTTGCTACCTGGACCCCAGGCGTAATTAATGAACGTTCTTCAATATCCATTTGCACCGGTTAAAGTATTCTTTATTATTATACATTCAAACTTTATTCTTGTTCCTGATTAATCAAAAAGCCCGGATAATTCTCAATATCCGGTGGTTCTCACGTTATTTCCGCTGCTGACGTCATCAGCGTGCAATAATATTTTTTTTGGATCGAACGTCGATCCAAAAAACTATTATCCGCTGTAGAGCCCACGCCCCTGCGCAGAAAGCCCGCGAAATTTTGAAAGCCAAAACAAAATGGCTTCTTGTAAATTTGCCTTTTTAAACGAAGAGAAAATGTCCAAGAAAAGGCCACGAAACACAACCAAACCATCTTCAACAAGTATTTATTGTTTTATTAAATGTTAACTTATGTGTTTTTGCATCTTTCCCACCGGCCGCAAGTCTTGGCTTACTTGTCATTGACCTCGGTCTGAATATCATGCTCAGCCTCATCCAATAATTGTTTATTGTCTTTATTGTGTTCTGCGTGTGTTTTAGTGTACCAAGTTACGACATATGTTACAAGAAACAGAAAAACGCTGTGAAGCCCAGATTGAACAGGTACAGCAAGACTACAAACTATGAAATTGAAAGTAGATTTGTAATATAGAATATGCATGTTTGTATTACTGCAACCTATACAGCAGGAAAACTATTAAGTAATTATTTGATTCTCGTGAAAATCGAGTACATTCAATTGCATATTTTAATATACATTGAATTACGGCTGTTCAGTGTACTGATACACCAAGAATACCGGGATTGAATCCAATATTGGTATAATAGCTATTAATAGGGTATATCATTCTGTATATCAGAGTTTTTCAGTCATTAAACGATATACTAGATTATTTGCTGTCTTTCTTGTAGATCCATGGTTTTGCTGAATCTGAAAAAGCATCATGCCAACAGGTATATATAGTGATTGTTACTGCATGGTTTTGTGTTCTAAATTGTATTCTAATCAATATACACTTAAAGTCTCTGTGTTTGATAAAATGTTTCCTCAATGAGCAGGCTGGTGGTTCTTACTCCACTGCCTACTTGTTCGTTTATGTGGGTTTTTACTGTATTTGAATGAAGGACTGTTTATGTTGTATTTGACCCTACGGTTAAAGAATATATATTTACTGACATAAATTTCATTGCTCAGATGGAAAAACTTCAAAATCAAATCAAGAATCTTCACGTGACTGCTGGTGAACACGAACAACTGAAGATTGCGTTTGCTGAGCAAACAAACAGGTAATGATAAGTGAGCCTTTCTCACAGAAGCATGCTTTACAAATTGTTCTACCATCAAATTTGCTATATCAATAATTACAGTAAAACTGCGAAATTCCGTGAAAATTTGAAGTGTGTAAGCTCACAGCAACCTGGTATATCAGGCATATTTTTGCCCGCTACTCTGGTTTAAGTAAATGAATTTGCACCCCGAACAAATTGGAGATACTCTTGCACATAGCCTGTTATCCCTGTTCAAAGCATGACGATTTATCTTTGCGTGCCTCGCGTCTTCAGAAAGATGCATTTTGATTTCCTACTGTATATATATATACCTTTTGTATTTACATTCCCCGTGGTACTTATTTAGTGCTCATGTCTCTTTTTCTTATATTTCTTGAAATTATCTGCCTGTCAAGTGAGCTATTTAATTGATCGTTGCACTCTCATGATCAATTTTGCAATGAAAAGTCGAGTACACGCAACCTAACGAGTAGCCGATTCTTGAATTACAGATTTAGTCATTCTTTTACTTATTGATTTGTTAATTGATTATTTAATTGATTGTATTCCTTAGATTAGAGACGTTAAGAGAAGCCCTGACAGCCGCACAAAAGGAACATGAATCTTTATCTGAACTCAATGAAATGCTTCGACGTCATAATGATAATCTAAAGAACCAACATGATTGGTGAGTAAAGTACCTCAATGTAGGCCCAGGTCAAACGAGGATGAGAGTTGAAACCACCAACTTCAATGACACAAACCTTAGACCTAACCTAATCCTTACTCTAACCTTAATCTCAATTCTAATCCCAACACTAATCGTTACTCTAACGGGTCTAACCCTAATCTAACCCTTATCCTGTGCAAGTCCTAGCTCTTATCCTAATCCTATCCCCTTTCTCTAACCCTGTTTTACAGTGCAACCCGTCAGCTTCATCAACTGGAAGAACAGAGGAAGAAAATCATGCAACAATTGCAACAGAAAGATTTGAAAATCAACGGTACAGTTTCCCCCCTGTGTCTTTTTAGTCTCGTAGAAATTTACACACTTACACACCCCGGGACGATTTCAGGCTGTACTCAATGTTATGGAGAGAAAAAGAAAGACGTGATATACCATCAATATCAAATAGCATGTGAAGATATATTTGTCCGATAAGTAAGCATTCGAAGGTGTTTTGATCTGGTCGTGACCATCAGTTAGGAGTTTATTTTCAAGCCTTTTGATGAGTTTACTGACAGGTGAACATGAAAATATCATAAATCCAGTTTAAAACCCCTGATACGACCTTCCTATATAACAAGCCCCCTTTTTTGAGGAAAATATTTTGAAACCCTCTCTCACTCTCTACCCCATCACCAAAAAGTAGTGTTTTTCACGTAGTCCACACGACCATTTTTCTCCCTCCCAATGGTGGATAGACCAAATTCAAATTTTGGGTGAAGATTTTTTGTGCCCCGCACTATAGTTCAGTTTTTCTTCGGGCCCGCACCCCAGCCATAAATAATGACCGGTCCCATAATTATCATCTTTCGTATCGATTTTCAGAGTTGTCGGAAACTCTCGGAGTACAGGCTGAAAATTTAAAACACAAGGAAAGTGAAATAGACAAACTGGAAAAGTCTTTCACTCTTACTAAGACAGAACTCGCCAAAAAAGAGCAAACAAGGAAGGAACTGACACACAAGGTTGGTTGTTTTGGTATTGCTTGCGCTTAGAGAGCATTTAGGAATTATTTCGGAGAGAAGGGATGTCATTTCAAGGATTTAAGAGAATATACCTATAGTTTTGTTGGGATATAGGAAACTGCCGCAATAAAAAGGTGTCCGTATTATAGAGGTATACTTATTAGAAAAGGTGTCTGTAGTTAAGTGGTATCTGTATTAGAGAGGTGTCCAAATAGCAGACGTGTCCATATGAGAGAGATGGCTGTTTTATGGGTGTCTGTATTAGAGAGGTGTCTGTATTAGAGAAATGTCTGTATTATAGAGGTGTCTCTATTAGAGAGGTGTCTGTATTAGAGAAGTGTCTTTATTAGAGAGGTGTCTGTATTACAGAAATGTCTGTATTGGAGAGGTGTCTGTATTAGAGAAATGTCTGTATTAAAGAAATGTCTGTATTAGAGAGGTGTCTCTATTAGAGAAGTGTCTTTATTAGAGAGGTGTCTGTATTAGAGAAATGTCTGTATTAGAGATGTGTCTCTATTAGAGAGGTGTCTTTATTAGAGAGGTGTCTCCATTAGAGAGATGTCTGTATTAGAGAGGTGTCTGTATTGGAGAGGTGTCTCTATTAGAGAGGTGTCTGTATTAGAGAGGTGTCTTTATTAGAGAGGTGTCTGTATTAGAGAGGTGTCTGTATTAGAGAGGAGTCTTTATTAGAGGGGTGTCTGTACTACAGAAATGTCTGTATTGGAGAGGTGTCTGTATTAGAGAAATGTCTGTATTAGAGAAATGTCTGTATTAAAGAAATGTCTGTATTAGAGAGGTGTCTCTATTAGAGAAGTGTCTTTATTAGAGAGGTGTCTTTATTAGAGAAATGTCCGTATTAGAGTTGTGTCTCTATTAGAGAGGTGTCTTTATTAGAGAGGTGTCTCCATTAGAGACGTGTCTGTATTAGAGAGGTGTCTGTATTGGAGAGGTCTCTCTATTAGAGAGGTATCTGTATTAGAGTTATGTCTCTATTAGAGAGGTGTCTGTATTAGAGAGATGTCTGTATTAGAGAGGTGTCTGTATTAGAGAGGCATCCATTCATGGCACTACACAATGGTCGATTTAATGGACTACAGTTTGGCATAAGTCTCTAGTGTGAACAGTAAATGTAACCATGTCGCCCTTTACTTCATTCAGGTTGCATCTCTGGAGCTGGTATGTAGCCAACGTGAAAAAGTCGTGAAAGAAAAAGAGCAACGATTGAAAGATCAACAAGAACATCTTGATAAATACGCTCAGATGTCTGCCATGATTCACAGTCTCACGGGCGGTACTGTATCTATAGTTCAGAATGATGAAAAACCTGTGGCAGTGAGTAAGAAAAAATAATCTATTATCCCTGGAAAAGAACAGCGAAATTATATTTGCAACACTGAATCCATAGTCTATCCACACACGTATCCATTGTATGGAAATGGCAATTGGTATGGAAATTGGATTTCCATCACATTTCCAACTAGAATCCATACTATTTCCATAGTACTGATTTTGAAAAATATGTCCTGTGTATATATTAGCCTTGCTCCGGCAATATGTCATTTCGGAGTGTCGAATGGCATCCAAATTGCTAATGTTATCAGTAATAAGAAACAAAGTATTTTGGTCAGTTAACTGATAAACTTTTAACAGTAAAACTTTTATGATGGTGTTTATGAGAATTTATAAATTGTAAGCAGTGATCAGTAGCAGACGGTAAGGTTAGGGCGGAGAGGGAAACAGCCCCCTAAAAATGTCTTAAATAATAGCCTATCAAGGCTTGCGTAGTTGCAAAATCATTGTTACAGCTTTGTTACACAGTTAATGAACAATCATTCAAAGGCTATTAGTAATTTTCGCGAGGCGGTTAGTATCCGCTACAAATTACTATACTAACGATTGAAAAATGTCATGAATATTATACTGTAATTATAGAATTTTTATTGTTTATGATTTCATTGACCTGTAGACTTAACCCTTAGCTTTCTGTTACGTCGGAAAACATCAACAGAATGTTCTCAACAAAGCTATTGTTATAATATACGTCAGATTCGGATTAGTATTTGGTCAGCTTTCATTTAAAGCTTATCAAGAATTTAACAAAACAAAGCGCGCGCGTATAAACTATATGTGTTTATTTAATTAACGCTGATTATTTTAATTAACTACTTCACCACTATTATATATATGTCACCATTATTATCCATAATAAGGAAAATTTTTAATAAAGCCTCTGCGGAGGAGAGTGCTACTTCACATAATGGAAATTATACAGGATAATTCGCTCACCATACAAGTCCTTTTTACCCTGGTTTGTAGTCTCTAATCGGCTATTAGTAAAAGACGGAGCACGGAGCAGCAAAAAAAATTAAAATCTGATGTAATAAACTAATTTTTTATTGTCACTTATTTTTATGAATTATTATCTGTTAACAGTAACTTGTTTCAAATATAAAGGAAAATTGCCTTAACTTCTCACTCCATTTACGTAATAAGCGCTATTAGTAGAATCATACTAGTATACTATTGCAAATGCTGTAATTTGATTGGCTACGCTACTCGCTATCTAATTGTCGATAGATAGCGAGTAGCGAAACAGCCATCTCCTCGGCGCGATTTGTAACGAATTTATTTTAATTAATTTTTGAAAAACGTTTTGAAATACTGTTTTCTTGCTGGTTTCTACTAAAACAATTAGATTATTCGCTCTCGATTTCTATGAGATGATAGTTCATTCGGGATTCGCCCTCATCAACTATATCACCTGATCGCCCTCATCAACTATATCGCCCTCATCAATTAACTATATGACCCAAATAATTATCGCCCAATATCTCTTCTATCCTCATTCTGTGATTCACAATATGGTTTTCGTAAACAACATTCAACCCAACATGCTATTCTTGATATTATTAACAAAAGTCAAGATATGGACAGAAAAATGTACTCCTGTGGTATATTTATTGACCTAAAAAAGACATTTGACACGGTTGATCATGATATTCTGTTGGGTAAGCTAGATTATTATGGTATTAGAGGAGTAATTAATAACTGGTTTTCTTCTTATCTCAAAAATCGCACGCAAACTACTTTAATTGGAAATTGTGTATCTAAGAAAGAAACTACCTTGTGTGGAGTACCCCAAGGATCAGTTCTTGGACCTCTACTCTTTTTTATTTACATCAATGATATTTGTGAGTCATCTGAGATTTTCAAATTCTTTCTTTTTGCTGATGATACTAACTTATTGTATGCTGATAAAGACCTAAAAATGCTTGAAACAGTTGTCAACTCTGAATTAAAGAAGGTCTGTGAATGGCTTGCAGTAAACAAACTCACCCTTAATATAAGTAAATCAAATTTTGTAATTTTTCGACCATATCAGAAGTCATTGAATTTCCAGCCTGTAATTAAAATGTTTGATAATGATACCAAACAATATATACCACTTGAATGCAAAGAATATGTTAAGTACCTTGGAATTATTATTGACTGTAGCTTGAACTGGAAGCATCACATAAATTATATTACATTAAAGATTAGCAAAACTGTAGGAATTATTTCTAAATTGAGATATTACATTCCAAATCATACCTTGTTAGATATTTATAGGTCATTGATTTCACCATATTTAACATATGGTGTAGTTGCTTGGGGAAATGCTGCTAAAGTTCTTCCTGTAACTATGATCTATGTTAAAGATCTGCTTACATGCTATATATACGATATATTAAATGGGGATGCGCCTGAAGCACTGCATGAATTATTCACCAAAACGTAATGCAAAAGATAATTTATATATTAATTCTTCTCGTCTGGAATTACAAAAGCGTTCATTTTCTAGAGTCGGTACTTTAATTTGGAATAGCATTGATCTTGATCTTCGCTCATCTCGTAAACAGACTTTTAAATCTAAAATACATCAAGCTCTTTTAACCATACTTAAAGATCAAAATGACTATGTTGACGTGCCCATGATAATTGAAATGTTGCCTAATGTAACCGCGATATAATTTTCAGCTTATCATAATTCTCTAGTTACTTTCAAAAAAGAATATATTTGTGTCACGTATAATATATATTTATTTTTTTTCATTTAAAAATTACCATAGCCAATCGTAATCTAAACTCTCGTTCTGTAAATAATTTACCTCTATATTCTCTATATAAATCAGTTGTATAATATTTAATATTATTTAAGTGGAACATATTCATTTCCTGCCGCGATTAGCTTGCTATTGCAGGATTTGAATGTTGTATTGTCATGTGTATTATTCAAATAAAGTTGTATTGTATTGTATTGTATTGTATTGTACTCATAGAAATCTTGAGCTCATAATCTAATTGTTAAATAGTGCCAAGTAAAGTCTTTTAGTCTTTTTCTCTGAGGTGTCCATCTCTGAGGTGTCCCTTTTGGATATGTACATGTATATTTTAGTTTTTTCTACCTGCTTGAGAAGTAAAGCGAAATGGGGGACATATTGTGGTTTTCAAAACACATAAAAAGCCATGCCAAATTTCAAAGGCGCTGCTGTGCGTCACACCGCGTTTTGGCAAACCAATGCAAAGGAATCACTTTAGAAACAATTTGCGCAAAGAACTGCCTGCATACGCTTGCTTAATAATTCGACCATGCATGTTTGTACAGACGTTTACGCTCTTTTAGCGGCATAAAGCATTATAGAAGCAAAAGCCTGGAAAACCCAACAATTTAAGCACAATTTAAAAAATATATTCAAGATCAATACAATTATGCATAAACTATAGAATTACATGACTGTGCCGCTAGTTAGTGTTCAATATTCATGACATTTGCGCAAAAATCAGAAATTGCTTGCTTTGCTTAGAAACTCGACTATATGCTTTACAGATATTTATGCTCGTTTTAGCGGTATATAGCATTATAGGTATAGCAGCACATTTTAGCACAAGCCTAGAAAACCTGACAATTTGAGGATATATTCAAGGTAAATTTTGCTTGTCAGTTCATAGGTATAGCCCAGACATGCATGCACGCTTTGCGAGTATGAATAGACATAAGTTATATTACTATTAGACTTCATTATTGTACTTATTCATTATTTGCCGCATAGAAATGCCTACTGTTAGCCTGTAATTGTTCATATCCTCGTTCATAAGATCAATAATCCAATATGTATCCATATGACTTGTTTATAGACCATAAAGCTTAGCAGTGATTCAAAATCTTCATCTACAAAAAGCCTTCAACGTCTAGTTCTCCCTTATACCACACACTGGCATCACCCCAGCCTATATAATTATATACATGAACTTGTGGTTAGTTCTTGGCGACTGTAGCTCAGTGGTCAGAGCACTGCAATTCTGGGGCTTTGCAGACATTTTGAGAATCATGCACTGTAATTCTTGCATCGCACAATGCAATCATCTAATCTTGCTAATGATCTAGCCCAAACATTAATTCTCAAGAACATTCTAAGATTGAAATTGTTAAGTATGCAATTGAAAACCCGGAATATTAATTAAGTACCTGTCCATAATTTCCGTCAACAGGACACTGCTTCAAAGTCTTAAACCTGCTTCAAAATCCCAATGACGCAAAACAGTAAGTGTGAAAACAAAACATGACCTCAAAATCCCAATGACGCAAAACAGTAAGTGTGAAAACAAAACATGACCTCAAAATCCCAATGACGCAAAACAGTAAGTGTGAAAACAAAACATGACCTCTGTCTGCTTACGAATGCGGAAATAATTTTCTGATGAATTTCCTTTTATAGGCTTTACTTATGTTGTTTGGTTTGTGTTAAGGAATCGGTCAATTCTAGCTTTTTGTAGATGGAATTTTCGAGCGAAAACTATATACATATTGTAGACCTAACCAGCAGCAGTTGCGAAAAATGCAACTATAGGCCCTCTATATATAGGCTTCAACGTTCTTTGAGCGAATAAATTCAACGAATAAATTCGATGGAAATTCGACGTCTAAAACAGGCCTAAGATTATTGACTATATAGGAATACGAATGTTTTAATCGAGACAAATCATTCTATATTCACTGAAATATTTTTCAAAATCTTTACTATGGATCGTAGTTGGAAAAAGTATGAAAATGGCAATTATAGTATGGGAATTATACTAATTCCATACTAATTGCCATTTTCATACTATGGAAACACTAATTAACAATTAGATTATGAGCTCAAGATTTCTATGAGGTGATAGTTGATGAGGGGCGAAGCCCGAATGAACTATATCATCTCATAGAAATCGAGAGCGAATAATCTAATTGTTTTAGTAGAAACCAGCAAGAAAACAGTATTTCAAAACGTTTTTCATAATTTATTGAAATAAATTCGTTAAAAATCGCGCCGAGGAGATGGCTGTTTCGCTACTCGCTATCTATCGACAATTAGATAGCGAGTAGCGTAGCCAATCAAATTACAGCATTTGCAATAGTGTACTAGTACGATTCTACTAATAAGTAATATGAATATAATATAGAAATACTATTGGCATCACCTTAGTATATATATACATGAACTTGTGGTTAGCTCTTGACAACTGGACTCTGTAGCTCAGTTGGCTGAGCGCTGCACCGGAATCGCAGGGCCGCAAGTTCGATTCCTGCCAGAGGGCCTATATAGTTGCATTTTTCGCAACTGCTCCTCGTTAGGTCTAAAAATACTGTATATAATTTTCGCTCGAAGTTCCCATCTACATGCAAGCACCAAAAACATGGATTAAATAGCATTTCCACATTATTAGTATGGATTTCAACTTCATTTTCCATTGTATTGATTCGCGTTCGTGCTATGTAAGATATACAATCACTCGTCTTCAATCCAAATTTATTTAGACACGGTAAAATCTTCAGTATATAGATACCCTAACTATGATAATAATAATTATATACACACATCAAAAGAAAAAAGTCTAAAAAATATCTACTACTGGTTTACAAGATTGCCGTGTAGGAGTTCGCTTAAATTATTATAATACTCGTCTATACTATAGCTTTCTTATATTGTGATAAATTATTGAAGCTTTCGCATATCTAATTGAGGAAGACTATTCCACAATATTAAACACCCCACCATAACAAAAGCTTCGGCCGCCTTCGCTTTAAATAATGTGTTCGTGGCTTGGGCAAATTTAATCTTATTTCAGAGTTCCTTATATTGTACCCTGCACCACGAATTGAAAAGAAATCTTGTAGATTAAGTGTCTTAAAGATTAGAGCAGCCTTAAGCTTTTTGGCATTTTGCGTCTTAAGGAAAGTTATCTCTGTCGGCGTAAACTAAAGGCTAAAGCATTCAACACGGCAGCTCATGCTCAACGGGGAGTGAGCAGAATAATGTGTGTATGTATGCTGTAGGCCTATAATTATATTACTTAAGAAGCTATTTTCCGGTGCTGTTCATAGCATATAGCACGTCTGCAGCACAGCAATGATAAAATAAACTGATTAATAAGTTGAAGTGGCTGCATGGAAGTGAGAAAACAATTAAAATCTCACGAAGGATTATTGCTTACGTATTGCGTATGCGTCAAACTCGTAAAAATGTCAAACCCTGATTATAAACTTCATCATTTACTGCCAAATAAAATTTCTCAAGTAAGCTAGGAAGAGGGAGATGATGCCCAACGGATTAGAATACTACAACTTTGCATGCAAAACGGAACGTTTTAAGCAGAATCGCATAATTTAGGCAATGATAACTACAATTCGACTCTAGCTAATTCTGTATTACTAAATTTTGTTACCCTAGCTTCTAGAATATTTCAATTCTAATTGTAAATAATTGATCTTTTTAACGTATAGTTATGATAAATTGTATAATTGCACATGGTTACGCATTGTAATTTAACTCAGTAGCTATTTAAATGTGTAATATACCATATTATAATTTACTGGTTGGCATAGGAAATTTTATTCCTCCATGTTGAAACATTATTCCACAAAAATATTCAGCGTTAATAGGTTCCAGTATTGGTTGAATGATGCGACTACCTCAATAATATATTAGTATAGGTAATAGTATGGTTTCGAGTGCAATTTGGA
This sequence comes from Trachythela sp. YZ-2020, assembly GCA_016169945.1. Classification (NCBI taxonomy): domain Eukaryota; kingdom Metazoa; phylum Cnidaria; class Anthozoa; order Malacalcyonacea; family Clavulariidae; genus Trachythela; species Trachythela sp. YZ-2020. Next base: position 344,126 of record JADLSH010000230.1, on the reverse strand, counting down.
AAAAACATGCACGAGTGAGTTTTTCAAAGACGATCGAAATTGCACGAGTCCGAAGGACGAGTGCAATTTGACGTCTTTGAAAACTCACGAGTGTTTGTTTTTCCAAATTTCACGAGAAACCATACTATTACTTATTAATAATATACATAAAAAAATTACACGCTTTGAAAACACTTGTGCACTCACCTACGCCGTTTAAGCATTGTGTTCGTTGCTTGTTAGCAAACTTTTTCAGTCTATGTGCTCCTTGAACTTAAATTGTTGTATTCACGTACGATTTTCCATTGAAAGTGTAGAAAAAGTCGTCAAAAAGTGAACATTTACATTGCCAATATCCGCCGCCATGTTGATTTTTCTTGCCTCGTTTCCAAGCTCTGCTCTTGTTTTGTTAATTTGCACTGCTGTAATTGCACATTTCAAAAATAATTGCACTGCTCTTAGCCAATCAGAATTGAGTAATTTTTTCATCTATATTATTATATATGTAAAGTTAATATGTTAATTTATTGTAACAATGCAGAATTCTGCTTGCCTGACTAACTTGCACAATCGCTCTGCTTAATTTGTCCCTGAAAGAATGATTCACCTTTTAGCTTCTTAGTTTAAAACGTTTAAAACGAATACCTCAAATTGATCAGTGTCAATAATAATAGATCTACAGTACATGATCTAATTAGTAGAGGGCACTCAGACTGCATAGCTCAGAAAATTATGTTAAGTATATAGACCCCTTGCCTGTTAACGTTTTTAAAACCCCCAAGAGTAAGAGTTTTAAAGCCCCCAATGTAAACAGGGCAAGGGTTCTATTCAAGCATAAATTATACATTCAATAATTACGCCGGGGAAAGCAATACAAACTTTTGTATGAAGCAAAATTAAATCGATTTGGCCTATGGCTAATTATAGCTCCACAAATTTTCGTGCTAAAATGTTTCATATTTTCAGAGTTATCGTGCTCACAGACAAACAAACAAACACATACAAACCCAGGTGAAAACATAACCTCCTGGTGTATGTAACAACATGGTTGCCTTTACATCAAATAAATTAACCTAAGCAGCTAATATCTTATGATAGTTTTGAGGGCTGTCATTCTCTATCACAGGGCCTAGTCTAAGAGATATTCAACAGTGCACACTTCAGAGAATGGGCATGCCCGTTGAGGAAATTTAGGAGTGCTCATTTTCAGTTGTAGTGGAAGAAACTCTGACCACATCTGACGGAGTTGCAGGGACCCTCCTCTGGGATATTTTTAAATCTGGAGGCTCTGGAATACTATTTCCGCCATTTTGAAGAGAGATTCTATACAAACTCAAAAGGTAACAAATATCAAAAAAGCCAAAAAGACAAGTCCTCTCCCCAACACAAGGCCTAACCGTAACCAAGAGCGATTTACCGCTCTAATACAAGTTCGGCAAAATAAATATTTGGACAAAATAATTCCGTGGTAAAATGCACGAAAATAGAACATAATGATTTCAATGATAGGACAATAAGTAGCGAACGTGCGTGTTTGCACTTCATATTTTATCGAAGAACAATAGACTTGTCAATATAAGGAAGCTAATCTTAAGAAAGGATTTTCAACTATCGGATAGAAATGTATCCATTTGAGAAGATTTACATTCGCAATTTAATGTGATTTGAAGATGTTACTAATTGACCCTAAGAGATGTGCTTACGTCATATAATTTTCAAACAATGGTTAAATGACCAAATGCCGTATGTATTAAAAACTGCATGACGTAAGCACTTCTAAGATCTATTAGGATATGATCAACAATAATTAGCTTTATGTTAATATATTGCATTCTTAAGACATGATTCATTGATGTAAAACGTTAGTTTTAAGGGAATTGATTCAGGATAATAGAACATTCCAAAGGAAACACAGTGAAAACACAACAAGGCTAAGTGTAGCTTTAGAATAGCTTTATGCTATTGGATTATACTCTTAAGTCCAAAATAGATTTATTGACTTAATCTAAGAAGATTCATTCAAGGATAGACAATTCCAATGGAAACTTAGAGGAAAATATACAACCGCATCAGTATAAGATTAAGCTTTATGCTTATTGGATTCATCAAGGATAGACAATTCCAACGGAAACGCAGTGGTATATAAATACAACAAAGTCTAAGAGTTAGAGAAAAATCAACAACCTTCAAAGATTTAGCTTGATGCTATTGGGTTATATTCTTAAGTCCAAAATAGATTCCTTGACTTAAACTAAGAACATTCATCAAGAATAGACAATTCCAAAGGAAACACAGTGGCTGTAAGAGTTAACAAGTCTAAGAGTTATAGAAAAGTCAACAACCTTGAATGATTTAGCTTTAATTCTATTGGATTACATTCTTAAGTCCAAACGTGGTCCATTGAGGTAGACCATTGACCAAAGAAGCACATGCAGTCGAAATTCAAAGTAACGTATAGTTAAGAGGTTGAAGACAACTATACCACTAAAGAATAGAATTGCAAGAAATTGTAAATTGGTTCAAGTAATCGAAGAAGAAGGTTGATTAAAGTGCATCCATTCCAATACAAAGGTATAATCATTGTTAATAAATATCGATTTAAATGTTCCTGTGTGCGCTAAACCTTAGAAGGACTCGAGTATCTTTTCCGGAATTATAATAATTTATCTGGCAGTACAACTGGTTTTGCAAAACTTGAATGTTGGCATGAAAAACAACGGATTATACAATTGATATTTAATCAGATTGTTGTTGCTTATTTTGTGCCATTGGAAACAGCTCAAACAATCGTCTGGTATATATATAAGACCTAAAGTCAAGAGCCTTAATTCGACTTTATTAATAGTCCTAATAATTTGTAGATTGTCAAAATTCATCGAGTTGCGATTACTTTGTGTGATTGGATCGTCAAGTATATAAAACGCAAATTTAAGAAATCCGAATCCTGAACTAGCATTGTGATGGACTCATAGAATATACTCTGGTATATTGGACTGAAATTTAAGAACGCTGAATCATTGTGAGACGCTTTGAACTTTATTAAATATCGTTTCACATTTTTGTGTACCTAATCATTATTGGTTGAAATTGTTAAATTCCACCTGAACGCCGAAGATGAGTCCAAGTAGAAAGACTTTAATCGTTCTTATTTTGTTCCTTTTTATCACGGAACATTTCGTAAAAGAAACTCGAGGCTTTATCGGAGGCGTACGTCGCGCCCGTACGTCAAGAAGGAGGCGACGAAACGGCAACACAAACGCAAAACATAAGAAGGAAAAACTATTGCAGCGCTTCAAGATGTTTGTACATTTAAACGTGGAACAGAACTCCAAAAACTGAACTGTTAAGGTCTAAATTGCTGGTTATTGGTTGAGTTTTGAGTTTTGGTTAAGATAAGGTCCAGGTTCAAGGTTTTATTGTCCAAAGGCCATGTTGCAACTTGCAACGCAATTTTGGACATGCATAGAGCGATGTTAGATAAAAAGTATATTCGTAGAGAAATTGTGAGCATGAATCTCGTTTTACTTTCCCGTTATTTTCTTACTAGACATGCCCAGAAGGCAACAAATGAGAATGATAACATCGGTGGAGTGAAACGCCATCCATGTTCAATTTTTTTCTGTCGGCCTATACTTTTCGACATACTATGATATGGCTCTGCCGAAATTGCGTTGAATTTTGCAGCAAAAATTGCCCCGTGTAACATGGCCTTACAACAACATGAAAGTAGGCAAGCGCTAACTTTGATCATCCCATTCAATAGCAGGCGTTAACCTGCAGTTTAGGCCTTCCGAAGAACGGAATAGGTTAAAGGACACCGTCAGTAATATTTTAATTGATCTTTAAAAACATTTGAAACGGTAATGTAAATTTTGTAAGATATTCCAGTTTGTTTGACATGTATAACTAGTGGTTCTGCTCGAGGGGTGTATTACTCAGAGAAAAGCGTACGATCGGATTTTGGGGATTTCAAAATCACAGTGCAATATATATGTCCGGGGATTTTTTGCGGATTTTAAAGGACATTTTTGGTCAATTTGGGGAATTTTAAAGCGATTTTGTTAATTTCAGAAGAGATTTGGGGATTTTCAGGGATTTTATGTCAATTTTAAGGATTTTATGGGAATTTTTCTACAAATTTTGGCAGGATTTCGGTACGAGGATTTTTGGAGTAATACACCCCTCGGTTCTGCTTCTACTCGAAATCGGGCAAAAAAGTTAAAAAGTAGAAATATCTAAAATCATATACGTTATTATAATTTATGCATTTTGTCCGCCTCATCAGTGTATACTGCAGGTCGAGGGCAGGGATTTACGTGTGTGCTTGATAAACTCGTGTGAGTAGAGATTGGTTGGTTCTCTCCTGTGCTGGAGGGTTTCCCCGCGGGTACTCCTGTTTTCCTTCCTCACTAAAAACTAAGCTTTAGGGATTAACCTTGACTAACTAACTAACCCTCGGAGACCTTTGTCAATTGGGCTGTAAAACCTGTTCACTGAAAGCTTTCCGTCCACCTCAGAGTGATAAATATAATATACTAACGAAGGGCCTTCCCTCGAAACGTCGAAGTTCTCATTGTATTTTTCAGGTAGTTTTACACAACAGTCAACCGCCGTAAAACTGATAGACTAAACTAATAAACTAAACATGTGCTTCAGCCGTGTAGCACGCCTGAATTAATATAATTTAGCCGTGTGTAATAAGAAGTGTCTTGTTAATTGTTTCAGACGCCGACCTAGACTTGCTCCAAGTCTGTCTTTTATAGGGGTTTTTAGACTTGGAGCAAGTCTAACGCCGACCATGCTTTTATACATGTGCTTTATTCTTCGAATTAAGTTCGGCTCATGAAATGTACGCCGTCGAAACCTGGCCTAAATGATCCAATCTATTATGTAATGTATATTGTTATTCTTGGTTATACCGTATTTACTCGTTTGAGCGCCGCCGCGCAGGCCCGCTTATTCGGGGGCGGCGCTCTTTTAAAAATATTAAATTTGTATCTGCCTTCACAACGGAATTGAGCATTTCTAAAATTCTGGACAGTCGAATGACAGAGCACTGAAATATACTCACTTCGAACTTAAAAACAATGTAGTACAGGATATTTGAGGATAATAAATGTCCGAAGCTGATTAAAGACAACATTTTGTCTCATTCACATCTAGTCGAATCTAATTCGAGAAAAATAGAATTAATATATGTGAACGTATACTGCTGTCAGTATATGTGAACGTATACTGCTGTCTTTAAAAAGTTGTAAAAATGGTTATTACCATGCTAAATTTTGTGTGTGTATGACATGGCTTTACCATGCCTCAAGTCTAGTATTCTCCTCAAGTCAATGAGTTTGAGAATGTCATATAGAAAGTTACATCTCATATACAGGGTGAGTCAGAAAAAACGGACACTTTGCATATATTCAAATTAGCCGCGAACGTATAGCTCGAATTTGTCAATTCCCATGTGACAACAGGACGTGGTTTATTAATGCAAAAGTGTTTAGTAACTATAATTCGCAGCGCAGCGCGTGTACTATTATAACTCCCAAAGGGAGATATTTAGGCAACTTATGTCAAATTACAGCCGCTGTGCGGCTAATTTGAATTTGAAAGGTGTCCGTTTTTTCTGACTCACCCTGTACAGACTGTACATATTTCTAAAATCATTAATTATTCATAAGCAAAATTTAAATACAAAGGAAACTCGTGACCCGTAGCGGATCTATATATTTGATATAGACTTGCTCAAATTTTCTCCTTCAATTTTTACAGCGTAGATAACATCAATCTTCAAAATTCCAACGCCAGTGAGCGTACAAAACGAGTCATTTTAGAGTCATATACAAACCTTGCAGTTTGGCCTTTATCAGATCTAAAACACTCGGCTGCGCCTCGATGTTTTAAATCAGATAAAGACCTCTCGCGCGGTTTGTATATATTACATATACATACACTTCATATATATGTGCACACGAAAACAATATCGTTCAAGAGCCTTCAAGGACCAAAAATATCGAGTAGCGTCAGGAAGTGCAAAAAAATATCGGGCTCAATGAAAATCTCCTCGGCCCCCCTTATAAGGCAACGGCGATCTCAAATTATACAGGGTGTATAAAAAAAAAGGAGACCTTTAGAAATTATCCTGTTGACTTTTAATTAACTTCTCCGTGCATAAAATTCGATTCAATTGTGTTTACGCACCCATGGGTTGAGTATAGTACTCAGGCATTCAAATTATAACAATAAGGTGAATTTCTAAAAGTCTCCTTTTTTTATACACCCTGTAGAGCAATTGCATGCAACAATCGCTTGCAAACATGATTTAGGGCCCCTGCAGACGATTAAGAGGGTATATTAGCAAGCATCATAAGTAGCTTTGTTTGTTTTTGTGTAATATACTTTTAAAGCGGCCGTCTTCTATCCTCTTAACGGCTTATAATATGCAGCTATTGTTTAACAATGAAAGAAGGAACTAAGTCGAGACTATAGACGATGCATTGACGTAAAACTGACGTAGAAATTACGTATATGAACTTGTTTACAATAGGGATACTCGTAGAAATATATATGGGAATATATTATTAAAACAGATGCCAGGATTTTGACGCAAAGTTCGAGACCCTTGTGCTAATCTGAAAACTAGACTTTCTATTATTGTTATTAAAACTATATTTGTCCACGCCAACCCCTTCAGCTAATGCTGATTTCCAAGGGGGGCGTGAAAACAGAATAAAAACTGTACACAAGCATTAAATTGCAAACAAATACACTAGTGATATAAAGAATATAAATAATATGAAGAAGATGAATATTGAAAAGTCCTTAATGTGGAAAGTCCTTAAAAAGTCCTTGAATTTTATTCTTCCTGATCTGTACGAACCCTGTATTGGGATAGGCTAGTGTCAGAAATTAACTCATTAAAAGAATGAAGAGGAATTTCTAAGCTCGCGTGGTAGGCCATTCCAAAGTTTTGCTCCACTATAACCAATACTTCTTTTCATATACTCAGTTCTATAGGTTTTGGCAAATATAGCTTAAGATCTGAGTTTCGTAAATTGTAGTTATGTTGAGGAGTAGGAAGATTTTCAAAGATTTCGGTTAGAATGTATAGCTATACATAGCTGCTTGCGCATGAGTAATGTTTATATACGAAAGTCTGGCCTTCATAACTATAATCTGTGTTGCTTTAAGGTGTTCCAATGAGCGCATTTAATGCGGCTTCTGATTGGCCATTTTCATATCCTAATATGACCATTGCTGCTCTATTTTGGAGTTCCTGGAGTCTAGTCGAAAGTGTGGCACCAATTTGCAGCAGTATAGTCAAAGTATGGTTGAACCAAAAAAGTGATAGCCACTGGCTACCCTTGACTATCACTCTTTTTCAAAATGGCTTCTTCGCGAGCTGTTGAATTTAAAACAAAAATAGATTTTTTGAGCCTGATTCAAGGTTTTTAAAAAATAAAATATATACCGCTAAATTCAATTTATTGACATTTTTATAATAACCGATAACAAATAAACTATTTTTCTTCCATGAGGCAGCGCTTTTTCGCTGTTGAAATGTACGTGTAAACTTTTTCCGTACGGCTCAACCACTTAAGTGTTTACTTTGTAAATTATTCGTTTTATCCTCATTTGTATTGTTATGTTCAGCAAAAACCATTCTATTTTAGTTTTTAAACCATTCTATTTTGTATTTGAGCCCTTCCAAAGTATTTAGCCTTTTCAACTGACCTCATAATTTTCTGTGTTTGTTTTTGGCTCTTTTTCTCTGTGTTTTCGCCTGCGGCTCAGTGACTGATATATTGGGTAAAATGATTAATATATTAAAAAAAAAACAAGTAAACTTACCAGTATCAACTCTATTTCCACAATTGTTACAAAAACTATAATTGATCACAGTTTGCATGCTGGATATCTGTGTCCATGACCAAATAGAAGGTATAATTTTAAGTTTTTAACTCGAGGTTGCGTTGACGTTGTGACTTGATTTTCTGTCCCCCCCCCCGTCGTATAAAACCAAAAAATATTCAGGATTAATCGGGGGGGGGGTGTTTTTTTAAATTCACAAGGAAAGCCTTAATCCACGGAGAAGGCACGTGTTTGTGCGGAGAAGGCGCGTGTTTGTGCGGAGAAGGCGCGTGTTTCTACGGAGAAGCTGTGTGTTTCTACGGAGAAGAGGTGCCCCGTTCGGGCCAACGTATCGTTTTTCATAGAAATGTGACGTGCTTCCACGGTAATGCTATGTGCTTCCACAGAAATGCGACGTGTTTCCACGGAGAAACTGCGTGTTTCCACGAAGAAGCTGCATATTTGTACGGAGAAAAGGTTTCCCGTGACAGAACAACGCAATATTCCACGGAGAAGTTGGATTTCCATGGAATAACAACGCGTTTGTACGGAGAAGCTGCGTGTTTCTACGGAGAAGGGTTGGCCCTTATGGGCCACCGTAGACGAGTAACATATGGTTTTAACCTTCTAATCGCTCCAATCCCTGCTGATGAGAAGCGAGTTATAAACATTGCTAGACATTCCTAACAACACGTCTGTTTCCTCCTTTTTGCATCAACTTCACACTTGCAGTAGCAACAGACTTGTAGCAAGCTTGTCAACAAGCTGTAACAATGTGGTCATTTTATCAAGTTGCTACAAGGTTGTCACTCACAACTTGTTAGCAAGTTGATGAATTGTAGTATGATAACAAGTTGTTGGAACAAGCCGATGACAACTTCTCAACAAACTGGGAACAAGCAGTGGGAACTCATCCTGATAACAAGTTGTTGAAACAGCATTGGTGCAAGTCTGCTGCAGGTTTGTTACAATTAACCTGTGTGTTTTTTTATGTGTGTATAGGAGACGAGATCGTAAATTAAACAATAAAAAACTATTCTACTCTTCTAAATTAGACTCTACTTTTGATGTAAACAGAATTCGCACCTAAACGTCGTTCTTATATAATTTAAACTGTTGTTCTTATTATCTACTTTCTTATGTAAATAGACCGTCCTTGTCCTTCATTGTTGTCTATTCCGTAATGTTCTGTAATAAAGGTGTGCGTCGGATCGGATTGACCTCTTTGAATCCGAAGGTTTGTCTAAGTACTCAATCCGAATGCGATCCGATTAAAAAAATTTAATCCGATCCAATCCGAAAAAATATATTTGATCCGATCCGACTTGATGCTGAAAATTTGTAATCCGATCCGAAGTCGAACGTATATTGTATGCTTTTATATAGTTTGAAGTTCAAACTTTGAACAAAACGTATGTCTCACATTTGTAGAGTTTTCAACACATTATTCTAAACCTCCGGACTTTACGTTGCAAAAAAATGCGCAACGTTTAACTTGTTTATTCGTCGTTTAACTTGGAGTTGCATTTTCATCGCATTATCGCTCGGAGGTAGACATGACTAGACAGATCATAATGCGAGTGAGACGAATTTAGTTGTACAATGTACATTTATTCAGGGCTTGGCTCTGGGGGCGCGCGCGCGCGCAGGTGAATTTGCGCGCGAAATTTTGATGGCGCGCGCGAAATTTTGATTTGTTATTGTTTTGTATACGTTTGTGTCTTAAATAGCCAGACTATTAACTTAAAATAGCTATAAAGCTGATTTGACACATCATACTTGATTTGTTATTGTTTGGTCTACATTAACGCCTCTTAAATAACCAGACTAATAATCGCGCGCCCAGCATGATTTGCGCGCGCGATTGTAATCGCGCGCCCAGCATGATTTGCGCGCGCGATTGTCCGCGCGCGCGATTTTCTGAGTTGGAAAGCACTGTTTATTGTACAACGTATTTGCGTCGAATGTAATTGAGTGAATCAAATTAATTCGTATGAATCAAATTCATTTAAATTCGACGATTCTACGTATGAAACATAAACCTAATAATGAAACGCAATAATAGTCCATACTGCCCAAATCCCTAAATCTAAATATTAAAAATAATTCATACAACACTATTAAAGCAGTGTATTTTTGTCATCAATGGTTCAAGAAACTGTTAGTGAAATGGAGTAAAGTTTTAGTCTGTTCATTCGTCGTTTTCATCCAAGGCAGTAGGCTCAGCCGGCTCCAAAGCCTTCCATGCACTCCCTTCCATGCACTCCGATTTTAATAAGTGGGATAAAACGTCAACAGAGAAAGCTCATCTAAGATTCTGTAAACTCTACCTGGATGTAAATAGAAAAGTCAGCAACGTCGCCAGTAGAGGGGAACTGGGAAAGTTCCCATTGTTATTTAAAGTATTCAAGAATATACTCAATCATATCAATAATATTTGTCAACTCCCAGACTCATCAATTGTAAAACAAGCTTTCTACAACTCGAAAGAACTTTACATGAACGGCAAAGAATCGTTTTACTCAAATATTGCAAATACATTGAAAAAACATTACCCTACACTTGACGAACCAATAGATCTAGAAACATTTATCAAAGACAAAAATATAGATACTATAATAGACAACATAAAGAACAACTATATTTCGTTCTGGAAACAGCAAATAGACAATTCCTCCAAACTATCATTCTACTCCACATTTAAAAAAGAGTACAAACAAGAAGGTTACTTAACTTTTATAAAAAATCCATCGCAAAGACGAATGCTGACAAAATTTCGAATAAGTAATCACAAATTATTAATCGAATACGGCCGCTACCAAAACATACCCCGCGAAGAAAGATATTGTAAAACCTGCGGAACTGGAGCGGTTGAAGATGAATTTCACTTTTCTTTTGAATTTCACAATATTTAAAAAAATATTTTTCTGATGAAACTTACAACAGAATCAAAACAAAATCTATTGACTCACGTAATGTCGTCCAATGATTCAGTTTCAGTAATGCTATTCTCAGACTTCATTTCAAAGTGTTTTAATGTCAGAGACAAATGCCTTCAACCTGGGGATACCACATAATTATTATCATTATTGATATATACTGTAGATAAATACTATATATATATACTATAAGACTTTATGAACTACACTCACAGTAGTCGTAACATTATTGTTCGGTCTTCCGAAACATTATATAGCTTATTATATGTTTTGTTATTTACTTATTTAGTGCTAGTTGTAGCATTCATACTTTAGCAATACCTGTAAATTAGGTCATGCCAATAAAGTGAATTTAAAAAAAAAACACCATACTTTTCGTCAATTTCCGGCCACTCTTTAAAAAACTGAAAAGGTGGCCAAAGATTGACCAAAAAGGAAAGGCCCTTAACATTTTGTCGACAAAAAGTTAAGGCTAACCCCTTTACTTTTTGCGCAGATTTTTCCACTTATTTTAGTTTATGAGAAAGTGGCCAAAATTGACCAAAAAGTAAAGGCTAACCCTTAACATTTTATCGATTTTCGCACACCATTTTGAAAAAGTCAAAATGTGGCCAAAATTGACCAAAAAGTAAAGGCTTACCCCTTAACGTTTTTCGACAAAAAGTTAAGGCTAACTCCTTTACTTTTTTGTTCAGACCAACTTCGTCTAAACCATTGCACTGAAGTTCTTCTGGGGGATGCTGTATTCCACTTATCGAAAGGCCAAATCCATACTCGTCGTGTTTGAAGGGACAACCCCTAACACTTTGAGTTCAATTATGACTGCATTCCCTCTGTAGACAAATGGTTAAGGCAAGTGTCCTCGAAAGTAAAGGTGTGCGAATCCGATCCGATCGGATTCGGATCAAATTTACGCGTCCGGATCGGATTTTATTGCTTTGATGTCGGATCGGATTTTGCGGGTTTTTCCCCGGATCGGATTCGTTTTTCCGCGTATTGAGAAACACTCAGTTAGATTTTGTCATTGAAAATCATTAAACTCGCAAGGAAACAATCAAGATATTGCTATAGTCTTAACTACGTAATTGGCTTTTCCCGTTCACAAATCACAATCGCCCTGGCGTCAGGACTTTGAGGCGACGAGTCGACGAGAGGGTAATGCGACGAAAATGCGTCTCCAAGTTAAACGACGAATAAAGAACGCATTTAGCCTAATTAATTGCGCATTTTTTGTAACGTAAAAGTCCAGAGATTTAGACTTTAGAATAATGTGTTGAAAACTCTACAAATGTTAGACATACGTTTTGTTCAAAGTTTGAACTTCAAACTATATAAAAGCATACAATATACGTTCGGATCGGATCGGATTACAAATTTTCAGGATCAAGTCGATCTAATATATTTTTTTCGGATTGGATCGGATCGGATTAAATTTTTTTTAATCGGATTCGGATTGAGTACTTAGACAAACCTTCGGATTCAAAGAGGTCAATCCGATCCGATGCACACCTCTACTCGAAAGAGCCGCGCCCTTCAATTTCGGTTTTCTTATCGCGCCCCTTATGAAACAAAACCGCGAGGGGACCATCGGGCTATATTTTTAATATAGTTTACCAATGACATATTAAGTAGCAGTTATGATACTAACACCAATCAATAGACAAGATAGTCTAGTGGACACATCGTAGCTTCGCCTATCTTTTTCTAAAAACTTCTGAAAAAGTACACACTGCGCTTAGTAAAATTTTTGGCTTTTTTATCTCGGTATCCTCTTCTATTTATCTACTTGTTGTTCTATTTTTTATCCTTCTTTTCCATCATTATCCGCCATGTTTTTTTCTAAAGATTAAATTCATTTTTTTATTTCACCGCCATCGTGGTCTCCAAACATTTGCCCGAGCGAGATTATTTTTAATATTCTATCCGACAATTCCGTCGCCATTCTTAATTCTCGATTAGGAACGTTCTTGAACCGCGCGGTCTCGATCCGTCGACTTTCGATTTGATAGTCCGTTATCTTTACCACTATATTAACTGCTAGTTGTTGGACCTACCGCAACTTATTCACCTTAATCTTCTATTTTACATTGTATAATTAATAATTAACACTTTTCAAACTTCAAAATGGCTTCTAACAGGTTCGAACCTCAACTTACGCATATTGTAGCCCACGGCCTTTACCACTAGACTACTTGTTTATCGTCGCAAATCTACCTCAACTTATTCACTTTAATATTTTAATTTGCAATGTATAATTATGGGCCCAAATTCGATCCCTGCGGTACTCCAGTTCTAATGTATCTCGTAGAAGAGAGGGCCTTTCCTAATTTACAAATTCGATTGCGTTCATTTAGGTAAGAGATGAACCATTGCAATGCTACGCCTCTGACACCATATAATTCCAATTTTTTAATTAGGTTTCTGTGATCAACGCCGTGTCAAATGCTTTTTTTAAATCTAAAAACATCACTCCGTTTATAAGGCCTCGGTCAATATTGATTAACCAAGAATCTGTAGATTTCAATAATGACGTTGTTGTAGAATAGCCCGTGCGGAAACCAGACTGGCAATGACCAATGTGAAAGAATGTTGTTTTGACAAAAATACGTGTATAGTTGTTCATATAGGTCTATAGTTGCTGCAGTCCGTTTTGTCACCCGATTTATAAATTGGAGAGACACGTGCTTGCTTCCAATCACAGGGAAAAATACCCTGACTTAATGACAAGTTAAAAATTACATTTAAGATTGGGGTTACAACAGTTGACGAGTCTTTCAACATGCAGTCTAGGGGGAACTTTATCAAGTCCAGCACCCTTACTTGGTTTTAATTGCTTAATAATTTTCGCTATTTGACAGTCTGTTACCGCAGAGAATTGAAACTCAATGTCAACTGGTGTGATATATTCAGAAAAAGCTCTATCATCAAGACTTAGATCATGGGATAGTGTTTCACCGATTTGACTAAAGTAAGCGTTCAAGCATTCAGCGATCTCTGCCTCATTTGTAATTGTTTCAGTGTCTATTTATACTGAATCTATGGTACTTGTTTTTGAGCAGCGACTACGACGTCCTATAATCAAATTTATATTCCTCCACATTTCCTTTGCTGATCTAAACAAATTGTTGACGCGATTGCGTTGTTTTCTATATGAGGCGAATTTAAACTCACATTTGGTGGCAACAGCCTTCCTTTTCAAATAATCTCGATGGTTCATCTCTCGCACTAGATCTGAAGTTACCCATGGGGCATATTCACTTCTTACCCTACGTGTTGTCAAAGGCGTATGAAACTCCATAACTACAGTAAAGATTCATTTGAATGACTCCCAGATATGATTAGGATCATGAGATTGCCAAGGCAAGTCATGTGTATTAAATGCATTGTAATGATCGTTCTACTTTCGACTAATTTAGGGTTTTGGAACAGCAATTTTAAACATCCATATACAAGACTGTGATCATTAATTCCAACATGAATTGCAACATCGTTCGTTGTTGCAAACCTACTGCTACTTATTCACCTTAATATTTTATTTTGCAATGTATTATTAATAATTAACACTTTTCAAACTTCAAAATGACTTCTAACAGGATTCGAACCACAACTTATGCATATGATAGCCCATAATCTTTACCACTAGACTATACTTGTTCGTTGTTGCAAATCTACTGCTACTTAGGACCCGTCCACATGTATCCCGATTCGTTTGTAGACGCAAACATTTTGTTGCGGATTCAAAAAGTTACGCGTCCACACGTATCCGGATTTGTCGCGTTTTCGACCGTCCACACGTATCCACGAAACGATACGAATATAAATACGTGCGGACGGGGCATTGTAGAAAACACGGGTACCGGATAAATGGATAAACGGATACCGGATAAGCGGATATCGGATAAACGGATACCTGATAAATGGATACCGGATAAATGGATAAACGGATACCGGATAAATGGAGGCATACCAGATAAACGGATACCGGATAAATGGATACCGGATAAACGGATACCGGATAAACGGATACCGGATAAATGGATACCGGATAAACGGATACCGGATAAATGGATACCGGATAAACGAATACCGGATAGTTAAACGCTATATTTTTATATTAATTTGAAAGCTTTGGTGTGTCTCGTTTTTTAATTTACAATAATAGAACGTTCGTGAAATATATATATTATTATTATCGAGTAGACACGGCTTTCCCTAAACTATAATATTTGCTACTCGTCGTGTTCTCTTTATATTGTGTGTTCCTGTCTTTTGCATCCTATTATTTACATTATCTTCCGAATAAAGTCTCATTCTACAAACCTGTATTCGAGTTGCCGTATACCGATCGAACTTTCTATTTCATATATATATATCCATATATACGTGTAGGTTTAGGTCTACGAAACGCAAAGAGTGCTCGACAACATATAGTTAGAGCAAATTATAGTTTTTCGCTTACCTCAAAACTTGTCTGCAACAGGCTGTTTCATCTGTAAAAGAATCATCAGGCAGTTTACAAGTATCGAAAAGACCGCTTATATGCTTCCTGCCGGGGCGTGGGAGTGTGTGTGGGAGACATATATATATATATATATATATATACAAAATATTTAACGATAATTACTCAATTTCAATAGCCTCGGCGACTTCACGCTTAGTAGAACGTATAATACATTCAATTCACTCTCCTTAATCCATTGTAAAAAGTCATAATTATAAAAACAATTCCGTCCATTGACGTTGAACAGCACCGTAATGTGAACAGAAATTGGCAAGCGGGTGCGTACAAGTTTGAACGTTTTAAACCAGCACCGTAGTGCATGCAGAGTTGTTAATTAAGGGGGTCCTCTACCAAATTTTTTTTTTACTGTTAATCTAATGATATGAAACACTTCTTTTAGTATGTTGTTGGGCTAGATACCTGACCAAAAAAAGGTATAGTTGGAAGAAGTGGTTGCCATGGTTACCAAGATAAAAGACCCCATATGGTGAAATATGGGGTCTTTTATAAGCATGATAACTAAAAAAGTATTAATGTTAAAGACATAGAATAACTTTTATTTATTAACTAACGACATTATCTAGGAGATGAAGTAAAATTGTTAGCATATGTGTTATAATAAATGTTTTACGCCATGAATACTAAAAATGAACATCACTATCCTCACTTAAGATATTACAATTTCAAAATTATTGAAGATAGGGTAATTATTTTACTATGTCTCCTAGAGCAGGTTATATAGAGTAAGCCCTGAAAATTTCAGCAAGATAGCTTTAATTCTTCTTAAGATATCCTGCGCGCAATATTGTTAATTACACGTTTTCGGTAATTTGAGAAAAACAGCTTTAAAGTCAAATATTTAGTTTATTTACAAGATAATCACTTAGGAATGTGCTCTTTTTCTCCGATTTAAAGCAATTTTCATGAACTAAAAACCCATGGAGGTTATTGAGAAGGCTTGAAAGTATATAATTATTGGTTTTCTAAAATTTCATAAATATTTTGAAAACCGTAAAAAATTTGGTATAGGACCCCCTTAAATTAAAATACACTTTCTAATCCCGATAATACACATTGCATCTATTATGATATTCCGACCAGATGTTGGAATGGCGCTCAGCGTTTATGCTTATCCAGTATCCGTTTATCCGGTATCCATTTATCCGGTATCAGTTTATCCGGTATCCGTTTATCCGGTATCCATTTATCCGGTATCCAGTTATCCGGTATCCATTTATCCGGTATCCATTTATCCGGTATCCGCTACCCGGTATCCGGTACCCGTGTTTTCTGCCATGCCTGTGGACGAGGCCTGCTGCAACTTTTCATTTTCGCCCTTTTCCGTCTTCGCCACTTATATTCTTCAATATATAATTTGCCAATGACAAGTTAGGTAGAAGTTATGATACTTAACATCAATCAATAGGAAAGATAGTCAAGTGGACACTTCGCATGTGCGAGAACAATGGACCAATTCCCTGCCGAAATCAATGTCATTTTCGACTGTCGTCTCCGTTGCGTGTTAGATATGTATTTTCTATTTTACTTAACCCTTTTCTGTATTGAGTGAAATTAATTAACAAGGCTGTCAAAGTCTGAAATAACTTTTATTTCATCAGGGATTGATCCATAATTCTCGCACATGCGAAGTCACGAAGTGTACACTAGACTCTCTATTGGTTGGTGTTAGCGATCATAACTTCTACCTAACCTGTCATTGGAAAATTATGCTAAAAATATAAGTGGCCAAAAAGTAAAAGCGTTAGGCTTTACCTCTTGGCCGCTTGGCACTGAAATTCGACGAAAAGTAAAGGGTGGGGCCATTACATCTCGTGGTTAAGCCATTACGCCCAGTGGAGCCGGTGGAGCCATTGTGTCTAGTGGTGGAGCCACTATGTCCAGTGGAGCCGGTGGAGCCATTACGTCTAGTGGTGGAGCCATTATCATGTCGACCAAAAGTTAAGAGGTTAGCCTTTACTTTTAGTCGACCAAAAGTCAACGGGTTAGACTTGCCATTTTTTATGAAAAGTGAAGGGGTTAGACTTGCCATTTTTTTATTTAAGGTCAAGGGGTTGGACTTGCCGTTTCTTCGATGAAAAGTCAAGGGGTTAGACTTGCCATCTTTTCGATGAAAAGTCAAGGAGTTAGCCTTGCCATTTCTTCGACGAAAAGTCAAGGAGTTAGCCTTGACCTAGACCTAGAATCCCATAAGCTCTTGGGTATCTGGATCCAAGCAGATCTTAAATGGCACAGTAATACCGTTTCTATAATTAAGAAGGGAAGGAGACGTCTCTACTTCTTAAAGGTGTTAAAGAAATATGGTACACCAGCAACAGACTTATTAAAGTTTTATTGCTCAGTGATTCGTTCTGTCCTAGAATATGGAGACATATTGTGGTACGGTGTATTAACGCTATCTCAAAACCCAGATATAGAAAGGATTTAAAAACGCGCTCTGAGGATTATAGCCCCAGCCCTTAGTTATGAGGAAGCCCTCGCATTATTTAATTTACTTTCTCTAAAGGAGAGACGGGATATGCATTGCATCGATTTAATCAGTCAAACGAATGTCCTCTTCATCACATAAGCTTCATTATTTATTACCACAGAAAGTGGAGAATATACGAAATAGGGAAACTAGATACAGTAACAATAAATTTTATAATTTTAAATCGGTAGGACAGACCGTTTAAAGAACAGTCCACTTGTCTATGCCATTGATAAATATAATAGTAGTTTTTAATGTTTCTAACTGATGTAAATAGATACACGATTAATATAATTTTTAATGAATTAGTATATATAGTTTTAATAGTGATATTATTTATGTTTTATTCCTGATAATTAAGGTTGTCTTCTTCATGTATGTTTATTAAAAACCCAGTATTATATAACCCGGTTTGCTGGGCTGGCCCGCTAAGTGCATTAATATGAGCCCGGGAAAGCGGGATCTCGCCTCGCTCAATTGCAAGCAGGAACCTGGCAAAACATATAAAAATAGTATACGAGGTGGGATCTCGCCCCTTGCGAGTCAGCCCGGTAAAGCGGGCCAGCCCGGCTCATACGAACAGGCCCTAATTGTATTTTTTCAACAAAAAGCCAAGGGGTTATTTCTTGTCGCTCATGAATGGCTTCCACGCTACGCGCTAATTATATACAACAGCTCTAAACCAATGAGAATACAGAAAAGGTTATTTGTTTCGAAATTTTGTTCCATATAAGGGCACAAAGTGATGTAAACAATGAATTCTTCATTTCTTCTGTTAAACCTTCGCGCCACTTGCGAATGCAGCGAAATGTAACTCTCGGCGAGTTTTCAAAATTTATTCTTCGAACTTGGTGAAATGTTGGAACTACTAGAGAACTTTTATAGAAACTAAAAATATTTTTGGGTGAATTTTACGAATTCAAAGGTGCTCTGCATGTAACCTTAATAAAAAAGTCGAAAGTCTACAACCGAAAAATACATTAGATAGTCGATACGATAATAGTAATAAACACACGGGGTCATGCAAAGTTCGTCAAAAGTCGTTCTAAATAGACACAATGCTATACTTTACCATCAAAGATAACGAGCTTAAAAATACCGATACTAAAATTCAAGTGTTTAAGAGCAGAAAAACAACCGCAAAATTCCAAACAACATATTTGTTTAAGAATCAAGAGCATGTACTTATGTTTTTCTCAGCCTGCTGAGAAGATAAAGTCATGCATAGCCATAAGGGGCATACGCCAAGATTATTTTTTTTATAAAATAACAATCATAACTAGTCTATAGCTACCAGTGGCGGAAAATTCGGTGGGGTGGGAAAATTAACAATTTGTCGGAAATTTTGACAGAAAAAGGTCTAAAAACAGCCTATTTTGGTGTAAATTGGGGGTTTGTCGGAAATTTAGGAGGCTTTGCCCCCCCACCGGAAAACGTGAATTTCCGCCACTGATCGGCTACGGATTATTTCTGAGAGCCTTTAAGTGAGAGCAGAAATTTGTGTCACACCTCAAAGATACAATTGTGTTGCAGCGGACGAGGTGGTCATTGTATATTCGGGTATGTATTATTCACAACTTATTTCTACAGCTATTTCAATTAAGGTTGTCACAGGCAACAGTCAAATGTACAATCCAAGCGCGAACATGAGCAAGATGGGCACATCTTAGCTGTTTAATGCAGCCAATAAAGTAGCCTATGACTGTAGCTCTTTTTCGTTTTGGCAATTCCCAGAGCCAGAGGTAATAGCTACTGCATACTTTTCTAGGTTTGCATTCAATTTGTCGGCGACAAGGCGCGTACAAAAATTTACAAATTAGCGACAAACGGATGATGTTTGTAAGCAAAAAGTTGCTTCTTTCACTTCCAATCCAAGCAGTCTTGTGTCTGTAAGCCTACGCATGGAGTATTCTTTTATATATCAAGCGATTCATGTTAAAGAGCACGAGGCAATTTATAGTACATTTTAACCTATAAAATATCCCATTCCCATTGGATTGTACATTTGACTATTGCTTGTGACAACCTTAATTGAAATAGCTATATATATACCTTACTTGTATTTAAATTCGCGCGGTATTAGAATTTGCACAGACTCCATACAGGTGTGCGAAATTAAAACTGAGCGAAAATTAAATAATCTGCGCGAAAGGGTTTGATGCTGTACATGTGCGAAAAGTAATCCGCGCGTAAACGTTTGCCACCATGATACAAAATTAAACACCGACAATATAGAAAATAGAAATTATTCTATATTATATATACATAATTTGTATATTAGCAATTTACAAGATTAAATTGATACAATAAAAGCCATGTCTATTCTATTTATTGAATCTTTCGCTTATGTACAAAACAATATTTGAACTATTCTAAATTACAAAATCAAAATAAAGCCTAAAGAGTTGGAATCTACTAGAAACTTGGGGTGGCCTTTATTTAAGATCTCTCATAAAGTACACAATTTAGGCCCAAACTAAATTTCAAACGTCGCGCTTATATCCGGTAGGCGGTATACCAATCCTAATGCCTGCTCAATGTTTGATGCAACAGGCTCTCATTGACTCTCGTCAACTCTCCGGCATCCTCGTTTGACCAGGGCTTAAGGTAGACAACCTAAACTCATTGTTTCAACTCATTTGCATTATGTTCGCGGCAAATGAAAAGTTCGACCGCTTCGACGTTTGAACTAGGCCAAACATTTATTGTCGGAACATATAGATTATATTTAAGCAAAGAAAAAGAGTGCTTAATATTTTTGAAATGAAATGTATATATATATACATACATATACATACAAACATACATAAATGCTAAAATATAGGTCAAAACAATGAATTGAATGACTGGATTTTCAAAACAATGTCATGAAAAGACAATGAAGCATTGTATTTTACAGTTCGATCACTGACACTGGATCGTGACTGGATGCATGCAGGCAATATTGCTATGCTAAATGTTATGCAAAGGTCGTGTAAAGTTTCCGCTTATTTAAGTTATTATTTATATAACACTGAGAACACTGAAAAACTACAAAATCGTGTCTTAGTGCACGGCCCACTATGGAGTATCTGAAAAAATAAAAATCCCATACCTCTATATAAAGTAGGTCACGTACTTACAGGTGGTCCAAGATGCAACAGGACACATTAATTACAATATATCTTATCTGTTTTGTAGAATATACCGAAATCAAACGAAGTTTCGATTGCAAACAAGAATCAAAGTTGGTGCTGTCATTGTATCTATATATACAATTGAGGTACATCAACATACTTGCAGTGGGACTTACTTATTTGCAACTGCAGCGTTCATCCAGTGGCGTGCTGGCTCGTGTTCGCCAGAGGAGGCCAGCTGGGAATTTTGCGCCCCCTTGTAATTTGTGTATGGGTGAGATTTTTAGACGCGAAACCTCTAGGGGGTTCTGCATGCCTCCCGGGAAAATTTTAAAATCTAGAGTCCCTGAAATGCCATTTATTGCGTTGTGAGAGGCGATTTGACGGAATTCTATGATGAGATAATTACAACACTTACCAGTAATCGTAAGCCAAATCACTTCACATTTCACAATGACAATTTACATCCTTTGAGATATTACAGACTGGACAGTAATGCTTGTAGTTGTAGGTAGGCTGGTGAATTTTTAATCCTCGTACAAGTCGTATTCCGAATAACAGAACTCAAATTAAGCGCGCGTACTAGCACTTTGAACAGTGCTTGCGGCAGTGCGTTAGTAAGTAATGCGATTTTGCGCTAGCCGCCAACATTGCCAAGAAAACCTGGCATATATATCGGTGTAACAATCTCAAACTCTCATCGGATCTGGCGCTTTTGTGTGTGCTTTTGTGTGATTTTGTGCAATTTCGGCGCCCCATTTATGTTTTGGCGCCGCCTAACCCCCCCCCCTGCCAGCACGTCACTGCGATCATCTAAAGCTATTACGCGAGTAGTGAAGCTCTCCTCGTCGCACTGTTCATTATACGGCATTGGTCAAAATTTGAAATTCAGAACAAACAAGAAAATGTGAAAGGGTAGAATTGAAAACATCGATTCTGACTTGTTTATTGCTTAGAAGCTACACAAAAGATTACGTTTCATCCTTCAACTGAGGAAATACATTCTGAGTGTTTGGTGCTATAGAAGCATTCAAACACTGAATAATTTTTAACCTTTAATTACAGTAACACTTTGACCGCCAAAGACAGAAATTTCCGTCTGATGACATACAATCTGCTGGTTTAAAGAAGAATTTTACCGATTCCCATGGCGTTTATTCGAAAGGTGGTAGTGGTTTTATTGGTGATATATTTAACTTCATTTCTTCAAGATTTTATACTAATGAGCGAAGGCATGGTCGGCGGTGTAAGGCGAGCTAGAACTTCGCGCAGGCGCCGTGGACAATCACATCGTAAGTGGAGGACAGAGAAACGCTCATATCGATTGCTGGTTTCAGAAATTTCTAGTCGCAAAAGATGGCACGTGTACGAAGCGTGATAGCTACATGCACAAACATATGAGAAATCCGCCATTACTATAAGAATCAAGTGTACAAAGAAAACGCACTGATCTGGAAAGTAGACTGGATAGCGTAACCCATATTTCACTGGTGCAGAAATTGAAGCCAGTTAAATATTGCTAGACAATAGAAATCCGCCACCACTAAGTCTAAGAGACCATATATACGGGGAATATGTCGCTATACGTCTTTATAATAAGCTTTAAAAATACCATGTAACTACATTATCCTACTTTTTAAAGACTTCTTTTCTTTAAAACGTTTTTGAGCTTGAATTATGTCAGCCTTTTTCATACTCTCCGCCCGTTTTGAGCCGGTCTGATAAATATCGATTGCCTATAGCGTCTATGAAAACATTTTGATAGAGTCCGTATTCTCCACTCCGTCTTTTCCATCGGGTGCCTTCTTATCTACCTTCCGTACGTAAACAAGAACAATAGTGTCTAGGCATGCGAAGTATTCAAAGTTGTTAATCGGGCATAAAAAACCCCTTCAGGAGTTTAGGTATTGTGTCTTTAGGTATTAGGACGGTACAAAACGGCAAGGTCACACTTACATGATGATTTTTCCGCGTTAAAAGCTAAAGGATATTTGATACTTACAATTTTCACGAATTTTGACTAAACATATTATGCATAATGTCATATAGAATTATTTCTAATTTGCTTTTCATACTACACCCGGATTATTATTCGAGCGTGTTACGGTAGCAAACGCCTTTTCCTATGGTCGGTGGCTCTGCGCGAATTCTAATACCGCGCGAATTTAAACAAAAGTAAATTTCATTAAACTTGCTAAAGCTAAGCTTTTGTGGAAGGAGTATTCACCATGTAGACAAATTTGGCTAACACTGTTTACGTCGCTGCTACCAAATTGAAAACTTTGGATAATTCACATGCCTAGTTACTATTGTTTTAGTTTGCGAAAACATCACAAAGGTAACTTAATAGCTTTAGAATTCTTTATCTTAGGACAATAGTAACTAGGCATGTGAGTTATCCAAAGTTGTGAATTGGGTATAAATTTGGCTAACGGCCAAATTTGTCTATTGATGCATGTTATTACGAAAGCTATTTTTTACTGTATGTAATCAGGCATTTGCAAAAATGTTAATATAAGTCAAAGGCCAAGCAATGAATGACTGGATGGTATTGAGAACAGGGGGATTTTCAAAACAATGAAAAGATAATGGAATTACCATCTCTGAAGGAATGCGACTACATTCCTGCGCCTATTAGGCTATTACTATTAAAATATCAAACTATTGTTAGCTAATCTCAGCGCAATTTCCCGCGCACCAATCAGATGTCGCCATTCCCAAAATGTTGCTTTCACGGCGTTAGGAATGTAGTCGCATTCCTAAATGTTTTGAGTTTTGGACACGAAAACATGATGTACATGTCTTTCGCGCGAGAGGAAGCATCCGCGGTTTTGTTAATAGTAATAGGCATATATGTGAGCTATTCAATATTCACTCATATATAGATAATTCTAATGCTTTAGTTACGCTATCACAAGCTCGAACAATATAGGATAGATCGTGACTGGATGCACGATTGTGAGGCTAAAGTTATGAAAAAGCCCATAGTCCCCATAGTAACCATGATAGGCATGTTGGGTTGAATTAGGCATAATCTGCAGCCTTTAGCTATTTTGTCTATTATCGGAAAGTTATGAAAGGAACCCTTGACCCTATAATCCATACACTTCAATTATTTATATCCCTGAGATTATAATCCTGCTATCATCAAGGACAGAGAATAAGTGTTTACACTATATAGTGGTCAAAGGCTTACGTCCTGGAAAATAAACCAATTAATAGTGTCGACTGCGCATCCAAATGACGCGTTCTGCGTCAGGATACATGTATAGCAAAGACTGGAAGAGTTAAAATATGCGTAACAAAGCCGTATTATATTGAGATATACTGGGTTTGGTGGATAATCCAAGTGAGTAGATATATACAC
Source organism: Trachythela sp. YZ-2020 (assembly GCA_016169945.1). Taxonomy (NCBI): domain Eukaryota; kingdom Metazoa; phylum Cnidaria; class Anthozoa; order Malacalcyonacea; family Clavulariidae; genus Trachythela; species Trachythela sp. YZ-2020. Next base: position 319,888 of record JADLSH010000230.1, on the reverse strand, counting down.
AATTTTAAGACCTAACCAGGAACGGTTGCGAAAAATGCAACACTAGGTCCTCTGGCAGGAATTGAATCCGCGGCCCTGCGATTCCGGTGCAGCGCTCTAACCAACTGAGCTACAAAGGCCAGTTGCTGAGCTGTAACCGTAAGTTCTGTATATATAGGTTATCGGGTGTGCGAGTTGTGATAAGGTAAATTGAAAGATTTTTTTGCACTTCACTTGGTTGAACTAGAATACTGGGTTTGGTGGATAATCCAAGTGAGTAGATATATACACAATTTTAAGACCTAACCAGGAACGGTTGCGAAAAATGCAACTGTAGCTCAGTTGGTTAGAGCGCTGCACCGGAATCGCAGGGCCGTGGGTTCAATTCCTGCCAGAGGACCTAGTGTTGCATTTGTCGCAACCGTTCCTGGTTAGGTCTTAAAATTGTGTATATATCTACTCACTTGGATTATCCACCAAACCTAGTTTTCTAGTTCAACCAAGTGAAGTGCAAAAAAATCTTTCAATTTACCTTATCACAACCCGCACACCCGATAACCTATATATACAGAACTTACGGTTACAGCTCAGCAACTGGCCTCTGTAGCTCAGTTGGTTAGAGCGCTGCACCGGAATCGCAGGGCCGTGGGTTCAATTCCTGCCAGAGGACCTAGTGTTGCATTTTTCGCAACCGTTCCTGGTCAGGTCTTAAAATTGTGTATATATCTACTCACTTGGATTATCCACCAAACCTAGCATTCTAGTTCAACCAAGTGAAGTGCAAAAAAACTTTCATTTTTCGTATTATATTGAACTGTTCAATAATCATTTGCGTTTCACATAGAACTGTCATTAAATCGTTTTTGTATTAGCATATATCTTCTGCGCAAAGCAAAATATGGAAAGCTAAACATATTTCATATTATTCAAATGATGAATTGAATAAAAGTTGAATACTTTGCCGATCAGGGACGCCAGAACTGGGGGAGAGGGGGCAGGAGGGGGCAGCTTCCCCTCTTGCCCTTCTCCAAAAGGGGCAAGGTGGCAAGAGTGCCCTTTTCATTTAAGGTAAATATTTGTTATTATATTATAAATAATTCGTTCTTGCCCTTATTTAAAACTATAGAACTATATAAATAAAAAAGAAAAATGCATTCACTGTTAACATGCGCGCGTGACACCTCATAATTTTTTTCAAAGCCCTCAGAACAAAAAATTGGCCGAGAAGGAAGGCGGAGTTAAAACTAAGGGCCTGTTCATATGATCTCGCTTACCGAGACGTCTCGCCTGTTCATATGATCTCGCTTACCACGTCTCGCCTATATATATGATCTCGCCTCCTACTATTGTGTTGCGTGCATGAAATGCACATGTTTTGCAGGTCTAATTATAGAACAAAATTGTAATTTCATCTCGGCAAGCGGGTGAAAAACTCCATATGAACACACGGAAATATTCGTCCCGCTAGGCGAGACGTCTCGGCATGCAAGCGGGATCATATGAACAGGTCCTAACTTTTATCTCAAATTTCGCGTTCAACAACAGCAATTATGGCGTAATTCGTTTGCAAATTCGCTTCGGAAAGTGCTAGCTAGGAATGCAGTCATCGATCTTCAAAAATATCAAAATTTTCTGGGGGAGGACCCCCAGATCCCCTATTTTTCTACAAATCAGAAACGTGATTAGGGCAACGCCCAACTGCCGACGTTCGCAAACGGTTTATTTGTTAATGAAAACTTTGCTTTAACTATAACATCAAATACATGCCTTCAGCCATGTTAAAGACACCTCTTTTGCGCATGTGCACCAATCTGTTTACACCCCTTGGTAACACCGCGGAAAAACGTCTGCGCATGCGCGCGAACTAAAAAATGGTGACAAATTTAATGTCCAACTTTGAAAACAAAAACATGGCCATTTACACATTGAAGATAAGTATCACAAACAAGAAAATAAGGTAGACGGGTAGACCAGACTTTAATCATTAGTCCTGTAACATCTGTCGTATAAAAAGAAATAAAAATGAATTAGAAAATCGAAATTACACAAGTTTATACCAAAATGATATAAGCAACTTCCCAGGAATATAAGGTTCTTAATGTCCTTAATCTTTCGAGTAAATCATAAAGTTTAATTGTTATTTACGCAAAAATCTTTCATGCTACGCAAAAAAAGATATATGGACAAAAATGTGGGTCAAATGAACCTACGAAAAATATCCTCGCATGGTTCCGTATGAGAATTTTTTACACGATAAATTTATCGCCAGTCAACTTTGGTTCATTTTCTTGCATGATACTATTTCTTGAGCTTGTAAACTATAATTAATTCTAGTTTTTAAGTTGACACATCTATTATTTCGCTCGCAATTTTACGGCAAAGACACACGAGGAAGTCACTCCTTTTAATGGCCATTTTGAGTCTTCGCCTGTTCGGCTCGACGGCTCTTCACCCCACCGGAACACTTGCGAATGAAGTTTTCGCCAGACAAATTTCAGTCAAATTGACGCATCCGCAGACGTTTTTTCGCGGTGTTCCCCTTAGTATACATCAATTTAAAAGTGCTTTTCGATTAAATCTGCCCCCCTTGCCCTCTCTTCGTTCCAGCGTCCATGACTTTGATATTATGCATATTTTAAATATTCCAGCCTCTCAGCTACATGTTATGATTCAATTGTAATTTTATCCCGACGCAGAACTCGTCATTTACATGGTCAATTTATTGATCTGGAAATGAAGATGGATTTAGTATCTATTGTGTTACAAATGAAGCCGAAAGTCAGCCATTACTAAGGGAACAACTAATAACATTTCTAAAGTATTGTGGTAGAATCTTATTGCTTGAGACGCTTATATGCATGTCAAAATAATGTAGTTATTCGGTATTTTAAAGTTAGAACAACGTTTTAAGAAGAAATAGACATATTTCCTAACATAATTATGGCCTTTAGTGCTAAGTAATTAACATTTATAACACATATATATTTGGGTACTTTGATTTCCACCCTCCGTACAACGTTGGATCCTGTACGTAATGCATTAGTTATAGCTTTGCGATGATCAATATTGAAAGGGGGTTGACGGGAGGAGTGAGGATTCGTCAAGCAGGTATAGATATTTGGATTGCAGAATAACACCAGGCGTGTGTAATCGATAAAATCGATACCAATCAATATCAATTTATTGATTGATATTAATGGGAATCAATAACCAATCGATAACCCTGGTGTTTGTAATTATCGATTGGTGTTGATTTTCAATACCAATCAATGATTAATTGGCATCGATTTTCGCTGCCAATCGATAGATTCAATATAAATCGACAGATTTGAGAACGGTATAGACTTGCTCCAAGTCTCTCCCGAATGGGGAAAAAATTGGGGTCAATCCAGACTTGGAGCAAGTCTAAGAACGGTATAGCCAGCTAATTAAAGGATTTCTTAGTTTTGCTTTAATGAATAGAATATAAGTCTTGTCTTAGTGCACGGCCCACTATGAAGTATCTGAAAAAATAAAAATCCCATACCTCTATATAAAGTAGGTCACGTACTTACAGGTGGACCCAAGATGCAACAGGACACATTAATTACAATATATCTTATCTGTTTTGTAGAATATACCGAAATCAAACGAAGTTTCGATTGCAAACAAGAATCAAAGTTGGTGGTGTCATTGTATCTATATATACAATTGAGGTACATCAACATACTTGCAGTGGGCTTACTTATTTGCAACTGCAGCGTTCATCCAGTGGCGTGCTGGCTCGTGTTCGCCAGAGGAGGCCAGCTGGGAATTTTGCGCCCCCTTGTAATTTGTGTATGGGTGAGATTTTTAGACGCGAAACCTCTAGGGGGTTCTGCATGCCTCCCGGGAAAATTTTAAAATCTAGAGTCCCTGAAATGCCATTTATTGCGTTGTGAGAGGCGATTTGACGGAATTCTATGATGAGATAATTACAACACTTACCAGTAATCGTAAGCCAAATCACTTCACATTTCACAATGACAATTTACATCCTTTGAGATATTACAGACTGGACAGTAATGCTTGTAGTTGTAGGTAGGCTGGTGAATTTTTAATCCTCGTACAAGTCGTATTCCGAATAACAGAACTCAAATTAAGCGCGCGTACTAGCACTTTGAACAGTGCTTGCGGCAGTGCGGTAGTAAGTAATGCGATTTTGCGCTAGCCAACATTGCCAAGAAAACCTGGCATATATATCGATGTAACAATCTCAAACTCTCATCGGATCTGGCGCTTTTGTGTGTGCTTTTGTGTGATTTTGTGCAATTTCGGCGCCCCATTTATGTTTTGGCGCCGCCTAAACCCCCCCCTGCCAGCACGTCACTGCGATCATCTAAAGCTATTACGCGAGTAGTGAAGCTCTCCTCGTCGCACTGTTCATTATACGGCATTGGTCAAAATTTGAAATTCAGAACAAACAAGAAAATGTGAAAGGGTAGAATTGAAAACATCGATTCTGACTTGTTTATTGCTTAGAAGCTACACAAAAGATTACGTTTCATCCTTCAACTGAGGAAATACATTCTGAGTGTTTGGTGCTATAGAAGCATTCAAACACTGAATAATTTTTAACCTTTAATTACAGTAACACTTTGACCGCCAAAGACAGAAATTTCCGTCTGATGACATACAATCTGCTGGTTTAAAGAAGAATTTTACCGATTCCCATGGCGTTTATTCGAAAGGTGGTAGTGGTTTTATTGGTGATATATTTAACTTCGTTTCTTCAAGATTTTATACTAATGAGCGAAGGCATGGTCGGCGGTGTAAGGCGAGCTAGAACTTCGCGCAGGCGCCGTGGACAATCACATCGTAAGTGGAGGACAGAGAAACGCTCATATCGATTGCTGGTTTCAGAAATTTCTAGTCGCAAAAGATGGCACGTGTACGAAGCGTGATAGCTACATGCACAAACACATGAGAAATCCGCATTACTATAAGAATCAAGTGTACAAAGAAAACGCACTTATCTGAAAAGTAGACTGGATAGCGTAACCCATATTTCACTGGTGCAGAAATTGAAGCCAGTTAAATATTGCTAGACAATAGAAATCCGCCACCACTAAGTCTAAGAGACCATATATACGGGGAATATGTCGCTATACGTCTTTATAATAAACTTTAAAAATACCATGTAACTACATTATCCTACTTTTTAAAGACTTCTTTTCTTTAAAACGTTTTTGAGCTTGAATTATGTCAGCCTTTTTCATACTCTCCGCCCGTTTTGAGCCGGTCTGATAAATATCGATTGCCTATAGCGTCTATGAAAACATTTTGATAGAGTCCGTATTCTCCACTCCGTCTTTTCCATGGTGCCTTCTTATCTACCTTCCGTACGTAAACAAGAACAATAGTGTCTAGGCATGCGAAGTATTCAAAGTTGTTAATCGGGCATAAAAAACCCCTTCAGGAGTTTAGGTATTGTGTCTTTAGGTATTAGGACGGTACAAAACGGCAAGGTCACACTTACATGATGATTTTTCCGCGTTAAAAGGACATTTGATACTTACAATTTTCACGAATTTTGACTAAACATATTATGCATAATGTCATATAGAATTATTTCTAATTTGCTTTTCATACTACACCCGGATTATTATTCGAGCCTAGTTACTATTGTTTTAGTTTGCGAAAACATCACAAAGGTAACTTAATAGCTTTAGAATTCTTTATCTTAGGACAATAGTAACTAGGCATGTGAGTTATCCAAAATGTTATTACGAAAGCTATTTTTTACTGTACGTAATCAGGCATTTGCAAAAATGTTAATATAAGTCAAAGGCCAAGCAATGAATGACTGGATGGTATTGAGAACAGGGGGATTTTCAAAACAATGAAAAGATAATGGAATTACCATCTCTGAAGGAATGCGACTACATTCCTGCGCCTATTAGGCTATTACTATTAAAATATCAAACTATTATTAGCTAATCTCAGCGCAATTTCCCGCGCACCAATCAGATGTCGCCATTCCCAAAATGTTGCTTTCACGGCGTTAGGAATGTAGTCGCATTCCTAAATGTTTTGAGTTTTGGACACGAAAACATGATGTGCATGTCTTTCGCGCGAGAGGAAGCATCCGCGGTTTTGTTAATAGTAATAGGCATATATGTGAGCTATTCAATATTCACTCATATATAGATAATTCTAATGCTTTAGTTACGCTATCACAAGCTCGAACAATATAGGATAGATCGTGACTGGATGCACGATTGTGAGGCTAAAGTTATGAAAAAGCCCATAGTCCCATTAGTAAGCATGATAGGCATGTTGGGTTGAATTAGGCATAATCTGCAGCCTTTAGCTAATTTTGTCTATTATCGGAAAGTTATGTAAGGAACCCTTGACCCTATAATCCATACACTTCAATTATTTATATCCCTGAGATTATAATCCTGCTATCATCAAGTACAGAGAATAAGAATTTTCTGAAAATCATTCAGTGTTGACACTATATAGTGGTCAAAGGCTTACGTCCTGGAAAATAAACCAATTCATAGTGTCGACTGCGCATCCAAATGACGCGTTCTGCGTCAGGATAAAATTGTAGTTGAATCATAATATGTAGCTAAGACTGGAAGAGTTAAAATATGCGTAACAAAGTATTATATTGAACTGTTCAATAATCATTTGCGTTTCATTAAATCGTTTTTGTATTAGCATATATCTTCTGCGCAAAGCAAAATATGGAAAGCTAAACATATTTCATATTATTCAAATGATGAATTGAATAAAAGTTGAATACTTTGCCGATCAGGGACGCCAGAACTGGGGGAGAGGGGGCAGGAGGGGCAGCTTCCCCTCTTGCCCTTCTCCAAAAGGGGCAAGGTGGCAAGAGTGCCCTTTTCATTTAAGGTAAATATTTGTTATTATATTATAAATAATTCGTTCTTGCCCTTATTTAAAACTATAGAACTATATAAATAAAAAAGAAAAATGCATTCACTGTTAACATGCGCGCGTGTCACCTCATAATTTTTGTCAAAGCCCTCAGAACAAAAAATTGGCCGAGAAGGAAGGCGGAGTTAAAACTAAGGGCCTGATCATATGATCTCGCTTACCGAGACGTCTCGCCTATACATATGATCTCGCCTCCTACTATTGTGTTGCGTGCATGAAATGCACATGTTTTGCAGCGCTAATTATAGAACAACATTGTAATTTCATCTCGGCAAGCGGGTGAAAAACTCCATATGAACACACGGAAATATTCGTCCCGCTGGGCGAGACGTCTCGGCATGCAAGCGGGATCATATGAACAGGCTCTAACTTTTATCTCAAATTTCGCGTTCAACAACAGCAATTATGGCGTAATTTGTTTGCAAATTCGCTTCGGAAAGTGCTAGCTAGGAATGCAGTCATCGAGCTTCAAAAATATCAAAATTTTCTGGTGGAGGACCCCCAGATCCCCTATTTTTCTACAAATCAGAAACGTGATTATGGCAACGTCCAACTGCCGACGTTCGCAAACGGTTTATTTGTTAATGAAAACTCTGCTTTAACTATAACATCAAATACATGCCTTCAGCCATGTTAAAGACACCCCTTTTGCGCATGCGCACCAATCTGTTTACACCCCTTGGTAACACCGCGGAAAAACGTCTGCGCATGCGAACTAAAAAATGGTGACAAATTTAATGTCCAACTTTGAAAACAAAAACATGGCCATTTACACATTGAAGATAAGTAACACAAACAAGAAAATAAGGTAGACGGGTAGACCAGACTTTAATCATTAGTCCTGTAACATCTGTCGTATAAAAAGAAATAAAAATGAATTAGAAAATCGAAATTACACAAGTTTATACCAAAATGATATAAGCAACTTCCCAGGAATATAAGGTTCTTAATGTCCTTAATCTTTCGAGTAAATCATAAAGTTTAATTGTTATTTACGCAAAAATCTTTCATGCTACGCAAAAAAAGATATATGGACAAAAATGTGGGTCAAATGAACCTACGAAAAATATCCTCGCATGGTTCCGTATGAGAATTTTTTACACGATAAATTTATCGCCAGTCACCTTTGGTTCATTTTCTTGCATGATACTATTTCTTGAGCTTGTAAACTATAATTATTTCTAGTTCTTAAGTTCACACACCTATTATTTCGCTCGCAATTTTACGGCAAAGACACACGAGGAAGTCACTCCTTTTAATGGCCATTTTGAGTCTTCGCCTGTTCGGCTCGACGGCTCTTCACCCCACCGGAACACTTGCGAATGAAGTTTTCGCCAGACAAATTTCAGTCAAATTGACGCAGGTGTTCCCCTTAGTATACATCAATTTAAAAGTGCTTTTCGATTAAATCTGCCCCCCTTACCCTCTCTTCGTTCCAGCGTCCATGAGTTTGATATGCATATTTTAAATATTCCAGCCTCTCAGCTAGCTACATGTTATGATTCAATTGCAATTTTATCCCGACGCAGAACTCGTCATTTACATGGTCAATTTATTGATCTGGAAATGAAGATGGATTTAGTATCTATTGTGTTACAAATGAAGCCGGAAGTCAGCCATTACTAATGGAACAACTAATAACATTTCTAAAGTATTGTGGTAGAATCTTATTGCTTGAGACGCTTTATATGCATGTCAAAATAATGTAGTTATTCGGTATTTTAAAGTTAGAACAACGTTTTAAGAAGAAATAGACATATTTCCTAACATAATTATGGCCTTTAGTTTAAGCTAAGTAATTAACATTTATAACACATATATATTTGGGTACTTTGATTCCCACCCTCCGTACAACGTTGGATCCTGTACGTAATGCATTAGTTATAGCTTTGCGATGATCAATATTGAAAGGGGGTTGACGGGAGGAGTGAGGATTCGTCAAGCAGGTATAGATATTTGGATTGCAGAATAACACCAGGCGTGTGTAATCGATAAAATCGATACCAATCAACATCAATTTATTGATTGATATTAATGGGAATCAATAACCAATCGATAACCCTGGTGTTTGTAATTATCGATTGGTGTTGATTTTCAATACCAATCAATGATTAATTGGCATCGGTTTTCGCTGCCAATCGATAGATTCAATATAAATCGACAGATTTGAGAACGGTATAGACTTGCTCCAAGTCTCTCTCGAATGGGGAAAAAATTGGGGTCAATCCAGACTTAGAGCAAGTCTAAGAACGGTATAGCCAGCTAATTAAAGGATTTCTTAGTTTTGCTTTAATGAATAGAATATAAGTAGTTTTAGATGCTATATGCTCAAATGTTTTTATCGCGAGTGTCAATAACAATCGATGGAATCGATAAAAATTTCACCACGGAAATTGTGATTATCGATTGGTTATCGATTGACCAAAATCAGTCGATACCAATCAATAAATTATATCGATTGAAAGATTGGTTTTCCAATCATCGATTACCATCGATTGCACACGCCTGGAATAACACCACGGAGAAACGTCTGCGCATGCGCGTAAACTAGAAAAATGAATTTTAAATTCTAATTCTTTCAAAACAAAAACATGGCTATTTACTCTTTCAAGATGAGTGAAACAAACGAGAAAACGCACCATCCCTTTTTAGCCAATTCAAAATTTCACGTCATCCAGGATGGAAATAGTACGTCAAAGTTAGTAAGTACAAACAATTTGATGATTATTTGGAACCTGGATATTTGGAGAAAACATGGACATAGGTGTTGATTTTTGTTTTTGTCTGGGGGGGCTGAAACTTCAGATACATGATATCTTACTATACTTACGAGTTACAAAAAGTTTCGTTATCAAGTTTATGTACAACTTAAGCGGTATACTTCATTTAAGCCAGTCCTAAAAACAACATGCCGGGACAAAATAAGTGGCATACATGAAGTAGTGGCTTTGCCCCGTTGTATTTAAAACTTTTTTTAGGAATTCCTTTCTCGGTTTTGGGAGAGCTATATCAGTATTGCTATTTCTCAAGCTATAGTTCGCCTGTGTTAAACTACTCCCAATCAATGACTCTTTCAAGTTGGCAGCAGTATAATCATTTAGAATTTTATACAGAAGAATGGACTTCATCTTCTGTCTTCTACTTTCTAAAGTTTCCCAACCAAGAGATTCAAGAACGTCAGCAGAATCAATTTCGTAACTTACGCCGGCAATTATTCTTGCCGCACGATTTTGAAATTTCTGAAGTTTATCAAGCAATTGTATGCCACAAATGTCCCATAGTGGAGAATTGCTGGATCAATCAAGGCATTGTAGATAATTTGGAGTGAGCTTACTGGGATGAAGTGCTTGGCCCTTCGCAACATTGCAATGCCAGACCCGACTTTTTTAAATATTTTTTCGATGTGTTTATCCCATTTGAGTTTTTCATCTAGTAATATACCCAGACATTCGAAAGAGCTAGTTCTACTAAGAGGTTTGTTGTTCAAGAACACAGGATAGTCTTGAACTTTATTATTAAGATTATATGCCGATCCAATGATCATGTACTTAGTTTTAGTAGGATGGTGAGCCACTCGCTAATTTGTTTTAAGTCAAAATTTAATTTATAAATCAGCTCATTATAATCATTAGAGGAAGAAAATATTTGGGTATCATCAGCATATAAACAAGGGGTAGTTTTTTTGGAGTTTATCCGTGAGGTCGTTAATGTAAAGAAGAAATAGCAAAGGCCCTAAAATTGAGCCCTGTGGGATACCACAAATAATCTTTTTGGGGGACGATGTATGTCCATTTATAGTGCAAACTTGTTCACGATTCATAAGGTAAGATTTAAACCAGTTTAATTCATTATTGGAAATACCGAACTGCATTTCTAATTTGTTCTGCAATATTTTGTGATTTATTGAATCAAAGGCCTTACGGATATCGAAGAATACAACTCCGTTTAATTCACCTCGATCCATATTTGCGTACCATTCGTCACGCATTTGTATCAGGGCAGTCAAAGTCGAATTCTTAGGCCGAAAACCTGCCTGATATTTTGACAGCAGCGAATTATCATTAATGCATCAGTCAAATCCAAGCGTGCCCATACCCCCCCCCGGGCCACCGTGGGGCATTTGACACTTTGGCTCCTCCCTGGGGTGGGGGATTTGAAAGCTAATGTTAGCTCGGAGGTAGGGCATTAGAAAATTTTCTATTTTGAACCTAATAAAACCATTTGGCCAAATAGAAAGACTTCAGCTTTGTGGTACCAGTGTATGTAAGTTTCGAGCCGGGGGCCCTTCGTCTGGAAGCGTAGGCCCTTTGTCTGGAGCGGACGAAGGGTCTCCCGCTCGAAACGTCGTAGTTCTCGTTCCTCAAAGCTTAGACTTAATTTCGCTACAATGTTCCACATTATTTTGCTCCTAACAAAGCATGGTTTGTTCATACGGACACAATGCCAATTTGATATAGCTTTTTAACATACAGTACATGTGTAAAAAATTATTAATATTTGCTATGTAGTTGTTTTGTCTTGTACCAACATTAACGTGCTTATATTTTGTAATAATATCTGCTTTCAAAAGTGGAATAAGGTTCCCCGGGGTGGGGAATTTGCCACTGACTTGTGGCCCCACCATGGGGCATTTTCACTTGTTTGTGATCCCCACCGGGGGGCATTAGCACCATTTTTACAAAATTTGTCAAATTCCCGGGGGTTGGCCCGGGGGGGATGGGCACGCTTGGATTTGACTGATGCATAAGATATCTATATACTTCAGAGGAGGGTGGACAGCTGTCACATGACATTTTTCGACCAATGAGGAGACGCTATTTTCTCAGCGCTCGCAAGAAGCAAGTGGACTTTGAAATTTGCATCGGTCTCATAAATACGGAAATATTTCGCTTTGTTATTCAAATTTGCAATTAAATTCGATGCATACCCGTTCAATGAATATTAATCTACTCCCAAGCGAAGAATTTTGGAAGGTAAACGTAGTTTTGTACTATATTTTTATATTTAATGCAGGCACTTATGCGTCACGTGGAAATACGAGGCTGTTTCAACTATCAACTTTTGAAATAGAAAATATCGAATTTCCATGGTTCGATTTCGCTAATTTTCGCATAATGTGATAGATTAAAGCCTAATCTTTCGTTTTAACTGCCCCCCCCCTATCCGCCCAACTCGCCGTTTTCGAGATATTCGCTGCTGAATTTTTAATACGATTTTGCACTTTCTAAAAATAACTATCTCCAACTTTTGAAGTTTCCCTTCTTATCATTTGCATTTTATTAAAATATTTTAAACTTTTTGTAATATCAATGAATTATATGTTTAAACGCATTTGCTTGATCAGTTTTTGATGGATATTTTAGAAATTATGAAACGTGTTTTTGTTTGTTTTCATGATTGAAGTTAGTCGTGTCTTCGCGACGTGTTGACTAAAGTCCGCGTCTGTTTACAATTTTCAAACTGAAGTATCTAGAATTTCCATGGTTCGATTTTCGTAACTTTTGTATAATGATGAAGACAAATGTATAAACTTTAAATCTGCTGGAATGATCCCGGTGATCCTCTGGCAGTTTTCGAGATATTAGGCATCGAAGTGATCATAGTCATTTCGACGTTTGCCAAAATGGCATCTAATAGTTTAGGAAGATATTGAGCCACCAAAGCTTGTTTTTCCCAATGAATCTTGAAACTTCTTTAATAGAAAGAGCGTTATTCTTTAGAGCAAGCGTTAAAGTACTTTTGAATGAATTTTAGGAGATTTAGGAGTTATTTGCGTGTTGTTTAGAGATTTTATATCTGGGCTAGTGTCTGGTTCTGTCTGCAATTTTGTTGTCTGATGGCCCGCTCGACTCGCAAATATCGAATATTTTTTCATTGTTATTCAATTTTTTTTCTGAAATGCACCATGCTATTTCAATAACTGTTGATCTATCTATGTGAGCAGTATTTTGTAAGGTAAACGTTATTTTGATCTTTTTTGTAGGCTGTACGTCGTACCATAGGCTGCTCAGCTCCAGTTTCAGATTCGCAGCTCTATATTCAAATTGAATCTAGAGCCAGAGGCATGGCGTTCATGTTCAAATGGCTGTAACTCGGAACTCCACAAAGGCTTCACCTATTCTAACAATATTTTTTTTATTCTTTATCAAGAAAAGAAGTATGGTATAACACAATCGCCGAGTCTCTACTGCTTCTAGATTTCTCTAAACAACTTGCATAAGTCAAGTCGCCAAACGGCATGCGGTCAATTAAATCTGGAGCCAGGTCCGGTTAGTTCCCGCCAAAATCGCTGTATAGTCATAACGAATAAATGTTATGCTATAATATTGTTTCTCCTTCTTCACTGATAATTTGCACATTATTTAAAACAATCGGCTTGTCTGTAGCGCTTTTAGTTTCCTCAGGAGAGCTCGCATAAGTTAGGTCACCAAACAGCGACACGTTGACACAGACGGTAAACAGGCTTGCCGCTTCTCACTTAAAACGCTCTGTCTCAGCCAAAAGTTACTTTATCGCGGAAAGATTTTTTTTCATTCTTCGTCATTAAAGCTCACATCATTTGAAGCTATTTTTAAGCTTATATCGCTTTAAATTTTGCCTGGACAACGTGCACAAGGTGAGTCCTCGAACCGCCACATATTGACACTGTCCACAAGTCAGTCAACAAGTCAGTCTACTAAAAGCGCTCTATCTCAGCGAAAAATGAACATATCCGTAAAATATTTTTTTTCATTCTTCACTGATAATTTGCACGTTATTTAAAACAATCGGCTCGTCTGTAGCGCTTTTAATTTCCTCAGGAGAGCTCGCATAAGTTAGGTCATGCTCGCTTATATGCTGGACTCACCCACCCCGTATGCGGGGTTTCCCCTTCGTTTGCTACCGCTTTATTTACATTTCAATGACCGCAACGGGCAGTGCTTCCACTCTCATGGAAATTTCCATATTTATTTACGAAAATTTGAGATGGAATGAAATGAATTTATTATGGAAGACAAGAGTGCGGAAATTCTTAATATTCATGTCAAGAATATATTTAAATAGTAATTATTATTCAGTAAATTATCTCTTCCCGAGCTTGGTTTTAACTCCTCTACGATTGTACGTCACAGGTTACACGGTTTTAAACTCGCTTTAAGTAGAATACTTTAAAGAACAGAAGATTTGTTTATTTGAATATAAGGTGAGTGTAAATATTTTATAAATATCCTTAGGTTTAGTATTTTGGAACACTTATGTCGTTGTTATGGTAACAAGATAGTTCCCAGTCCCCTCTTCTGCTCTTTCCTATCTCCTTTTTTTCCAAGTGCTAAAGTTGTTCAAAGTGCTAAAGTGTCAAAGTGCCACTGTTCAAAGTGCTAAAGTTGTTAATTGTGAAATGTGAAGTGATTTGGCTTACGATCACTGGTAACTTCACCGTCTACTTCATGAATGTTCGCCGTCTACTTTTCTTTGTTTAAGAAAAAACTAAGTCCTTCTATGAATTATATGTTTATTCAAACTCCTGAATGTGTTGTTTCTTGCGTATTTGTATTTTATACGATGTTTTATAATTCTCAAAATTCCGTCAAATTGCCTCCCAAAACGCAAGAAATAGCATTTCAGGGACTCTAAATTTCAAAATTTTCCCGAAATGCCCCCGGACCCATACACATATTACAAGGGGGCGCCAAGCACGCCACTGCGTTATTGTACTTATTAGTAATTTTGCAAGGTTTCAGTTATTTGGTCAAATAATCTCGGAAATTTTTTACTTTCAGTTTTTCTTGCAAATACAAGCATAACCTGTGACGTCATAGCTCAAACAACAAAAAGTGTAATAACTTCGGATTGAGATGACATATGAATAACCTGTAACCGGCATTTTTCAACATTTAGAGGATATTTTCTAGCACAGCAATAAAATTAAGGCTTAAGAAAATAAGATTTCATGTCATGTGCACTTAAAATTAAATTATTCGTAATTTTGTAATGGGTTAATCAGCAATTGTTTTTTAGAAATTGAAGAATTTATCTCTTACTTATTTGTTTATGGCATTGTTTTACTCCAGGCCACTTGAAATATAAAAGTTGAAAAACAGAATGTAAAGCCCAAGTTTACGACTACACTTGCTCCTTGTGAGGGCGCAGTCTCTTCTCGACTGCCACAATGTTCAGCGCACAAACTGAAAGACAAAGGCGACCTAGATGTGCAACGATCTTGCATGTTGGTAGACGCTTCCATCGTCGTCATCGGTCTCGAAGTGTTTCTGCTTCACGTAACGTAAAGCGCAGACGAAATGTAAGACGGCTTATTTCCTTAAAAGAAGAAGAGATATGTTTCCAAAAGAGATGGAATTTATCCTTCCCACCGACGAGCTGTCTAACAACTTCTTGCAGTCGCGGATTGAAAGGTGGGGGCAGCCGAGGTATGCGGAAGAACTGGGACTATACAAGATTGGCAAAAGCCATATGTATAACGTCAGAACGCAATATAAATTCCAAAAAAGACCTTTGGTATGCTATTGCGCAAGAATACTTCGGTGAATTTCGTGTATCTAAACGGAAAATTGATAGATTACGTATAATTTGGCAGACAAATGGTGGGAACATTCGTGAGCTAGTCCGGGAGTTTCCTATCAGTGTCAATGAGCCAGACTCCATATGTTCTATATCAACAGAAACGTCTGAAATGGAGAAAGAAGGGGTGCAAAAAGGTGATGGCTCTGTCATATTTGAAACTCCAAAAGCAGCTCCAAAACCTGTAAGATATGGGGGTAAATCAGTTGAAGACAAGGAAAAGGATAAATCTGATGAGCTGATTGACAAGATAAGTTCGAGCTTATCAAGGTATGATATGTGTCTCAACAATGAAAGTGGTGGAAAGCATTTGAAGGATTGCCACTTGGCTGAATTTCTTGGTAGCGTGTTTGGAAGCACCGTTTCTTCAGTGTACGAAAAACATTTCGACAAGGCATATTGCCAACATGATGTTGCGATTACTTCCGACGGGGCAAAATCGAAGTCTGCAAGACCTAGCCAACCAAGTAACGTATTGTCAAGCGAAAACATGCACGTATCCTCTTTTCAGCCTCCACACACCATACAGTCAAGGCCAAAAACGAAGGCAACCAACATAGCATCTTCAGAACATGTGTATGATTTAATGTCAGAGGATTTCTCGTGCTATGAGAGTATGAGTGAAGTAGACCAAGACAGTTCACACTTTGTGGAGATCCCATGCATTTCTGGCACAACCGCGAAGACTTTGAGTGGCAGCAATATCCCCTCGTCTGGTATCTTTCGATCCAAACTCAAAAGAGCAGTATCGCTAGTTTTATTACCTTCCGAATGGCGTGATATACCTGTAAAGCAGGTTACTGGTAGGTCTGAACAAACTGATCACCGAGCTTTTGAAGGAAATTATACAACGTTCTTTTCAAACATATTAAAAAAATTTAATCCTTACTGCTGCTGGGTATTTAAGAAAAATTATATAAAAAAGGAAGACTCCAGGAAGAAAACCTCCCCTTACTGGCGTGGTTATGCTCTCTGCAAATATGGTGATGTTGGTATTGAGCTTGTGATTGGGAACAGAGAACAAGGTGTCCTAAAAATAAAATTTTCAAACGATATTGAACATGACGTGACCAATCCAAAAGCGAAGAGAATAAGTGGCGTCAAAAGATCTGATCTTATATCTGATGCTTGGAAAACAACTGCCAATCCATCTAAGATGCATCGCGATCATCTTCTTGGTATCGATGCTGATTTTTTTGCCGCTGGTATTCGAACTGGAGCTGGAATTACACGTGGTACAATGAAGGGTATCAAAGAGGAAGCTTATAAAAAACACCAGTATGACAGCAATTTAGCAAAAAGTTTATCTGAACTGCAAGTCTCTATATCAAATGAAGATGAAAGAGATGCCATAAAGCTGGGACAAACCTGGAGAAAATTCTTCGGCTACATTCAAATGTGTAACATTAAACCGGACCTGAATATTGCCCTTTTTAACGAAGCTTCGGTGCGTCTCTATCACGAATTGTCGACTAGAGACATTGTTTACATAGATGCGACTGGAAATTTGTTTGCCAGAGAAACACCTTATAATCGCCTACTCTATTACGCTATGGTATTACGAAATCCATACCCCAAGAATACACCGATTCCGATAGTAGAGTATATTTCGAGCCGTCACACTGCAGAGTCTATTGGACTGATGATACGCAAGTTGAAGGAGAAAGAAAAAGAAACTTTTGGATGTAGAGAGGTCACTCCAGCACTTATTATGAGCGACTTTAGTATGGCGATTATAATGGCTAGCTTAAGAGAATTCAATAACGAATCTCCTGAAGAATTTTTTGAGCGTGGATATCGAATAATTACTGGGGTGGCGACAGAAAACGAAGCTAACAAAACAATACATCATGTTTGCTCGGCACATATGATGAAACTGATCAAGGGCCACGCAAAAAAGTGTTGTGAAACGAATCTTCCAGCGAGTAGTCAGATTCACATGGCTATGCGTTTCTTTGGACGTCTTATATGTTCGTCTACGTTGAAAGAAATGAAGAGCTTAGTCAGCTTGGGGCATTTCATATTTAAAAGTAGATTTGTCGACAACGTTCTGGTGAACAAATTGACTGAATTTTCTGAAAACATCCACAATTTTGATTGGCATGATTGCTTTGATGAAACTGAAGATATTCCTGAGGGAGACTGTCCAGAAAAAGACGAAGAAGACCTACTTGACGATGACATTGATACTGCATGCTTAACAAGTACATCCATCAAGCAGTATTGGAAGAAGGAGTTGGCTAATATGAAAACAAACGGCGCTGATGAAAAGGTTGGGCATGAAATGAATAAGTACTTTATGCCAAAGTATTTTGACTACGTCGTAAACAACTATCTGCACACGTGTGTTTTATGGTCAGGTTTGCTTCTCGGTGATTTGCGAAGGCATAATCCGACTTACAACACAAAATGTAGCACCAAATCCTCAATGAACGTACGAAATTATCTAACTGACAACAACACGAACGGTCAAATTGAAGATTTCTTCAAAATTAAAAAGAACACTTCTTTTAAAGGAAGGCAAAATTTGAGGCTTGATACCTTCATCGGAGAAAACTGGAGTGACAACAAGGCCATGCAAAGAGAATTTGTGAACGCTATCGCCAGTGAACGCAAACTAAGAAAGGAACAAGAATTTAGCAAAATAGAGAAGCTCTGCTCAACAACTGCAGGAACATCGTGCGACGATAACGTCTCAGCAGGTTTACAATCAGACAGTTGGGATGAAGATGGTGAGGAAGATAAATGCTACTCTATTGATCCAGAAGAGCAATGGAGCAAACCAAGTCCATTACGACAAACTAAAAACAAGGGGAAATATCTCACACCGTCTAACAAGAGTTTAAATTTTGACCCTCGTTTGTCATCAATGCAGCCAAGTCGTGAAGAACAGAAAGAAGGACAAGGTAAAAGCATAACTTTTAGTATGTTTGAGAAACAGTTATGGCCAGAAGTTTCGGCGAGAATAAAAGGTTTTCAGAACATCAAGAAAGAAATTCAGAAGATGTGGGCTCAACGCAACAATCACAAGAAAAAAATAGACTCCGTGCCTGAAATTAAGAAAGTGGTACATTCTGACCGGCATTTTACGGAAAGAAAGGAAGAATCAGAAAGTAAAAACGCTGTTTATATTAGCAAAGGACACACAGAGTCAACATTTGCCCCCCATTGCGTCTGTCGACAACGAATAGATAGCAACGCGATTCCATGTGCAATGTGTCATGAACTATTCCATTGCAACTGCGTCAACTTCTGTCATGGTCTTGCCAAAGTAGCAGAAATCAACTACTTCTGTACTAATTGCATATTTACTACATTCATTCCGTTTGTTCAACATTTGTTGAACTCAACGTCAGTTGCAGAAGTCATAAGTAGTAAAGATCTGAATGCCAGAACTGTATCTGATTTGCATGAGAAATTTGCTAAGGACGACGATGATACAACGTACACTCATATTCCCGATCTGGAATGTTTAGTTCCGGCCTGTAACACAAACATTACAGATTTTACATTACCTGATGTAACAGAATATAACAGAGGTATCGAGAACAAACTTTCCAACTGCTGGCTAAACAGTATTTTCCAATGTCTGAGTGCGACCCATATACCTGATCTGTTGGAGAAATGGCATTCATCAGCAGCTGCATCGTCCTTTCTCCTCAATTGCTTGACTTTTTTCGAAGAGCTCAAGGCAAGAACCAAAAATAACTCAACTATCAAGATTACTAATGGCCTATTAGCAATTGCACAAGCTGTTGGGATGCCGCCAAACAAAGCTGAACACGAAGACGCATGCGAGTTCTTTGGCAAATTTCTAAACAATATTTCCGGTCATCTTCCTTTCGAAGGACAAGAAGAACTTAAATTGCTTTTTCTATGGAAAAAGTTGTTTTTAAATAGGTGCTTAAATTCGGAATGTAGCGCTATGAATGGCAGAACTGGTGTCATGTGGAATCACAGCATACAAATACCAACCACACCCAGTTCGGTACGGTTGCAATCTTTGTTGTGGACACAAGCGTTCGGCCGTTTTACGACAGAAGATGATGAGGTGTGCAAGAAGTGTGGCGATTGCAAACCAGCTGCACATCATATCGAACTTGTCGTGTCAACTCCGGACATACTGACATTTACTATTAACCGCATAATCATCGATTGTTACGGTATATCAAAGAAGATTTACACGCCAATCTTTTGTGATAGAATGATAAACTTACGAGGTATAGCAGCTGTTCACTACGATGACATGGACATTGATTGTACATTACTTGCCGCTGTTGTACACAGAGGGCCAAGCATGAACTATGGACACTTTGTTTCATATGTTTTTAATACAGAAAAACTGCAATTCTTTACGACGACAAATTGGCGAAAGTTATTAATAGCAGGAAACTCCTTACGTCAGACGACTTTATGAAAAATGTTTACATGTGCTTCTACGCGAAAGGCAACAGATGGTGTAGTCCAAAATTAGAAGGAGAAAATCAACACAGAATGGCGCCTACACATGTGACAAATGATGAAACTCCAGAGAACGCTCCTTGGGCTCTAAGCAACAACGAGTTACGTCAAGTTAAGCAAATATGGAGTTTTAGGGAAAAAGTATTTTTTATGAAATGCACAATATCGTCGCATCAATTGCTGACTCTTCAACCTGGTAACTGGCTTAGTGGAGATGTCGTCAACGGTTTCTTGGAAGGATTATTGGCTCATTTTTCAACTGCTTCATGTTCGTCATTTCACGTTTTTTCAAGTTACTTGTATACTGATATTGAAACAAAGTCGAAAAAGCATAGCCTTATCAGTCAAGCAATAGCAGTAGATCCAATGACGCATGAAATGTTATTCTTCCCAATAAACTATCACTCACACTGGACTTTGATGGTATATGCTTCCCTGCTTCGTCTATTCTGGTGTACTTTGATTCTTTGATGGCCATAAATATTTCTGCCTTTGGTCATGTACTTGGATTAATGGAGGCCTTGTTTACAGCACACAAACACAAGTTCGATCTTGAGAAATGGTTGTTTCTTGCTCCAGATGATACGCCTCGTCAGCACGATTCTTGCAGCTACCACGTTTATGCTTGTATGAACGCTTTTACATTAATACAATCGCCTCACCTACCCATTTATTCAAGCAAAGACATTATTAAAATTAGGCAGTGGATGGTACATTTCTTGATTACAACACCTTATGTTACAAAACTTAGTTGTGGAAAGAAAAGAGATGCTCTGACTGAGATACCACTGATAAATTATTTAGACGTTCACAGTTCTGAAATAGCAAGAAAAGTGCCATCATGCAGTCTTTCCACTGGTACATCCGTTTTCCATAAGATCCATGCCTTATCGTCTTCCCGCAAATTAAATAGCCAAATCAGTGTTGATCTAGATGAGACCATAGAAGAAAGAGTAAATGCGAAAACGATGAAAGACACATCGTCATTAGCCGAGGAATTATTAGGTAATAGGAAAATTAATTTGATCCTTTTTGCATGTATACCAACGACGCTAGTCATATTAGTGTACACAGAATAGTTATGTATTTATTCATTTGTTACACTTCGTGCATTCTTATGGGAGAACTACTCACTCTATTCATATGTGATGGACCCTTATCGACGCAAAATATACTATTGGAAAGGACGCATATTGTACTTTTATTGAAAAGTTTAGTCAAATTAAATAGACAACTCAGGATCTTTGGGTAATTGTTGAATAGTACATGCAGAATATCTTATGGTTTATATGTCATTTAACTTTCTAGACACAGAAAAAATTCAGGAGGAAAAAACTCCTGAAAATAGATTTAATCTTCGTGAAAGAACTAACTTGAAGGTAAAACATGCAGTTAATATTATCCACCAAGTCGATTATTCCAATTTTAATTCTATACGTTTATTAGACCTAACCAGGAACAGTTGCGAAAAATGCAACTATATGTCCCTGGTAGGAATTGAATCTGCGGCCCTGCGATTCCGGTTCAGCGCTCTAACCAACTGAGCTACAGAGTCCAGCTGTCGAGCTCTAACCACAAGTTCATGTATATATATGATGGTAATACCATGTTAGTATAATACCATCATATATATACATGAACTTGTGGTTAGAGCTCGACAGCTGGACTCTGTAGCTCAGTTGGTTAGAGCGCTGAACCGGAATCGCAGGGCCGCAGATTCAATTCCTGCCAGGGACCTATAGTTGCATTTTTCGCAACTGTTCCTGGTTAGGTCTAATAAACGTATAGAATTTACACTCGATAATTTCCATCTACAAAAACCCTTCAACTATTATTCAATCGAGTGAGATGCCAACAAAATTTAATATTATTCCAATTTTAGCCAGCTTCATGCATAATTTATTCTTAACAAATATTCTCTGAAATTGAATTTAGAGGAAATATCGTTCAAGCGTGTACGAGCTGGGCACTCCTATTACTGACAAAGATTCGTTTATTGCTCCAAAAGTAAGCATTTCCAGCAATACACCCTTTAAGACGGATTTAAAGGAGACAAACAAAAAACGGAAAGAAAAGATAAACAAAATGGATGAATGGACATACACGGCTGGTGGAAAACTTTTGACGAAATTTTCAACAATTGTAGCCAAAAGAAGACGAAAAGTGACAGCACATTCCCTGTGGAAGCAGAACAAAACTGACAAAGCGATCAATGCATGTGTGGTGGTACAAAAAAATACCAAACCGTTCGCCGAGTGGAAATGCTTAGATGAAGACGATAAACAGGTATATTAGCTATAACGATAGACGATAAACGATGAAAGGCTATACTAAGGAAATTCAAAATATTTTGTCTTTTGTCGAGCAATAGTATTTGATTGCACTCTTGCCCCTGATTCATCTACAGAATAAGTCTGTGTTGTCCACTGATAATTCTCCTCGTATTGCGGTATTGGCATCACGATATCTGATAGTCTCTTACTTTAGAATTCAGGCCTCGATGCAGGGGGCGTAAATAGTGGGGGGAGGGGGGGGGGGTTTGGGGGTGACTCATTGACGATAGCAATTTTGTCGGACAAATTTATAATAACTTGTCGGGCAAAAAAACATTCAGGTCAGGTCGAGTAATGACAAAAAACCTCGAAGACCAGTTGGGGCAATTTTAAAATGCTAATCTAACATATGACGTTCTCTGACGATCAGAATTTTGTAAAATCTTCCCCCAAAGTGCACGAAATAGCGTTTCAGAGACTCTAGATTCCAAAATTTTATCGGGGAACATGCCCTTTGCCAACTTGCATTGCACCTTTCCTGCACCTAGATGCAAGGTTTCTTTCTTGCACAAACTTGCACCTTTCTTTGCCTTCGCTGCTAGCAGCAAGTAAAACTATTGAAACGGAAACACTTTCTGGGTGCTCTTGACACGTTTTCTGTTTCAGCCGGCCCCTTTACGTTATTCCATGACCATGCCCTTTCGTCGGGTAAAACGGATCCTCACCCCTAATGTTTACACCCAAGTTACGCCCCTTCTCCGATGTGATACTTTGTTTACCTTTTTCCAGTGGTAAGCATGTTGACTCATTCGTACAACGTTTTTCATCCTTTTTGCAGCACTGGAAATTACTTGCAGACAAAGAAAACCAGGAGTTTAAGTTTCGATGGAAAGGTCTCTGGGATGAAGGATTTCCTGACAAATGGATGGAATTCGTATCGCGCAATCTATCTGATGTCCAGTCTAATTTGCGGAATGCAATTGCAGAAATCGAAACAGATCCTAGCAGGAAACCTGCTCCTATGACTTATCAAAATTTTGCTAGCGGCATTTATCAAACGTACTGCCGAGATTGGTGTGACGTACCTGCTGAAGATGTATTCATCAAAATGCATTCAACTTTTTTTGATAAATGCGCAATTGTCGTTCTGAGAGATCTCGGTTACTTCTCCTCTTCATCATTTACCCCAAGCTGGGTACTGAATACCGTGGATGTGGAATTTTTCACTATTCTATGCAAGTACATAGACGATCTTACTTGCAATCCACTTTCTTTAGTGCAACTATGCAGGAAAGCTCTTTCAAACAATAGTCCGTCTCTACTAATTAATTTATTCCGCACCATTGAACGGCAAGATATAAGAGAGTGTTTGTTTCATATGTGTTATCCGGAGTAGCATCGACAGACATATAACTTGGCGCCTAGATATACTGACACTGATTTGTATGAAATTTAAAAGTGAATAACTGTTACTGTTGCTAGTGGTGGGAATTTGTCTACCCAGGCTTATGCAAATAGGGATTATCTATGTCTGGACGACAATCATTGGACTGTAATGCATCAGTCAAATCCAAGCGTGCCCATCCCCCCCCGGGCAAACCCCCGGGCTTTTGACAGTTTTCGAAAATATGCGACAAATTCCCGGGGGCAGGGATAAAAAACACGTGAAAATGCCCCGCAGCGGGGCAAAAAATCAGTAGCAAATCCCCCACCCCGGGGACAGCTGGACTGTTTGGCTAAGAAGAGTAGGTTATCCAACTACCTGAACCTGAACATAAAGAGAATACTTTCTTCGACGTTTCGAGCGAATGCCCTCTTATTAATATATCGCCCAAGTATTTCGCCTGCGTTGCAAGCTACCAAGTATTGTGCGTCATACTCTAGCGCGTTTTGCTGTCGTCATGCTCTAGCGCATTTATTTTTAAAGTTTGCGGTGTGGTTCGAATTTATGCGTTTTTTACAACTTGACTGGTTTATATTGAATATTCTATCATGGTTAAATGTTCTGAAACTGGTATTGTTTTGTTTTATATTATTATCAAGTTATCGGTGATCGTAAAACCTCCAAATCCTTAATTTCAAATGCCCCGCCCCCGGGCAAAGGTTTGAGTTCAAATGCCCAACCCCCGGGACGTGCTTTACAGGAAAATGCCCCGCGGTGGCCCGGGGGGGGGATGGGCACGCTTGGATTTGACTGATGCATAATGAGTCTTCAGGATGACTACATTTTAATTTTAAGTGCTAAACTGAAATCTCGTGACCATGCGAATCCGGTAAATGATCGTGTAACTGGGGCCTCATGCCCTCACCGTGTTTACTCGTTTAAGCGCGCTTTAACATTTCAGTGTTTCGAGGGCTGCGATCTTTAATGGATTATTGCGCGTTGCGCATGCTCTTGAGAGGGAGAGTTAAATGGGAAAACATTCAAATATACTCGATCTCTTAAAAACACTGAAATATAGAAGACTAAATGGTTGATTTAAGATTGAGATGTAATGTAGTTGTTTTTTTAGTTCGGCTTCTCCAACAATTCTGACGGTACTTCATTAAGCACCGCATTGTTGTGAATAAGTGCGGTGCTTATTCGGGGGCGGCGCTTAAAAAGTAAATATGGTAACTTCATAATAATAATAATAGTTTTATCTCCAAAATGAATTTTCGGAAATAATTACAAGAAGGATTGCATGATAAATGTAGATTAAATGATATATTTACAAGTATATATTACTTTTCAAGAAACTACAAGCAGGATCATATATGCTAAAAGATGAAATTACATGTTTACAAGTATATATTACTTTAGTTACTAAAATATTAAAATTACGTTGAGTTGTCCCAGCACTCTTTGCAATATATTTCTTATTGGATTCTTGTCAAAAAATGTTCATTGATAAAATTTAGCACTCTTGTGGGTTTTAGTATTCATGATTTGATGTTGGCTAATTCATATATGATATTCTATTTATAATATGACTGATATCGGTTTCCCACTCAATTAGAGTGCAGGTGCATGCCAAAACTGCCTCGTCCCATATCCTCGTATCAAGTTTTAGTACACAAACCCTTAAGAAGAATGTAAACTTCAAGCAGCTGGAATCAGGGCCTTTTTTAACTAATGTACTGGAGGGGCAAAAGCCCCCCAGCCCCCATGTTCGCCACCCCAGTAAGCTATTTTGGCCCCCCCAGTTAAGGTCCCTTTTGTCCAAAGTATAAGCCAAAAATGGAAAACACTGAGTTTAGAGGAAAGTTATTGTATTCTCACAACAAAACCTGGCTCTGTTTAGATGGGATATATCAAAAATTGTCTCTGAAAACGCAGGAAATCAAGCCACAGAGACTCAAGAATACAAAAATTTTCTGGGGGAGGACCCCCAGACCCCCCTTCGCCTTCCCACACATATAATACACCACCTACTTGTTACGTCCCCTTTCGATGATGCCCCCCCACTGATGATTTCTTAAAAAAGGCTCTGGCTGGAATACGTGACGAAACGTCATAACAAGGACTTTTGAGCTTTCGATATAAAAAATAAGCCGAATTGAAACCCAAACATACTATATTAAATAAATTAATCTGTAATTAATTAATATTAATAAATTTATCTGTACAATTAGTGCAAACGAAGGGGAAACCCCGCATACGGGGTGGGTGAGTCCAGCATATAAGCGAGCATGACCTAACTTATGCGAGCTCTCCTGAGGAAATTAAAAGCGCTACAGACCAGCCGATTGTTTTAAATAACGTGCAAATTATCAGTGAAGAATGAAAAAAAATATTTTACGGATATGTTCATTTTTCGCTGAGATAGAGCGCTTTTAGTAGACTGACTTGTTGACTGACTTGTGGACAGTGTCAATATGTGGCGGTTCGAGGACTCACCTTGTGCACGTTGTCCAGGCAAAATTTAAAGCGATATAAGCTTAAAAATAGCTTCAAATGATGTGAGCTTTAATGACGAAGAATGAAAAAAAATCTTTCCGCGATAAAGTAACTTTTGGCTGAGACAGAGCGTTTTAAGTGAGAAGCGGCAAGCCTGTTTACCGCCTGTGTCAACATGTCGCTGTTTGGTGACCTAACTTATGCGAGCTCTCCTGAGGAAACTAAAAGCGCTACAGACAAGCCGATTGTTTTAAATAATGTGCAAATTATCAGTGAAGAACGAAAAACAATATTATAGCATAACATTTATTCGTTATGACTATACAGCGATTTTGGCGGGAACTAACCGGACCTGGCTCCAGATTTAATTGACCGCACGCCGTTTGGCGACTTGACTTATGCAAGTTGTTTAGAGAAATCTAGAAGCAGTAGAGACTCGGCGATTGTGTTATATCATACTTCTTTTCTTGATAAAGAATGAAAAAAAATATTGTTAGAATAGGTGAAGCCTTTGTGGAGTTACAGCCATTTGAACATGAACGCCATGCCTCTGGCTCTAGATTCAATTTGAATATAGAGCTGCGAATCTGAAACTGGAGCTGAGCAGCCTATGGTGTACGTCGTCATATTAATATATTGTATTAATCCGATGCCATTTCTGTCAACAATCTTTGAAGTTGAACACCTCGAATTTCCACAATTGACGCAGTGATTGCTCGTTTTTTCTGAAGAAGTGGACTTTACTGTTTAAAATAAGTGCTGAGTTTTAGAAGAAAATTTTAGAAGTAAAATTTGTTGTTTATTTACAGATTTGTATTTTGGGTTGAATTCTATCATTGTATTGTTAATTTGCCTTCTTGGTGAATATTTGCTTTCTTTAATATTTCTTTATATATGTAGAGAATATGCATGTGCTATGTATTTTCAATAAAAATGGAACTGTATATTACTGTAAAGTTTGTTTTGTCTACATTTCACCCGTAATTTCTGTTGCAAAAAAGTATATAGACGTTCTTTGACAACCTCAATATGCGGGTTTTCACTTTACAGTAGTCACAATGTGCTATTGGGATAAATAAATAACTAAATACATATTAAAAGTCGAATCCTTTGATGCCAGCAGAATCAATCTGGCCAATAAATATTTAGTTAACTGTCTGTACTGCACTCCTCACTAGTTGCACAATGTACATTACAAATACACAGTGTTGTAAAAATTACCACAAAAAAGTAGTGAGTAAAAATTACAATTACTTCACCGAAAAAGTAATTATTACAAATTACTAATTACTTTCTTTCAAAAGTAACCAATTACAAATTACTAATTACTTGTTAAAAAGTAATTAATTACTAATTACTTTCAGATTACTTTTTATTTATAAGATAATATTTTTATTTTGCCGGTTCATCCGTATTCATGTTGCTTTCGCACTGCTAGACAATAATACAATGTCATGAAGTATTTACCATGTTCTATGATCGCTGATCAGTAACACCGCAGGCCTCTTCGAGTAAAAACAATTGAAGCGAAATTCAAGCGAATAAAACGATTTTCAACACTGAAACAAACTGTATTACACATGGACGAAATCGTCGAAATGCGGAATTTGTAAGGTTGGAAAATAAGAAGTACACAGAAGTAACGCAAAATTACTTTTGAAAAATGTTACTGGTTACCTTCAAAAAGTAATTAATTACGTTACAAAATTACTTTCGTACAGAAAGTAACAAATTACCGAAAAATTACTCAAAAAGTAATTAGTAATTAGTAACGCGTTACTAAACCTGCCCTCAATCTTTTAGGATCATACTTAGAAAACAGATTTCAAATGTGTACTGTGAACGGCGTATTGTCTAGAAAAAATCTAGTTACTTGTGGGATCCCCCAAGGTTCAATTCTTGGGCCACTCCTGTTTCTAATTTATATAAACGATCTGCCTACAAGTCTTGAACACTCGTCATCAAGAATGTTTGCCGACGATACAACGTTAACTGTATCTGGTAAATCTCTTCATGATGTAGAAGTTGCCATCAATCACGATCTTTCAAACGTTAATCAGTGGCTCTGTGCAAATAAACTATCTTTAAATCTCGTTAAAACTGAGTACATACTAATTGGATCACGGCATAATATTAATAATATATTGGCTACCCCAAAGGTATTTGTTGGTGACATACCAATTAAAAGGGTAAGAGAAACAAAGGCACTTGGAGTCTATATTGATGAATTTCTATCATGGGAAAAGCATATTGATAAAATTGCCAAAAAAGTTTCATCCGGAATTGGGGCAATCAAAAAGTTAAAATCATGTGTAGACCGTAATACATTAATTTGTGCCTATAATGCACTTGTTTTGCCTCACCTTGATTATTGTTGCGAAGTTTGGGATACCATTGGTACCACACTTTCTGATCGTCTCCAGAAATTACAAAATAGGGCTGCTAGAGCTATCATGGGTCGTAAAAATGAACATGGTCAATCTGAACTTGCTCTAAATGAATTAAACTGGAAGCCTCTGAGCGAACGCAGAACCCAGTTTGTGGCAAGTCTTATGTATAAAATTACTCATGATCTAGCGCCCTTACGACTTACTGATATTTTTCAAAAGACGTCTTCCTCCCAGTATTATAATTTGCGGGGCTCTTCCACTAAACTCCATTTGCCCAAGCCTAAAGCCAGGCGCACACTAGTGCAAGTTGTACGCACAGATGTCATTCGTGACCAATTACGTGCGACGAAAATCCTAGTGTGCGGGGAAAATATACAGGATTTTTGTCACTCGTGTCGTGAACAACAAATATCAAACGTGTTTGATATTTTCTGTCATTCGTGACAAAAATTCCTCGCAGAAAAGAAGTGCGCATGCGTGTTATTTCCCAAAACAACATGGCGGATAGTGAACAAACACTTGCAGCTAGCGATAGGAATTGCGGCGGGCATTTGCCTGACTATAGTTAAGTCAAATACTTATAAAATAAACCTTTCCCACCTCCAACCCTTAACCTAACCCTAACCAGAAATGTCTGAAAAGGAATTTTGGGGTTAAAACAAGTCGGAAAAAATTATTTGAAAGAAAAAATAATTTAAGTGAGAAAAAAGTTTTGGCCGGGATTGACCGGGCTTGAACAGCCGCTCTAAGAAACTGTAGCCAGCGCACGCCCTAAACCACTACGCCACCGACTAGCTCGCTGGAAGCAATTGCAATAAACCACTATATATAATGCTAAACATACATTCTTTGCTGCGAGGAATTTTTGTCACGAATGACAGAAAATATCAAACACGTTTGATATTTGTTGTTCACGACACGAGTGACAAAAATCCTGTATATTTTCCCCGCACACTAGGATTTTCGTCGCACGTAATTGGTCACGAATGACATCTGTGCGTACAACTTGCACTAGTGTGCGCCGGGCTTTAGACTGAATATCTTAAAAAAAGTCTTAGCTATAGAGGGGCCAAATTGTGGAATAGTCTCCCAAATGAATTAAGAGGAAAAGAATCACTAGCTATATTCAATAAAAACGTATGACACCTGGCTACTAATTAGAGTTTTTAAACCCATATTTACCTTGACTATTTAATCTATTAATATTTACTATTATGTATGTATGTATGTACTGTATGTACTATTATCTATCTAATTATGTATGTAATTGTAATAACTGCATGTAAGTAATTGTATTTGTATGTTTAACTTTTCTAAATTTTTAATGTAAATTTAATGCTACGCCCCCCTTGGAAATCAGCTTTCGCTGTTGGGGTTAGCGTAGTAAAATAAAGTTTTACCTACCTACCTACCTAGTAACGAGTATTTACAACACTGCAAATACAGAGGATCACTCGCAGTCTTTGAGATTTCTGCACAAATAAATCCTCAGAGAGACTCACAGAGCCTTGTTATACCTCCATTACAAAACACTAAACACATCCATGATGGCATTGAGTCTCTGTATCAATAGCGCGTCTATTTTCGTAGAATTTGCTATGGCCAGAGATGTTGACTTCACGGCAGTCAACGCATAAATGAGGCCGCACGTGGAAACATACGCTCATTACCCATGATGCTTTGCGGCCTGCTGTCCACCCTCCTCTGTATATACTTGATTAAAAACGGATCTCCCACAAATTTTACTAATAATTGGCAGTATTGAGATGGGCCGATAATTTTCGCATTTGCGTTTATCATCTGATATATAAATTGGCATGACCCAGGCCATTTTCCATTCATCAACGAAAATTCTGGATTTTAATGAGATGTTAAAAATCTTAGTTATTGATGGGCCTATTATGTCCGCGGATATTTTCGCGTAAAATCGCTTATTAAAATATGGAATTGAAATACGAATACAGAATCTGTCCCCCCCCCCATTTTTAAATGGGCTCCGCGCCGTCCGCGGTTCCTGTATTTTACGTTTCACTAGTTGACATTTGCGGCAATAAAGTTATGGTAGGATTGGTAGATCGCCTCAGGTTGGCCTCTTTAGTTTTGTGGCCTGGAAAATAGATTTGGCCTTTAGTCTTGCATGTTAACAGTTGACAAAGAATTTTCGACAATAGACAAATTTGGTTGTTGCTTGTTACCCAATTGACAAATTTGGATAGCTCACATGCATGCCTAGTTAATATTGTTCTAGTTTGCGAAAACATAGAATAGAACAAAGATAACTAAGCATTAGAATGATCTACAAGAGTGAATACCTCTTATAGGCCCTTCCCGATTGTGCTAGCATAAATTTCAGCATAATTTGGCTAAGACGAGCATATTTTTTGCATTTTTTCAAGAAAATAATTGCTAGCATAATTTAGTAATTTCTCGCTAATTCATCTGAATTTTGGGTGTTAAAAAGCAAAACTTTTCATATTTTTGGTGTTCATGCAGTTTTATATAGTGAGTTTAGGAAAACTATATTTCATCTTTTATTTCCCATAAAGTCAAAATAAAGTACGTTTTACTAATTTTATTATCTGATAATCCGATACGGTCATACGGAAATACAAATCTGAAAGTGGAAGCACTGGCTAATTGAAAAAACAAGATGGCGTCACAAATAACTTACAGGCCACACAAGGAAGCACTAACGAGGCAGGGAATAGGCTAACTCCTGCACAAATTGCCCGAAAGCGATCGTTAGAATCCAGTGGTGGCAAATATAAGATGAGAGGCAACAGTAATACGACAAAAATTGCCTTGACCGATGCAACCAGTTCCCTGACGAATATCTTACTGTTAGCATGGGGAAGCTGTTTTGCAGTGCATGTAGAGAAGTCCTTGGAACTAAAAAAAGTATTCTTCAACACCATATTACGTCCAAAAAACACCAACAAGGAAAAGAAAATTTGAAAAAGTCGAAATTTAAGGAACAGACAATAATCGAGGCATTTAAAGCGGAAAAAAGTACCACCAAAGATAGCACTTTGCCTTTGGAAGAACGTGCTTACCGACTTGAAGTGGTCCGTGACTTTTTGAAGGCCGCTATTCCAATCAGGAAAATTGACGTGCTCCGGCCTCTTCTGGAGAGAAATGGCTATAGACTCACTGGAAGTTCACATCAAGGGCAGTATATCTCCATTGTTCTGAAACAGGAGATTGAACAAATTAAAGAAGAACTAGCTATGCCTGGGCAAGCTGGCTTGACGAGGGACATTTCAGTCATTTTTGATGGTAGCACAAGGCAAGGAGAAGCAATTGCCATCATTGTGCGATTCCTTGATAACAAGTGGATGATCACCCAACGACTCGTAAGAATTGATGTTTGCTCCAAGTCTGTTAATGCTGACGAACTAGCACAAGTCCTTAACCAGTGCTTAGCTGTGGATTATGGAGTACGAGCTGGTTCCTTGCTTGCAGCCATGAGGGATGGTGCATCTGTCAACCAAGCAGCATTGAATAAGATAGCATTCATATTCCCTAAGCTGCTTAATGTTGTGTGTTTCTCGCATACCCTTGATAACGTGGGGAACCATCTTGTCATTCCAACTCTCGTCGAGTTTGGCAGCTTATGGATTCGGCTGTTCAGTCACAGCTACAAGGCTAAGATGTTATGGAAGGATCTAACTGGCCAAACACCAAGATCATGCAGCGAGACTCGCTGGTGGTCAAATTGGGAGGTTTATCACCAGTTACTTGTGCAGTTTGGATTTGTCAAAAGGTTCCTGGAAGAAGCAAACGCCGCTAAAGTTGGCCCTCACCTCGTGCCGCAAATTCAAGCTATACTTTCTGATTCGCAATAACTGATTAGTCTGAAGCTTGAGCTTGCTATAACTATCGATCTCGGTCAGCACTTTGCGAAAGCAACGTATTTCTTGGAGGGAGATGGTCCTTTGGTGTTTTGTTGTTATGGAAGGCTGAGCACCATTGCCGGAGTTTGTCAAGCTCCCCACTTCCCTAACGTTCGTGCAGTTGCAACTTCAATTGCAGAGCAAGACCCAGATGAAAACGCTGCAGAACTTCAGCGGAGAGCTAAGGCTTGCGTTGAGCCAGCAATTCATTGGTTTCTGAGGAAGTTCAATGTCGATCTTTATGACACATTGTTGGCGTTCAAGGCTGCCAGATTAATGTGTCCCGTCAGCGTCCAGTGGTTGAAGCCAACTCAGGAAACCGTGGAGTCTCTGAGAGCCTTCCCTTTCCTTGACAGCGATGTTATCATGAATGGTCTCAAAGTGGAGCTCCCTGCCTACCTGGCTGCTGCTGAAGATGTGGCTATTTCAACTGAAGAGAAGAAAGTTGAATGGTGGTATGATCACAAGGAACAGCTTCCTCATTGGGCTTCAGCAGTAAAACAAGTCCTGTTGGTGCAACCATCTTCTGCTGCGGCTGAGAGAGTGTTCTCGATACTCGAATCGTCATTTAACGAGCAACAGGAATGTGCCCTAGCTGACTATTTGCAAGCCAGTATAATGTTGCAGTACAACAAGCGATAATCACTTTAAACAATTAATTATGTTTAACATTAAGTAGAGTTTTAACATTTTAAAGTTAACGTTATATTTGCATGAAGCTTTAGTTAACGAAAAGCACATGTTGTGCCATATGTTGATGTGTTTCTTCTAAATAAAGCCAAGCATTTGTTTCAACCAAATGAGCATAATTTTGAAAAATGAGCATAAATTTGAGCATAATTTTGAGAAAAAAGAAGCATTGCTATGCATATGTGCATAATGTGCCAGTTTTACTAGCACAATGGGGAAGGGCCTAACTTTGTCTATTTCATCAATTTTTTGAAAAACATTGATTGCATGGAAAGTTGATTGCATTTGCAATGTAAATATCATTGTCAGAGGATAACCTGGTTGTATTTCTAACTAAAATGGGTTCAAATAAATTCGTTCTCATTAAAACACAACTGGATATTTTTCAAAATCCTTACTATGGAAAGAGTATGGATCCTATAGTTGGAAATAATATGAAAATGGCAATTAGTAGGGAAATTATACTAATTTCATTCTAATCAGTGGCGTGCTGGCGGGGGGGCCGAGGGGCCATGCCCCCCCCCCAGCGAAGGGGGCGCCAAAACATAAATGGGGGGCCGAAATTGCACCAAATCACACAAAAAAGCCGCTAGTCCGAATTGGAATTTTGTCAGATCCGATGTGAGTTTGAGATTGTTGGACGGACATGTCAGATTTTCTTGGTAATGTTGGCTATCGCTAGATCGCATTACTTACTACCGCAAGTACTGTTGAAATGTTGTAATTATCTCATCATAGAATTCCGTCAAATCGCCTCTCAAAACGCAATAAATGGCATTTCAGGGACTCTAGATTTCAAAATTTTCCCGGGGAGGCATGCCCCCTAGAGGTCTCATGTCTACGACGCTCGCATACACAAATTACAAGGAGGCGCCAAATTCCCAGCTGGCCTCCTCTGGCGAACACGAGCCAGCACGCCACTGATTCTAATTGCCATTTTCATACTATGGATATACTATGCATACAGCTATTTCAATTATAGTCAAATATACAATCCAAGCGCTAACAGCAAGATGGGTATACATAATTTTAGTTAGCTCCTTTTTGTTTTGGGAATTCCAAGAGGCAGACATGCATACTTTTCTGGGTTTGCATTTACTTTGTCGGCGACAACGCGTACAGAAATTTACAAAGTAGCGAAAAACGGTTGAAGAACGGTGGAGATATGTTGACGACACATCAATGGCTGAGACCACTCCAAAGGGGGGCTTAAGCACTATCCAGAACGATTGATAAATCAGTCAGTAGCCAATAAATTCCAAATGAACGAGGGAAAATGCAAGGAATTGCGGATAGGTTTCAGTAAGTCAACAACTCAGTTTGAGCCAATAATAATTCATAACAATCCCTTGGAACAAGAAAAGAGTCGGTTAAGATATTGGGTTTGACCGTTTCGAACGACCTTAAATGGAATAGTCATGTTCTACAAATCGTTAAAAAAGCTCGGAAAAGATTGTATTTCTTAACGCAACTGAAAAGAAGTAATGTAGGCACCAAAGAGCTGCTTCAGTTTTTTGTTACCTGCATTCCATAACAGTTTAACCAACTACTTATCGAATGACTTGGAGTCAATCCAGAAAAGAGCCATGCGCCATAGTTTGTTATTGTTATACGCGCCTGCGATGCTAGTCGCGCCTAGTTATGTACTCTGTGTAAGATTATCGTCCTGTCTCTTCCCTCTTTGTTATTTTACATCCTCGCTTGTATTGTAAGTTTGGCCGTAGTAAATTGTCATCTATTCGCTGACTGTGTGAGTTGTCCTTTAATATTGGCGATGCGAATCATTTTCCCTTGGACGTCCCAGCGAGGCTCTATCCATTGCAGGTCTACAACCTCTCTATGTCAAAAGACAAGAACTCACGTGCACAGAAAGTTTATTTGAGGACATAGCGTCTAATAAGGACCATAAATTACATAACCTACTCCCCCCGTGTAATAACATTGATACTACTTATCATTTAAGACAGAACGCTATCGAAATAGTTTTATTACGTATAACGCATTGAAATCATAGTTCATAATATGGATACTCCGAATTGGCTTAGAAGTATAGTCTTATCTATTTTATCTTTCTTGAGTTATTAATTAAATAATTTGTTTTATTATATAAACATCAGTGTTATATAGAGTTTTATGCCACTGGGAAAAATCGTATTTAAACACACGTAAAAAATACGATATTTTTACGTGTGAAAATATCATTTTTGCAAGCAAATCAACAAATTTACATATTTGTTTTGAGTTTCTACATGAATTGTCGTTTGTTTATAATTTGTTTATAAAATAAACAGAATAGTACATGGTTGCTTGGAAATATGGAATTTATTTCTCGTGTTGAAGAGAATATTGCTCACTCGTTCGCTGCGCTCACTCGTGAGCAATATTCTCTTCAACACTCGAAATAAATTCCATATTTCCGCGCAACCATGTAATATTCTCTATTTATTATTGTAAATATTTAACGCAATTCAGCCCTGGGCTGATCTATATCTATCGAAGTTTGCAAGTAAAAAGTTGCTTCTTATGCACTAGTCAATTGAAACCCCGGCCGACTTGCTAGGCCGATCATATAGCTTTCCAAAGTCTAGCTTTTCATGTAGTCGTCTAATCAGTCATATTTTATATAAAATGACTTTTCAATTGACTAGTGCATTACACTTCCAGTCCTATTATTTCTGTTAAGAATAGAGTTCTCGATCGGCAATTGTTGTATGTGTAAGCCCATATATAGCATTTTTTTGCTATATCAAGCGATTGATTTAGCCAATATAATATCTCATTCCCATTATACTCTTCGCACTTGAATTGTACATTTGACTATTGCTTGTGACAACCTTAATTGAAATAGCTGCATACTACAATGGATACACTATGTATATAATAGGAAATACTTATGTATCTGCTCAGTGGGCTTGTCCAGACTGGACGGCAGGGACTTCATCTAACCCTTATCGAAATTTATATAAACGCTAATCCCAAACCCCACCCAACCCGAACCCTAACATATATTATAACAAGGGTTAGACTAAGAGTTAATACGGAAAGCAAATATAGCAATTTATACTTTTAATATCAAGGAGTCACCAAATTTTCAAGTCTAAATAGAATAAAATATTAACTTGTTGGTTTCACGAAGCATTATTGTGCAGCAGAAGGTGGTCAACCTGCAGTTATCAATTCATTATAAACAGCTATTTCAATTAAGGTTGTCACCGACAATAGTCAAATGTACCATATGAGCGCTAAATGAATGATGGGAATAATCATAGTTTTAATCAAGTTTAACAGATCAGTAGCCTCGTGGGAATACAATTTGTATTCCCACGAGGCTACTGAGATACTATGTTTGTATTCCCACGAGGCTACTGATGCGCTAAACTTATCTAAGGGGCCGATTACATGGAGATTTTCAGCCCGGCTAACCGGGATGAAATTTCAGCCCGGGCTCTGATAAAATCCTTATAAAACGGAGTTTTCGATTACATGACAAAAATTTCAGCCCGGCCTAAAATTTCAGCCCGGGCTGAAATTTCATCCCGGTTTGATGCACCCGGGACGAAAATTTCATCCCGGTTGACCGGGCTGAAAATCGTCATATAATCGACGAGAAATCTCAGCCCGGATTGAAAAACAATCGCTTAAATAGCTATATTTTTGTGTTTTCAATCTCCAAATGCAAGCAGAGTCTCGCACAAGTCAAATAGTAGACAAAATCAGCATTTAAAATTATTGAAATAGACGGAACAGCTCTATTTCATTTTAGCCCGGGCTGAGATTTCATCCCGGTTTAAAATAGATGTGATGAAATTTTAAACTCAGCCCGGGCTGAAGCTTGCCATGTAATCGTAAACAAATTTCAGCTCGGTTAACCGGGTTGAAATTCAGCCCGGGCTGAAAAGTCTTCATGTAATCAGCCCCTAAAACTAGGATTATTCCCATTATTCTTTTAGCGCTCATATTGTACATTTGACTATTGTCTATGACAACCTTAATTGAAATAGCTGTATACTGTAGTTTTGTATTTGTGAATTTAACATTTCTGAAGTTTCATGTGCACCATCTGCTGTCCCAAAAAGCTGATAAATGAAAGCCACCACGCAAGTATTGCAAAAAAAGAACGGGTTGTGGCATGCGCATAGTAAAAACGGATTGGTTAAAATAACCAATTTAAATTGGTTGACTCAGATGCATTTCTTTTGGACCAATATCATTTGGTCAAAACAACCGAAATGTTGGTTAAAATAGCCAAATTCTTGGTTGTTTTAACCAATAAAATATTGGTCAAAAAGTGCATCTGAGGCAACCGACCATTTTTACAGTGTGCGCATAGTTAAAAATGAGGCGCGCTGACATTAACAGAATATTTTTACACCTAATTCCCCAGCGAGTCTTGTTTCACCATAGTTCTACTTTGTCCTCGTGAGCAATAACAGTAAGGTTTGAGCAATTTCGGATCAACAAGAACCTCGCCGTTAGGACCTTTAAATATAGTACCACAGCACACTTCCTCTCTTCTCCAACCAGACAGATTAATATACGGAAATTTCATTTCATTCTCCAATACTTGAGGGAAAACGAAGGAGGTTTGACATGCAGTGGAAGTACGACCGTTGTCAGCGATGGCAGAATCTGAGATCTCGCTTGGCGAAGGACTGCATGAAGGTGGTGTGCTGGAGTCACTGAAACGACGACTTGTGCCTGTGGGGGAAAGATATCACATTTGCATTTAAGCGTCACACTGAGCAGCGAAAATTATAGTTGATATCTGCTTACCTGATGTCAATTACACAGGGTGCGATCGCTGGCGTATGAATCTGGGGCCTGCACAGGTATGCCAGCTTTGCATAGAACTTAATGTTGATGGTGTTTGTAGATGGAAATTTCGAGCGAAAATTATATACTATTAAGTTCTATCGAGCGAGGTGCCCAAAATTTAGAATATTTACCCTTATACCAAACATTGACATCACCCTGGCATATATACACGAACTTGTGGTTGGCTCTTGACAACTGGATTCTGTAGCTCAGTTGGCGGAGCGCTGCACTGGAATCGCAGGGCCGCAGGTTCGATTTCTGCCACCGGATCTATAGTTGCATTTTTCACAACTGCTCTTGGTTAGGTCTAAAAATATGTATTTAATTTTCGCTCGAAATTTCCATCCACAAACATCATCAACATTACGTCTTTATATAGCCCAACACGAAATGTATCGTAAATATATTTCCTATATAATATGCATACAGATATATATTCATTTGTTTAAAAAGCATGAGCTCTTTCCCACCACCAGGTAGTTCAATTATAGTTAATTTGCTGGCGATTATTGCGCCCACCAAGTCATCCAAACCACCAAACCTGATTGTGAAGCAAACTTTTTGCAGCAATTAAGCGGCCCAAGTTCTTCTATTAGGCACAAACCTCATTCAAACCCCTAAGTTTCAGCCCCCTAAATTTAAATATCTTCCTACGCGACTGGTTGTGGTTGCCTAAAGCCTGGTTTTCATATGTCTCTGGATGGTCGACGATGCTTTCGAAGTGCCATTGTCCTAGTTCATTGATGAGGAAAATCCTTTGTCTACCTGAAATCATTTTCTCCTTCAATGATCACTAACAATGGTCCATGAGTGCATCACCGACCATCGATGACATATGAACACCAGGCTTAATTCACCTGAGTCAGAGGCTTATGATACACGTGCTCGACAACTAAGGTCTAAGGGTTAGTTTTTAGTGACGGGGGGAAAACTTTAGGATCCGGAAAAAAGCCCTCGAAGCACAGGAGAGAACCAACCAAACTCTCCTTGCAGGAGTAATTTCCAAGCAGAGGGCAGTGACCCAACCTAAGTAAACACACTACACTCAACTTACAGTAGCAGGCTTAACAAGGGGCAATAAATAAATATACAAACAAATACATTAGGCATAATTTACAAGTCGTATCAAGACGAAATAGCATTATGAGACAAGATTCATGCAAATTACATCAATTTTACATTAAAATTGAGCGAAGAAACGGCTATGGAACGACTACAGGGTGTATCAAAAAAACTGCAAATACCATAATTTGTATGCACGAGATCATACATTAGAATTTCAATGGCTGTGCAAATAATTACGCTTCTGGGATTTGAAAATACGTTTCCACGTGCAGTACTATAAAAATAAGCACACAAAGTGAATTAAAATTAGTTCGATTACGAAT
The DNA here is from genome assembly GCA_016169945.1 of Trachythela sp. YZ-2020. Taxonomy (NCBI): domain Eukaryota; kingdom Metazoa; phylum Cnidaria; class Anthozoa; order Malacalcyonacea; family Clavulariidae; genus Trachythela; species Trachythela sp. YZ-2020. Next base: position 280,633 of record JADLSH010000230.1, on the reverse strand, counting down.
GGCTCAGCTAACAACAGAGCAAAGAGTATTTCTTGTTTTAAAGTACGCCCAAACTCAAAACTCGACAGCAGTCATTCGTAAACTGAGCCATTCGTAATCGAACTCATAAGTTTAATTCACTTTGTGTGCTTGTTTTGATACCCCTGGGAAACGTATTTTCAAATCCCAGAAGCGTAATTATTTGCACAGCCATTGAAATTCTAATGTATGATCTCGTGCATACAAATTATGTTATTTGCAGTTTTTTTGATACACCCTGTATATCGGGGAAATGAATGAAAAAATGATTTAGAAAAATATATAAGGGACAATCATTGAATAATTAACCATTAATGTGCAACTTTCTCCTTGACTAGTGAAATGGTCTGGCATTAGACAGAGTGAAATAATGGGTTAATTTTCATTGCTTGTTGACCAATGGTTTAATAAGTACCTCACTAATTGGTGTTATATTTTCTTTAACTTTAACGATATTATTTTAGCTTTTAAGCAACAACGTTTACAACAACTTTAAGAACTCTTACACCTGAGGGTATGGGACTAGTGATGTCATCACTACAACTGGCACAAGGTAGAACAAAAGCTCACCTCGTAAATAAAGCATTCTGTATAAGGCAACGAAAAGAGATCATACCTCTTGCGCATTTTGTTGTTTTATCGCACACTGTATTGTGGTTGAACAACTAATTTGACCACAATGCAATGTGGTATGCAAGAAAATTTAGAAAAAAGACCTGCTGCACATTTAGACTGTGGCCTTGTTTGCTTGCGCAAAGGCTGCGGCAGAAAATGTTAATCGAAATTTTGCAGTAGGTATCAAACATCTATGAGGTCAATCAAAAATGTTTTTCCCAATGGGTAATCCCCAGTATACGGTGTGCAACAAAGACTGCATTCTACGAAGTAATCTAGGGGCTGTGTATATGAAGCCAGGCTGGCCTGTTAAAGAAGGCAGTCCGGTAGAAAGATGAATTTTGATCCATGTCTATATGAGATAATTTTCATCCGGCTTGCAAGGGCAATTTGGTTATTCTCACTGATCAACAGTTGTAAGATCTTGGCAACCAGCTGGCCAACCCGGTTGTCCATAAAAATGCAAAGTAATTTCCACTGTGAAAATAATTACATGGCAACATCATCCATATTGGGATGACCTGCTAAACGGGTCAGTCTAGTCCCATATAAGCATCCCCAAAAAATAAATGTCCTAGCCCTCTGCTAGTAAACCAAAGTGATGTCACATCTACACTTCAAGGTTTGGTCTAGCTGGCCTTGCCAAGGTGTTCTCTTTGCCTGTTGGCAGGTCAAGGCTTTATGTGTAAAATCAACTTAAAGGCCTGTTTACACTACACACAATTTTTGGTACAATGTGCATGGAAAAAAATGGCACACATACCAAATTTACCTGTGCTCTGAGACATTGTAAACATTGGGTTGTCCCAGCACAGGCTATTAAAATGAACCCTGGTAAGTGGCCTGGTAAGCTGGGCTGGCTTGTGAGTGCAGACATCCCGCCTCAACATTTCATTCACATGGGAAATGGGCAGGCCTGGTTCGCAGGGTTTCCCACGAGCAAGCCAGATCCTGGCTTCCTGGGCTCACATGAATGTATTGGGTCATTCCAGAAAACATCCACACCTCCCGTACAGAGGAAAATTGGGAGTTAACCCCCCTACCCCCTTTGGACATCTGGTACATTTTACTATTATCAGAAGTAGATTTCTCCCTTATCCTTTCAGACAGCAGAAATGCTGGGAGTGTGGATCTTTTCTGGAATGATTCATTAGTAGGCATTTTGCAGTGTATGCTATATTTCACCTAGAATCCCTCAAAAAGTCAGGATTTAACAAAACTAAACCTCCAAAAGCAGTTACAGACAACAAAATAGCATATTACAGAATCAACATAAATTCTGCATTCAACCAAAATCATGTGGGAATTTCTTGCTGGAGCTTCCAGGGCTGGGCTGGGCTGGGCTGGGAATGACAAACTGGCCTGGCAAAGTGAGGCACCCTAATTTACAGAGCCAGCCCGGCTGATGTGATGTAATAGGAGAAAGTTTATTATATAACACATTTTACTTTTATACTGGGTTTGGTGGATAATCCAAGTGAGTAGATACATACACAATTTAAGACCTAACCAGGGACAGTTGCAAAAAATGCAACACTAGGTCCTCTGGCAGGAAATGAACCCACGGCCCTGCGATTAAGGTGCAGCGCTCTAACCAACTGAGCTACAGAGGCCAGTTGCAGAGCTGTAACCGTAAGTTCTGTATATATAGGTTATCGGGTGTGCGGGTTGTGATAAGGTAAACTTAAAAGTTTTTTTTGCACTTCACTTGGTTGAACTAGAATACTGGGTTTGGTGGATAATCCAAGTGAGTAGATATATACACAATTTTTTAAGACCTAACCAGGAACGGTTGCGAAAAATGCAACACTAGGTCCTCTGGCAGGAATTGAACCCACAAACCCAGGGCCGTGGATTCAATTCCTGCCAGAGGACCTAGTGTTGCATTTTTCGCAACCGTTCCTGGTTAGGTCTTAAATTGTGTATATATCTACTCACTTGGATTATCCACCAAACCCAGTATTCTAGTTCAACCAAGTGAAGTGCAAAAAAAACTTTTACATTTTACTTTTAACTATTTTTTCAATTTCTAAGTCAGATAAGTAAATTTTGTGCATGACATAGGACTAATATCTGTCAATACCTATATCCACTGGTTTTATATGTAAGGAAATAGATCTGAAGCCAAATTATTTAACACTGTCAGTGTCAGATAATTAAAAGCTCTCAATAGAGTATTTGAATCTATTCTCTATTCAATGACAAAGGCAAGGCGTAATTGACAAAGGAATACTGAAATATATCTAATTCTATTTAGGTTCTAAAACACTGTTATGTTTCTTGGTTTAATATAACTAAACTTTAAAAGACTTTTAATAGAACCCTCGCTATCTTAAGAGCAGCCATTTTTTAAGAGTCTATTTTGATTAGAGAAAATGGTTGCACGAAATATCGATAAAAACCCTCAAAATGCTATAAACACGAAATGATAACTTTGTGAACAAATAAAACCCACAAAACTAAAAAAATATCAAAGAATAAGACTCGATAACACTTACCCTTGCTTTCTTGGCCGTTGTCATTCTGTGTTACGGCTGTTTGGGGCAATTTTTCATCGGATTTTGCTTGGGGGGCTCTCTCGTCTGTTGATGTTGAACGTCTCGAGCCCCTTCGAGATTTGCACTTTCCGTCAACAACCTAAAACGAGTTAAAATATATAAGTTGTACCAAAGAAACGGCCTGTTTTCCAGCAAATAATACACTTACATGGCTCCACGATCGCTTGTTTTGTTCGGGTAGTTTTTGCCAACGTTTTACGAGCAAAACGCAAGCGTTACAGATGAGGCCCGTTCGGGAACCTTGCTCGACGTCGAAGCAAGCCGAGAAAAGATTTTCGTATTTTTCAGTCGGAGTAAAACGAGAACTGGACGATTTTGACCCACAAATGCAACAACCGCTACTAGAACGATAAACTTTCGGTTTGTGCGAGCCAAACATTATGTATAAGATATTTTTTTCTTCGTTTAAATGTTGTGTAATGCCTATAATAAAATATCTCGCCAACATTGACATGCAAGAAAGAGCTAAAGAGGGGAGGACCCTGAAATAACAAACATACTGCGCATGAGCGGAAGTTGGATATGAGTTTTCCCTGAAAGGTCAGAGGTCAACTTCAACTGCAAAAGGCCCTCTGCATCAGGACTAATTTGCATTATTAAAAATAGTGCCATCCAGAAGTTGGAGCGTTCCATTGCCTTTTCATTGTTTCGAAAATCAAAATTCCTCCATGTCATGTATTGGCATATTTTTTGACAGCAAAAGGACTATTTTATGCAACTTGTCTAAGCTACTTATATAGAGAAAAAATCGCGCTTAGCAACTATATAGAGATCAGTGGCTAAGCTGTGCCAGCGCGCGGAAGCGCGGTCGTTCAGCTTAGCCACTGATCTATGTCTCTATATAGTAGCTTAGCGCGATTTTTTCTCTTATAACTAGCTTAGCGCCTGGGTACGCAACTTGTCTTGCAACTTTGGGGAGAAATAATTTTGGAACTGCAAGAGGTGTTATACTGGGAGATTGAGTATACGCATTAAGACAGCGAGCACTGCTTTGAGAATACAGTCCCATTGCAGATCGCGAGACAACTTAGGTTGCACTCACCTGATATTTCAATAAATAATCTTGGACATAATTGATTGAGACAACTCTTCTATTTTGCAAGATTTGCAAACCATATGACAACTTTCTTTTTACAACATGTTGCGCTCTTTACACCTCCACTCCCCCAACTCAATGTTGATTTTGTGTCACGCGATAACTAGTTGCCAAAAGTTGTTTGCACGTTATTCGTAACAGTTGACTGAGGCCAGGGGTCATCAACTTTGACCACGGGAATACATAAGCGAGCGCATGCCCTCAAGTCATCCTTTAAGTGTCCTTAAGACACAATGCCCTCTCCCGACTTAAATTGAGTTTGACTTATTGTTCTGTACATTAACTTTGCAAAATGAAACAGGAGAGACAAATTAGCCAGTCAGATTTTAATAAAAATTATTAATAATATAAACTACGATCTATAATCGTAGTTGATCTTGTCAAAAAGAACTCTTTAGTCAAACTGTAAATTAATGTAAGTCATTATGTTGATGACGTCATACGCAGGGTGAAAATTTTGAAATCATAAAATATGCTGACAGTGTTAAACTTAATTTACCATCCAAATAGTAAACAGACTTTCAGATGAGTAAATAATCATGCGATAATCAAAAAACTTAAGAGTCAACCAATACTTTATCAATTAAAACTTATTAATCAATAGTCAATAATCATGCGATAATCAATAGTTACTTAAATTTTGTTACAGATAAGTTTCTAACTAATGCATGTACTGTATATGTTAACTGTAGATTAGTATGATTTCACAGCAGCACTTGCATACGCTCTTGCTTCATTCATATCGGGTAGTTCTTCCCAGACCTGCTCTTGGAAACAAAAAGCCTCCACAGATTTGAGACAACCATCTACTTCGTTGCGCCCACCCATTACAACAAGAACATCGCCAGTAACAACTGCAGCACATCCACGTCGCTTATGCTTCATAGACGGCAAATATTTACATTCCCCTGTTGCTAAATTGTACATAACAACAGTATTGATGGCATAATCACCACAACCTTCATCGTCATCATCATCATCATCTATAAATGCTTCTCCACCAAGAACAATGACATTATTTTGCCAAAGAACAGTTGCCATCTCATGGCGGCTGCATCTCCATCTTCTCCACCAGCGATGATGATACTTTTAGGAACTTGTTGAGTTGGCATCATTTGTCTGAGTTGCTTTACTTCTGCCATCACTTGTGTGACTTTCATCATGACTTCTGTCTGCATCTCACACATTCTGCTCATCTTTTCACTGAGGTCATCAACCTGCTTCTGAAGCTTGGTATTTTGGTCAGAGATATCCTGTGTTATCTTTCGATTGATATCTCTTACTTCATTCTTCAACTCAACACAATCATGGCACTGCAGCCGTCTACAAATTAGTAAAAAACAGATATTCAAAATTTTGGGTATCTCGCTTGCTAGAACTTAATGTTGATGGTGTTTGTAGATGGAAATTTTGAACGAAAATTACCTTACCCTTATACCATACACTAGCATTACCCTGGTATATATACATGAACATGTGGTTGGGTTCAGTGGCGTGGTGGCTCCCCCCCCCCGCGATGGTTTCAAGAAGGGCGCCGAAATGTAGATGGGGCGCCAAAATCACCAAGAAGGGATTAGTATTTAACTCTAGAATTCATATTGTTGCAACAATCTACTTGAAATATGTTGACGAGCGCAATGCTTAATCTAGTACGGAGATGCGACGAAGAAAGAGCCTCTATAACTTAACAGTTTTAGCTGCGACTGCAAAAACTACCGTTGTAAACAATGACATGCATAGACGTGATGAAAACAAATTAAAACTGCTTTCGAGATGTTAGCGACAATTTTATCGTCACGTGCCCGTCGTCGATTATACGCATTGCTTAAGTTAGAAACTTCAAATTCGGGCAATACCGAATAGGGAACTGGGCCTATAGTTGCATTGTTCGCAACTGCTCCTGGTTATCCAGTAAAAATAACGTTTGTTTAGGTTACACGAAGCCTGTAGTAACACTTGACAAATAATTGACGGCCTTGACATCTAAGGAGAACAGTTTAGAACTGATAGAGCTATGATTAATCCACAGTCCATTAATCCAGTATAAGTACAGTTACCTTAGTTATCCATGATGTACTAAAATATGCCCTCTGATTTCTGATTTGTCGGATCCGATTCTCCTCCTGACGTATGTGATTTCACACAATACAGCAACAACTACACTTTTCGCCAGGTATGAGCCAATGGCCTTACTCTGGTCAGTAAATCCATTAAATCACATGCGTCAAGAGGAGAACCAGCCTTTAATAGATCGTACTGTTTAGGTACACAACTCACTCATAATGAAACACTGCCTTACCTAAACTCACAGTCCTCTGCCTCATGATGCAACTTATCTTGTCTATTGACGAACGCCTCACAGCCTTCGTTCGAGCAATTCACTGCAGCAAAGCCACACATACTGACATGACGTTTTGATAATTTAACTTCAAAACAACGTGGCAACCACGGTTGAAGAAATCACAACGAATTCTGAGTTCTGATAGGTACTCTAACACAATTCTCGATGCTTTGACCAATGTGTCCACCGTCAGCTCGTCTTGACATGTTGGACAGTTGTGGGCATTCGTTAGATGTTTGGTGATGCATGCTTTACAGAAGTAGTGTTGGTTGTTTCGACACATGACTGGGTCGTTTAGAACATTCATACATATAGAGCAATGAAAGCTTGGACTGATTGGATGTTCAAATCGAGAGTCTTCATAGCCTTATCCTGACCATATCTCGTTTCCTCGGCCTTGCATATTAAATCTTGCCATGTTTTCGCCTTCTTGAGTTATTTTATTCTCTCAATAAAGGTCACATCCTATAGTAAATATGTTAGAGTTGGATTTAGTAAATGTTAGGAGGCAGCAGAAGTGGTCAACTTCAAAAATGTTGACAAGTAGTTGAAACTAAACCAAACACTTGTAGAAGAAAGAAAAGCAGAGCCTATTCCAAGAGATTTTCAATAGTGCACTTCAGAGAATGGGTATGCCCCTTGAGGAAATTTAGGTGTGCTCATTTTAGTCGGTAGTGGAAGAAACAAATACCAAAATATCGACAACTAATCTCCCCAACACAAGGCCTAACCGTAACCCCTGCACCTCTCCTTTGTTTGTGCCTTTGTGTCCTAACTCAATATTCAACATTTATTAAATGCCTGTGCTTTGTTGCTATAGCACTTGTAATATGATGGTTGCCAAACAAAAACAAATCAAAAGAGGTCAAAGCAAGTTAAAACTAGTCAAAACAAGTCAAAGCATCTCAAAACAAATCAAAACACTGAGTGAATCAAAACAAGTCAAAACAAGTCCCAAAAACAAGAGAAAACAATTTAAAACTACTCGAAACAAAACAAATCAAAACAAATCAAACATTTAGGGGAGTTGGCTTAGAAAACGTTTAGTTACTCCAGCTTCCCAGCACCATTGTAATAATACTTATATTTATTAATGTCAACCTGTCCTCTTTTTTAAATTTAAATTTAAAATATCAAAACAAATCAAAACAGGTCAAAGCAAGTTAAAACAAGTCAAAACAAATCAAAACAAGTCGCAAAAACAATTCAAAACAAGTCAAAGCAAGTCAAAACACATCAAAACGAGTCAAAACCAGTCAAAGACGTCAAAACAAATTCAAACAGGTCAAAGCAAGTTAAAACAAGTCAAAACAAGTCAAAGCACGTCAAAACATATCAAAACATGCCAAAACAAATTAAGCCAATTCAAAACAAATCAAGACAAGTCAAAACAAATCAAAACAATTTAAAACAATTCAAAACAAGTTGCAAAAACAGGTTAAAACAAATCAAAACATTTCACAACAAATCAAAACAATTCCCAAAAACAAGTCAAAACAAGTCAAAGCAAGTCAAAACAACTCAAAACAAATAAAAACAAATCAAAACAAATCAAAAGAGGTCAAAGCAAGTTAAAACTAGTCAAAACAAGTCAAAGCATCTCAAAACAAATCAAAACACTGAGTGAATCAAAACAAGTCAAAACAAGTCCCAAAAACAAGTCAAAACAATTTAAAACTACTCGAAACAAAACAAATCAAACATTTAGAGGAGTTGGCTTAGAAAACGTTTAGTTACTCCAGCTTCCCAGCACCATTGTAATAATACTTATATTTATTAATGTCAACCTGTCCTCTTTTTTAAATTTAAATTTAAAATATAAAAACAAATCAAAACAGGTCAAAGCAAGTTAAAACAAGTAAAAACAAATCAAAACAAGTCGCAAAAACAATTCAAAACAAGTCAAAGCAAGTCAAAACACATCAAAACGAAGACGTCAAAGCAAATTCAAACAGGTCAAAGCAAGTTAAAACAAGTCAAAACAAGTCAAAGCACGTCAAAACATATCAAAACATGCCAAAACAAATTAAGCCAATTCAAAACAAGTCAAGACAAGTAAAAAAAAATCAAAACAATTTAAAACAATTCAAACCAAGTTGCAAAAACAAGTTAAAACAAATCAAAACATTTCACAACAAATCAAAACAAGTCCCAAAAACAAGTCAAAACAAGTCAAAGCAAGTCAAAACAACTCAAAACAAATCAAAACAAGTGAAAACAGGTCAAGGCAAGTCAAAGCAAGTTAAAACAAGTCAAAACATGCCAAAACAAATTAAACCAATTCAAAACAAGTCAAGACAAGGCAAAACAAGTCAAAACAAATCAAAGCAAATCAAAACAAATCAAAACAAGTCCCAAACACAAGTCAGAACCATTCAAAACAAGTCGAAACAAAACAAATCAAAACGTATAAAAACAAGGTAAAACAAGTCAAAACAAATCAAAACAACTGAAAACAGGTCAAGGCAAGTCAAAGCAAGTTAAAACAAGTCAAAACAAGCCAAAACAAATCAAAGCAAATCAAAAAAAGTTAAAACAATTCAAAACAAGTCCCAAAAACAAGTCAAAACAAATCAAAACAAGTCAAAACATTTCAAACCATATCAAAACAAATCCAAACAAATCAAACAAGTTAAAACAAATCAAAACAAATCAAAACAAGTGAAAACAGGTCAAAGCAAGTCTAAGCAAGTCAAAACATGTCAAGACAGGTCAAAACAAATCAAAACAAATCAAAACATATCAACACAAGTCCCAAAAACAAGTCAAAACAATTCAAAAAAAATCAAAACATTTCAAAACATATCAAAACGTATCACAACAAATCAAAGTAAATCAAAACAAGTTAAAACAATTCAAAACATATCAAAACAAGTCAAAACATTTCAAAACACATCAAAACACATCAAAACAAATCAAAGCAAATCAAAATAAGTTAAAACAATTCAAAACAACTCAAAACAAATCAAAACAGGTCAATGCAAGTTAAAAGAAGTAAATGCAAGTTAAAAGAAGTAAAAGCAACTCAAAATAAGTCGAAACAAATCAAAACATATCAAAACAAGTCCCAAAAACAAGTCAAAGCAAGTCAAAGCAAGTCAAAACAACTCAAAACAAATCAAAACAAGTGAAAACAGGTCAAGGCAAGTCAAAGCAAGTTAAAACAAGTCAAAACATGCCAAAACAAATTAAACCAATTCAAAACAAGTCAAGACAAGGCAAAACAAGTCAAAACAAATCAAAGCAAATCAAAACAAATCAAAACAAGTCCCAAACACAAGTCAGAACCATTCAAAACAAGTCGAAACAAAACAAATCAAAACGTATAAAAACAAGGTAAAACAAGTCAAAACAAGTCAAAACAAATCAAAACAACTGAAAACAGGTCAAGGCAAGTCAAAGCAAGTTAAAACAAGTCAAAACAAGCCAAAACAAATCAAAGCAAATCAAAAAAAGTTAAAACAATTCAAAACAAGTCCCAAAAACAAGTCAAAACAAATCAAAACAAGTCAAAACATTTCAAACCATATAAAAACAAATCCAAACAAATCAAACAAGTTAAAACAAATCAAAACAAATCAAAACAAGTGAAAACAGGTCAAAGCAAGTCTAAGCAAGTCAAAACATGTCAAGACAGGTCAAAACAAATCAAAACAAATCAAAACAAATCAAAACATATCAACACAAGTCCCAAAAACAAGTCAAAACAATTCAAAACAAATCAAAACATTTCAAAACATATCAAAACGTATCACAACAAATCAAAGTAAATCAAAACAAGTTAAAACAATTCAAAAGAAGTCTCAAAAACAAGTCAGAACAAGTCAAAGCAAGTCAAAACATATCAAAACAAGTCAAAACATTTCAAAACACATCAAAACACATCAAAACAAATCAAAGCAAATCAAAACAGGTCAATGCAAGTTAAAAGAAGTAAATGCAAGTTAAAAGAAGTAAAAGCAACTCAAAATAAGTCGAAACAAATCAAAACATATCAAAACAAGTCAAAACAAGTCCCAAAGACAAGTCGAAACAATTCAAAACAATTCAAAGCAATTCAAAGCAATTCAAAGCAATTCAAAGCAATTCAAAGCAATTCAAAGCAATTCAAAACAATTCAAAACAAGTTAAAACAATTTTTTATTATTATTATTATTATAAGGTATATCATACACATCTTCGCATAATAAAATGAATTACAATGTGTGCACAGGTTTTAGACTTAAATTACAGATCAAACTTAAGACATATGTGTAATAGACTAATTAAGACCTACAAGTTATTATTAAAAGTACGAGTCATAGTGGGAAAAAAGCTATTATAAAATCTATCTGTTCGACATTTAAAAGAAGTGAAACAATTATTATTCCTTAGGTTCAACGAGTGCTGTTGGTTTCTCTTTACGGGTAAATGGTTTGATAGACGGTTTCCAGGTGCTATATTTTCCATTACTCTTGTAGAAAGTTCTGTTCGGCGGATATCGAGCCTCGGACAGTCGAAGAACTGTAATGCCTCAGAGTATGAATAGCCTGGTAAGATTATTCTCATAGCACGTTTCTGAATTTTCTCCACTTCCTCAGATAGGTATTTTGGAAGTTGAAAATGCCAAACGGCACAGCAGTATTCCAGAATAGGCCTTACCAGTGTATAATATAAAGTTATAAGGTCTTCTGGGGGGATACCCCCACGACGTAAAACACGTAATATATGGAGGCGTTTTGATGCTTTGCTGGTTATCATTGCAATATGTTCATTCCATTTGAGGTTATCCTGAAAAATTACCCCCAACAGTTTATGTGACGATGTACACTCCAAAGTATCATTGCCACAGGTGAGGGCCGGCAGTTCGGGTTTATCTCTAAGGAAGCAAATTAGCATCTCTTTACATTTTTTAATATTAAGTTTCATAAAGTTGCGGGATGCCCAGGAATCAATGGAGTTAAGGTCAACTTGGATCTGGGAGAAATTACTGCAAATCGTAACATATTCTGCAACTGAAACGTCATCAACAAATTTCCACATGCTAGATTTCTCGGTGCTGCATTGTAGATCGTTTATCATAATTAAAAACAAAATCGGGCCCAATTTTGTGCCCTGGTGTACCCCAGCATTGACTGGTAACCAACCAGATGTAATATTGTTAAGTTTAACGCACTGTCTGCGGTCTGATAAAAAGCTAAAATCCAAGAGGCATAAGCGAATGAACCGGCTAGGGGAGTCCAGGTGAGAAAGCCAAGGGCTTCGAACGGCATGTTTTGCTACGCACTAGAAAAGGTTTTAAAAGTAATTCGCACGTTTAAGAGCGAAGTTTAATATTGGACGATGAAATCCGCGGACCAAATTCAAGTGCAAGTTCAGGTGGGAGAAACACGACGTGTTTTTTTCATGACTTCGCAAAATCTGTTCCAAATATGTTTTACTGTATTCGGAGATACTCCAAATTCTTTGGAATATTGCACATACGTTCGCGGAATGTAGCCAGTAATGCGGTCGCCTCCTTCTTTTAGAATTTTGTCGATCGTGAAGCATCTAAAATGGATTAAATTTGAAAAAGCTGGATAGCCTATACGACTGGCACGAGATTTTCCAACAGGAGTTAGGACATCATCAACTCGCAGGCATAATCTGGTTAAAGTCCCCCGCATTTTGTACCGGTGTGGCGGCAAGAACAGCGTCTTTTACATCACTTTCATTTGATATTGTGACAAACGTCCCTTCGTCGTCCCCGTAATGCATCCGTAGTCGTTCTCCGTATTTAACTCCCGACAACGCCATGTACTAGGCTATGCAGCTTTTTCAAATTTAATCCATTTAACTCGTTAACAGTAATTCTAGTAATTTTGCATCTCTCGTACTCATGTCCGTATAAAATTTTCACTTGGGCAGACATCGCCGCTCGAATAAAACGTACGAAATTTGTTTTAAAACGATCACTCAAGTTTGTAAAACATGCAAGTTTCTACTTTCTACTGTCAAACATGTCGATGTCACGGTCAAAACCAAAACCTATTGTTTTGCGCGTTATAATTAGAATGTTGACCCGCCCAACTTGACGTTTCAAACGTAAACAAAAGCGTTTTAAAGTTAGTGTGTCACGATTGCTTGCAAATGGTAATATTAAACCTCGCTCTTAAACGTGCGAATTACTTTTAAAACCTTTCCAGTGCGTAGCTACCTCCTCCACAAGCGCTTTTTGGCTTGGAAAATTAGGGAAGAGGCGCACGGGCGGCATAAAAACATGCTGTTCGAAGCCCCAAACATGTCAGTTTCATTGCCCAAACATGACATGGGGCGTGGCAAAACGTACGTTTTGAAACGCCAAACGTACGTTTTGAAACGCCAAACGTACGTTTTGAAACGCCAAACGTACGTTTTGAAACGTAAAACGTACGTTTTGAAACCGCACGCCGCAAGCACTGTGCCGCAAGCTTGAACGCAAATGGTAATAACTACCTGCCACCACTTCCGACAATCATCCTTTTTAAGATGTTGGATTTTACTTTTATAATAGGATTTCTTTCTTGAAACAATTTCCTGTTGCACTCTGTTCCTAAGGATGCGCCAACGGGATATATTTCCGCTATGGAAGGCTCTTTGACGATCGATTATGAGCTGTTTAATAGAAGATGAGGGGTTTGTCAGTGTGACATAATCTTATTGATTTCAAAGGGAAAAACTTATCAATAGCTATAGATAACGTAGACAAAAAAGTCATCAGCAAGATCGTTGACTGAAGTATCAGGATCAAGATCATGAAACCACGTGTGTTTAGCAGCCCATCGGCCAAAGGCGTCTGTTGCAGACTGTTGGAAACGACGAATAGAACGTCTAATTCTCGGAGTCTTGGTAATATTATCACTTCTTTCTTTTGGTAACCATTTGTTAATCGAGTGATCAGAACTACCCAAGGGGGGGAAGAGAATGGCTCGTTATACAAGTTATATATGTTGGTAAGAATTAAGTCTAAAGTAGCTGCTCCTCGTGTTGGAAGGGAAGCAACCTGCTTTAAGACAAGACATCTAGTTAGCCTCGAGATATCAAATAAGTTAAAGTCACCAAGGATAACAACCCCGCAATCAGGATAGGTGTTATAAACTACGTCCGTAGTACATATCAGATACTCTCTAAGGTTTTGATGATATTCAGCACTGGTGTTGGGGGGGATATAAACAATACAAACGACGATACCTGAGAGAGGTCGGGGTAGGCGCTTCGGACGTAACCACAGCCACATGGCTTCGAAATGTTGGTTTTCCAGCTCATACTTACGTTGAACCGCCAGAGTTTGCGAGCAGTATAGGCATACTCCCCCTCCACGGCCAACTTCGCGATCCTTACGATGTATATTATACCCACTGATCAAAACAAGATTATCCTCGATATCTTTATGTAACCACGACTCAGTAATGGCCACTAAATCTATAGGGTTAAATGCCAAATATGTTGAGAGTTCGTCAACTTTAGGGAATAACGATCGTGCATTGATTAAGCCAAAACTGGGAAGAAAGAGACATTTAGGATCAGAATTGTTTACAGGTCCATATTGACGATCAGCTCGAATCGAGATACAATTAGATAAGTTAACTGATGTATACTTTTTTCTTTTGGCTCGGTTAGTAATACGCACTGGGATTGTTTTAGGATAACTATCATATATTTTAGAATTCGCATTTCCCACTAGACAGCTCTTATTCATACGAGATGGACAGTTTATTATTTGGGGGCTGGCATTTTCAGACGGGGGTACTTGTTTCCCAAAAGGTGTCGTACTAGATTGAGGTGATTTGACCAGTCTTTCTTTCGAAAATTCCAGGAAGGCCGATGATATAGTTTTCGACGCTTTAAAAAAGGGCGACGATTTCTATTGACGGGTATGATTTTATCCATTGATATTTCTATCAGGGGTAGTCTAGCTAACTCCGAGTTAGTCAAGTCTCTCGGTAACTCTGGTTGTGTCAATGGTTGGTGTAAGGGAGTTGCTTCAATCGTCGGTTGGTCAACCAAAGGCGACGGAGACGGAGGGGGCAGGTTAACTATAGAATCTTTGTTTAAATTATTTACAGCCTTCGTACGGCTTTGTTTTTCTGGGTAACTGGTTTCTTTAAGTGGAGACTTTTTAACATTTCCTGATGAGGGGTTACCATTAATATATGCTGGAGGACTGCTAATATCAATAATACTTTCACTGGAATTAATTAATATAAACGATTTGTTCTTAGGGGGTATTTCCTTCTCCTGTTCGGCCATGTGTGGCTTTAGTTTCAAATTCTCGGGAGAATCTTTATTTAAGTTATTTATGGTCTTCATACTGGTTTGTTTTTCCGGATAACAGGTTTCTTTTAGCGGTAACCTTTTAGGGTTTCCTGATAGAGGATTACTCATTTTGTCTTTAGGGAATACCTCTTTTTCCAATTCAGCCAAGCGTAACCTCAGATGCAAATTCTCACTAGACAATTTGCATATTATTATTATTATTAAACACTGTATGTTCCCCAAAGGGCTTTTCAACATACACTTACAAATAAATTAATTAAACTATACTATCAAAATCTATATAAAACTATTATAAATCTGATGATTTAAAATTTAAAAGATGTTCTTTTAGTTTTTTCTTAAAACCTTTAAGTTCTGAAATGTTTTTTAGATCATCGTCTAGTTCGTTCCATATTTTAACTGCACGGTAATAAAAAGTTCTCTGCCGTCCAGTAGCTGTTTTATAACTTGGAATGTCTAAATTGTGATTATTTCTAGTTTGACAGTTATGGATGTCAGATCGTTTTATGAATTTCTTTGTGAGATAGCTTGGCGCAAGGTTGTTAAGGCATTTGTAAGCCATCACCGCGTCTTTATAAATGAGTAAATTATCGATAGTTAACCATTTGAGTTGTTGAAAACCTGGTGTCACATGATCAAATTTTTTAATATTCGTAATAATTCGGCATGCAAAGTTTTGGACTGTTTGCAATTTCTTCAAATTTCTGGATGAAGTATTGGCCCATACATTAGAACAATATAACAGCTTGTTTATTACCAGTGCTTCAATAAGTAATGATAACGTTTCTTTATCAAAGCTCTCCTTTACTCTGTTGATTTGGCATAATCTATTAATGCACGTAGATGATAGTTTAGAGATATGTTCATCATAAGAAAGATGTAAGTCTAGATGCATACCCAGATCTTTAGCAACTGGTACTGGCCTAAGAGTTTCACCGAGAAATTTCAGACTAATTGTTGTTGGTAAATTCTGTAACATTGATCGTGTTCCTACCAAGAGGAATTTAGTCTTGTTGGGATTTATTAACAATTGATGTTCCAGGCACCATTTTGCGGTGTTATGCAAATCATTTTCTAATTTAAGGATTGCCTGTTGTATGTCTTCGACTAGAAATGCAAGGTGGAGTTTTGAATCATCAACGTAAGAGTCTAGATCACTTGAGATCGTTATAGCAGGTAGATCGTTGACATAAATTCCAAACAAAAATGGTGACAGAATGGAGCCTTGAGGCACTCCATGAGTTAGTGCTATGACTGGAGAAATGGTTGACCTTATCCGTACATATTGTGTTCTGCCCGATAAATAACTTTCAAACCATTTGATTGCTGGTGGTGACGCTCCTACGCATTTTAACTTATGCAG
Source organism: Trachythela sp. YZ-2020 (assembly GCA_016169945.1). Lineage (NCBI taxonomy): Eukaryota > Metazoa > Cnidaria > Anthozoa > Malacalcyonacea > Clavulariidae > Trachythela > Trachythela sp. YZ-2020. The sequence goes on along the minus strand of JADLSH010000230.1, from coordinate 264,368 downwards.
GAGGATCTTGTGATTGATGCTGTCATAAGCTTTAGACAAGTCTAATAAAACAAGAGCTGTTACATGTTTGTTGTCCATTGCTTCCAACATCTTATCCGTAATAAAAATGTTTAAAGTTTCTGTTGAGTGGTGTTTCCTATTTCCATTTTGATGTGGTGATAAGCGTTGGTTACCTGTTATATATGACCCAAATTGATCAAGTGCAACTCTTTCACAGACCTTTGATAAAACCTCTAAAAGGAAGAGGGGTCGATTGTTGGATGGAGTCTCATGATCGCCATCTTTATGTAAAGGTATCACCTCCGATAATTTCCATAAGTCAGGAAACACACCTGACTGAAAGGAACAGTTAATTATGTTCGTGAGAGGTCCCAAGATGACGGGTAAACAATCTTTGACGACACCCATGCTTAACTTGTCAGGCCCCGGTGATTTGTTTCTAGGCATATCTGTAATAATTCGTCGAATTTTTGAACAAGTAACAGGTTCAAAATTAAACTGTTCTTCCATAGGATAGGATACGTCGTTCAACAGGGGGTCAGATAGCGCAATATTATTTTTGTTTGCTAGGTCTAAAGCTGCGGTGGCAGTGATTTTACCGACTGAAGTAAAATATTTGTTAAAGTCTTCAACAACCGTCTTGAGTTCTTTCGTATAAAAGTGTTTTTCCTTCTCTTTCACAGGTATCGAATTGACTGTTTATTATTTTCCAAAGTGAACCTGAATTGTTCTTGTTAGCTTTAACTTCATCGGATAAATGATTTATTGATGACTCCTTCAGTATACTGATTGTTTAATTATAATTGTTTAATTTCAAAATTAGTTTCGATTTGATCAAAAAGCTTGGCACTTAAAATTGCAAATTCAGACTCAAGCCTGTCTTTAAAGATGGAAAGTTGCTCTTCTATAGTAATCTTGTTTACATTTTGTGACTGGAGCGGGGTACGAGATATTAACATGTACGAGATATTAACACTGTCATTTAGTGGCCCGCTCAAATTTCGAAATGATCGGTCGATAAAGTCTTGTAATTCCTCTATAGTAGATCCATCCGAGTCTGAGGCCGAATCTTCGCTTTCAAATTCAGCGCTATCAATATCACTGTCAATGGCAACTTCAGTATCAACAGACAGTATACTGGTATTGTAAGTACCAGCACTCGGAGGCGCCGCTTGTGTATCATACTTAGGCAAGGCATCGTTTGTTGTTGTTTTACAAACTTTAGTCAGCGCCTTGAGGAGGTCAGGGCTTGAATTGCCGTTTAATATTAGTGTATTCTGTTTTCCAGGATACCACTAAGTTATCGTTAAGTCCAAATCATCGCATGTAAATTTTCTTGATCTGCCACCAGGCGAAGTCCATCTGCCTTTTAAACCAACGACTTTATCGACAAATACCTTCAGTGCTTCGAAACTTTTAGACCATCTGAGTCGTTTTCCATCATAACTGAGATATGGCCAAACATCTTCTTTGTAATTACTATTGAGATTCGATTCCAAAACACAGATATTTAAAAATATGTTAGAGCCATCTACAACACAACTGTCCGCCATTTTAAATTATTCATATTTCATCGAGAAAGTATCATTTGCAATATTATCAAATATCGGAATACCTGCATGCAAGTTTATATATATCTATTACTACAAAAAGAACAGTATTCAATGATCCGATTACTTGTGGTAATTGCCACAGATCAGAGTAATTTTAGAAAATACAAAACAGTGGACACTCGGTTAATATTTTTATTCAATATTTTATGGAATAAAAATGTTAACCGTTTTCAGAGTTACCATTGTTTTGTATGGTTCTCTAAAAGATTCGGAAAAGTTTTGACTTCATAAATTCAAATTCATACATGTACTAAATACTCGAAACTTTAACATGAAAACTCACCGATTGTCTTTTATTTTGTTTAGGTACTCTTGCCGCTGTGAGGTGATGATAACTGTATCCAGTGTTGTTCCATAGGCCTGCATGGTGATGGTGGTGTCCTTTGTCTGGTGGGGTTATCACGTTTCTGACATCTTCTGGGTTCATTGTCAGTTCAAGTAAGGACACCGTTGACGCTGTTGTTTACTGGAAGTGGGTTAGAATATTCATGTAAATCAGTTACCTGTCCGAGAAATCAGTTACCGTTTCGAAGAAAAATAAACTCAGTTTATAAAAAGTCTGAATAAAAGACAAATTCCGGTCATGTTTCAATTCTTCTTTTAATAATAAAAGACAATAAACGACAAATTATTAAAAGACAAGATGCCATCCCTGATACTTCGCGCCATATTTCATGGCTCTTCGGAGCAATCAGAGGGCAAATAAAAACCTCTTCGGAGAGCAAATCCGTGTTATATCACTTATATATTACCCCTCTCCCCTTATAATACTATATATTGTCTTATGTATTGTTGCATGTTCTACAAAAGTCATTTTTTGCCTTAAGTTCTAACATAAAGGTTTTTGTTTATAGACGAATACAACAATCACGAATAAAAGCATTGCCATTGGATATTGGCTGGATAATTTTGTCCGGACAGCAACACCTAACTTGCAGAACAATGTCATCACTAAACTCACTGGTATACATGTATATTTTAATACAAGAGTAAAGAGTTAACATCAACAGCTGCAAACAGATTTCGTCCACCGATCGCGGACTTGTTCTGCGATGGGGGGAGGGGGTCAGACTTGAATCCGCGATGAAAAGAAAAATGAGGACGACATCTGAATTAGGCCCCGTTTGCACTATACCGGATACGCATGGTCACGACATCAAATTGAGCCATATCAAAGCGAGTTTAATTAGCCCCCAAAATTATAATAGTATGATCGATTCAACAAAATCAGCTAACTGGCAAAAGCTTAGGGTCAGGGATGCCCTGAAACGGCTTAAATTGATGTCGTGACGATGCTGATCCGGTATAGTGTAAACAGGGCCTTAGTGTTTGTGAAAAAACATCGCATATTATCCATAAACCCAGCGAAGTATATACGACATTATCCAAACATTTATATATCCAACCAAAGAAAGGTTGGTTCTTTATGTAGCCCTACACGAGTTATGTCTGTGATTATATATAGAGTTGGGGTTAGGGTGGGGGTTGGGGTTAAATTATACATTACCTACCCAAATAATTAACATAATTTATAAGAAAATACAGCTAACCTTTGTACTGCAGACTCAATGATATGTTTTGATGCTTATAATATATATTAAAAGATCACAAAATCATCCAGTACTCTTTGTGTAACTGTTCTTTTGGTGAATAGATTTTCAATATTTTAAACTGATGTACCTGCTACACTCTACAGCGACCATATAAAATATATTTAGGAATATACTTCACAAGGTATGGGTTTGAAAATATTGACAATATATAGAAAAAGGCCAATGTTAATTTATACTAGATGCCATCAGATCATCGAACGTTGCTTACGTTCAAAGTCCAAAGTACAGCCATTTTAAAGCCACGTTCAAAGTCCAAAGTACAGCGATTTTAAAATGTCTACCGCTGGAGTATTTGATCGCGGTCATTGATCATTTGTTGTTGACACATGCAAGACTGCACGTACGGTATGCGTTTTGCGGTTTTCGTTTAAGGTGGCTCCTTACAATTTTTTGAAATGTGGAAAATTTACGATTTAGATGAAACTTTTTAAATCATTTTTACTTGTTACAAAACAAAAATTGTATGACTTATGTTGAGCAACATTCTAAGAGCTGAAAATTGTTTACAAAAATGACGTCATCACCGTTGCTATAGTAACAATGACGTTTCAATATGGCCGATATTTTGTCTTTTGTCGCACTTTACTCTAAAAAACGCCTGGTTACCCCCATTTTTTATTTCATGAAACGTTTTCCTGTAGAAAAATAGATTATCTGAACAAGTTTAAAAAAATTCTGTAGAGCCAAAAAATATTTATAACGAAAAATCGTGTTTATTATTTTTTAAATTTGGCTCTACAGAATTTTTTGAAACTTGTTTAGATGATCTATTGTACTAGACGAAAATGTATTATAAAATAAAAAATAGGGGTAATTAACCAGGCGTTTTTTCGAGTAAAATGCGTTAAAACCTAAAATGTCGGCCAGATTGAAATGTCATTGTTACCATAGCAACGATAATGACGTCATATTTGTGAACAATTTCCGACTCTTAGAATGTTGCTCAATATATGTCGTACAATTTTTGTTTGCTAACAAGTAACAATTCTTCAAAGAAAAACAATCTAAATCATAAACTAACCATGTTTCAAAAATTGTAGGGAGCCACCTTAAATTCGCCGTTTTTGGTGATAAAATTAAAGGTATTTATTTAATTTCTTTTCAGGTTTTTACAAATAGCCCTTAGGACACCACAAAACACTAGTTACACTGGCCCGAAGGGATCAGTGTCTCGAAATGGGAATGGTCGTTTTTTTTGGGCAATGTCACAAACTTGTATTTCCACATGACACCCGTACAGAATCACTTGTGATTACAAAATCGTCCACCCGATTCAAAATGACCGTCATTCAGGAGCGGGCTATATGACAAATATGTCTATTGGGAAATGTTTTCTTGTGATTATGTTTCATGGGTGGTTTTCTTTGATATAAACAACACATGAGTTCGTTGTAGATTTCTTTGCGTATTCAATCGCTGCAGTTACAGTTGGCAAAATCCCTGGAAATTATGGCGAAAAGGTTGCCGTATGTTTAAGCGACTTTCGACTGTTATAACTGAGATTGTTTAAAGGTGATGTAAAGTCCCGATGCAAACAAACTGGCAACATCCTTTGTTTACATTTTAAACACGCTATATTTAAAAAATTATGATGTGTTCTTGTTCGCTAAAGGTTCGCTATGCTTTAAATAAATACAGATTCGAGTTTCTGATTTAGAAGATGTTGAATTTTAGTCGAAACAACGCGAAATTTGGGCATTGTTTACATCGCGGGACCCCCCATAGCACATGCGCAGACAACATATTTTTAGATAGTACAACGTAGAATGCAGTTACTTCATATTAAACTACAAAGCTATTATATATTAGCTTTGCTGCCTTTGTATAAAGAATTTGGAATGTTTCTCAAGAAGCGGTGACTATAAAGTGATTCAACATTAATATTTGAACACACAATAAAACAAAAACAATTGAGCCCGCGTTATTAGAAAAAGCGGTTTATTCACATTGTACTTGATGTAATTTTTCATTCCGCAACTCATTCGCATGCCATTCCGCATGCCACCGCATGCCATTCCGCATGCCATTCCGCAGAGTCATTCCGCCTTTTATAGTCACCGATTACAATTGCATAAGTCTAGCGCGAGGGAGTTTCATTTCCTACCTGCTCTTAACTCGCGAAGTGATGATATTACCATCAACACTGAGGGTAATATTTTGCCGAATCCCCCGAGTCGAGGGTCTATAAATGATATATTTAATATACCGAAAGTTAAAGAACTCACTAAGTTGAGAATAAACTTGCTGAATAACTAAGCGAATACAATGTTTAATTTCTATTTTTACCTGAGTTCGACGTTTTCCCTTTAAAATATTTGAGCTTGTATCCTTTGGATCATTGAAGGTAACATACCTCTTGAAAATCTTAAATGAATAAATCTTTTACGAAATTACAAACAACAGCTCACCAACGCCATATTGTTTTCCCGCCATTTTCACGCATTGAGTCGTGCGTGTTGTCGCGCGTGGTCTGCGCGAATAATTTTCCACCCCATGTTCCCCGGGGAACATGGGATGGAACATTGTCAAAAGGAACGCAGGCTCGCTAAGTGATGACGTAAGGCGTTGTGACCAGTGACGTAGCCAGGATTTTCAGCCAAGGGGGCCCCGAAAAAGTACTAGGGGGGGCCAACATAGACATTTGTATTAGTCTAAACTTTTCCTAGGGGGGGCGACACCTTCGCCAGGGGGGCGCCCCCCCCCCTAGGGCCAGTGTGGCCTCACTGCCTACTCCCCAGGGCCAGTGTGAACGCCTCAGCAGGCGTCTTGTTTGTTTATGTATGGGTCTATATTCGTTGTTAAAACGGCATTCTAATACCGCCATTTTATACTTTCCCATGTTGGTCCGCGATGGAGCAGGTGAACACCATCGCTGAACAAGTCCACGATCGGTGGATGAAATCCATTTGTCGATGGCCCCTATTGGAACACAATGTACAGAACTGAAATTATTATTCTGTCTATTGTATTAAATTTTACCCACAACACAATATTATTATATGGATCTGGTATGCTGTGTTATATACCATATTTTATATACATACTGTAACCATCTTCGATGATATTGTCGATAGGGTAATGGCATTATTTGATAGGGCAGTTCTCACGACAGAGATGAAAGAAGTTATAACTTCAATGATGCTCGCCTTTCCTATTGTGGAAGTGTCGTAAACAATTCCGAGATTGTTATTGATTGTTATTGACCCGTTTAGGTCAATAACAATTGTTTTCTTATGTTCATATTTAAAAGACTGTGATTGAGGAAGTGTATCGTTGTGATTAATAATAAATATTTAGAACCTGACTTTTTGAGTTTATTTTTCAAGACGCATTCCCAAGAGATTTACGAACTAATGGAAGTACCGAACATACGATAAACTGATGGGTTGTGGCGTTTTGGGGAACGAATAAGAGGAATTCCCTACAGTTATTGCATCTTATAAGAATCCTCTAATTCGTTTCCGTAAACATTACAAGTCAGAAGTTCACAATATGTTTAGTACTTCAATAAAATTTACAAAACAATTTGCGAAATTGGCTTAAGCCTTTGCAAATTCGAAATTTACAGTAAGCATACAATTCAACATATCTGCCTGACTCGGTGATTGCATGGTTAGCTGCTACATATGAAGTACATTATTTATTCTTTCTGTGAGACGTTTTATTGTATACTGACTAAATTAAATATGAAAGAAAATTTATAAAATGTATCTGTGACTGTTTTGTGGTCTTTCAAAAGTATGTTGAATTGTTATATGTTTGCACACTTTGTTCATTAATTCTATGTCCATTCATTGCATATATTTAATCACGATAGGTATTTAACTGCACCTAACGTTGACGGACTCGTGAATCTACTTTGTATTCTGATTCACCCTGTCAATATTTGTCTGGGGAGGAAACCAGAGTACCCGCCGAAAACCCAGGACTTTCGGCAGAGCGTTGACTGACCCTTTTCACCCCCTTTCACAAGCATTTCTAGAGTACGGAGAGAGACTCGAACCCACGCTCTCAGAAGTGAACGCATGCCGAAGTTCCACTTCGATTGGTTTCTCGGCATAGGCGTACGGGCAGGGGGCGCACCTGCCCCCCCAAAAAAATTGGAGATTTAAGTCATTTAGGCAAATGGTTCACGAATATTCGGGCAAAATAGAATTATGCAGTCACTCACTTAAACAAAAACAGAATTTTATAATTTAAAGTACTGTATATTTATCTGGTTTGCGTGTTGTTGGAAAACAATAGTATAATTTGAACATTTCTGTAATTCAGTTGCATGCCTTTGCCTGACCCAGGGCCGGATTAACGTTTCGCGGGGCCTGTGGCATATTATCAGCGCGGGGCCCCTTGACCCCCCCCCCCACCCGTGAATTCAGAATTCGGTGGAATCAGAAAGATTAAAAAACATCAATCCTTTTGTATTCCGTGATTTGAGAATTGAAGTTGCCTGTGTATTTACAAAAAAGAAATATACATCAATAATTTGAACTGAAATCTGGCTAAACAACATGAACAACAGTTATATACATGATCGGCATGAACATGTAACGTATCTGTTATTAGAGTCCCATTCTGCAGAGGCCTTGTAAACGTTATGCTTACGCGATTTTTGAAAAGCAAAATCTTCGCTTTTTTATTTTTGGGACTTCGCTTTTGGAGCATCGTTTTCTTATTTTTGTGGCCTTGCGGTTTTTGGGACCCCGTGCTTTTAATTTTGGGCCCCGCGCCAAAAAAATCGAAACGGAGTAAAGCGCGGGGCGCCTAAAAGTACCATATGGTTAATCCGGCACTGGCCTGACCGAAGAAGAATTGGCTCTAGTTGTAACGGTAACGAGAACGGCGCATGAAAACCTATCTTCGCACACCAATAGACCAAGAACGCTTTAATTCTATCGCTCTCATTAACATTGACAAGCAGGGCCTAGCCAAGAGCGGTGAACGGAGAAAATGCGAGTGGCATTTGCATGTCGCACCAATTATTTCACAGAAAATTTTTTTTTCTTTAAGAATTAGACTGAATGATTATTTAGTAACTTATATTCTGAACCATTAGTATTATTATTATTATTGAACCAAGGCAGTGAGTGTACGCGATTTTGAATGTATATTATCTGGGTATCAGAGTGGTCTCAGAATGCACGAAATACCCTTTTAGAACCCTCATAACCCCCTTTTAGACAGCTCAATTTGTAAACGTTCATTTTGACTTCACAGAAGCAATGCACAAGTGAAAATTCAGCATATTTATTGGTAAAATACAATTAAAAGTGATTATTATTGTTATCAATATGTTATTATCCAATTTCGGGCATTTTGGGTAAGCTTTAAAATTCGGCCAAATTTTGTGCCCCCCCCCCCAAACGAAGTTGCGCCCGTACGCCTATGGTCGTCACCTAATGGCACGTTTCCTTGTGGTGTGAAGCTGTGTAAAACCTGTAAGTATATAGATTCTTCCACTACAATTTCGCCACCAAAATCTAAGTACACTATTAAGCACCATTTCACGTGCACCTCATTTCATCTACTGTATGTCATGCAGTAAATGTGGCATGCTCTATAATGGTGAAACTGGTAGAGCATCGTCGTGCTGTCGTAAACAATGATGCTAAACAACATGTTGCCAGACATTTCAACACTGGTAATCACAGTGTTTCAGATATGAAAATTCGAGCTCTGTGTCCCATTTCTGGTAGTAATGATAGCCGCAAAAGGCAAGAAATACGTCTCATTTCCCTTACATCTATTTCAGTGATCTAAAACACTACGTAAAATTTTTTGCTGTAATTCGATTTCTATCATAGGATCAGATTCATGCTCATCTGGTCGGGACCTTACATAATACTTATTATTATATACACAAGCTCTGGATATGAGGTATTCTGCAATCTGATTGGTTCTCTACTAGCAGGATATTAGCTCTTATAATATAGCCAACCACAATGCTGCAATCTGATTGGTTGTCTACTAGCAGGATATTTTGTGATATCCTACTAGTAGAGCAATATCCTACTAGTAGGGAAAAAAACAAAATGGCTTCCAGATTTGTTAAGCATGAATGATGAAGAAATTGGAGTTTTGCTTCAAAATAGCACGCCTAAGAACACAAAAAAGGCAACAAAAGTTGGAATGAAGGTTTTTGACGGTAAGCCAAATGTAAATGTGTATAAAATTTATACTTAAAAAGAAATTACGAAAAGTAAACATGTATCGCAAAATAATCGCTTTTTAATTAGCATTTGCCTGATTTGGCCATAAAAACAAAACAAAACATGAAAACATATTTTATTTTTCGTTTAATTTTATAGAATGGTTTACCAGCTCAAGGCTATATTATAAGTGAAATATTATATTCGCTCTCGTCGGATATTGGCTGATAGCCAACTCGGCGAAGCGCCTCGTTGGCTATCAGCCAATATCCGACTCGAGCTCATATAATATTTCTTACATATCCTGCTAGTAGAAAAATGGCTGCCAGATTTGGACAATTAAATGAAGAGGAAATTCAACTTTTGCTTGAAAAAAGTACGCCAAAATGTTCTGTTCATATCCAGAGCTTGTGTATATAATAAAACAGTTATTCTACTCACTCTCGTCGTATATGACTGATAGCCGACTCGGCGCTATCGCGCCTCGTCGGCTATCAGCTCATATACGACTCGAGTTCGTAGAATAACTGTTAAATATACTCCATTAGAGCGAAATTGACCCCAAACACGCAAACTCAGTAATGTTATATTTAATAATCAATCTGCCTGAAATTCTGGGAAAAGGGCCCCTTCTTATTGGGATAATGCCCCTACATCTATAAGGTAATGCCCTACATCGGCGTTTATCTGTGTTGACGGAAAATTTTAGGCTGTTCATTTTGGCTAGGCTTCCCACAACGAATATTGACAGGGTGAATATATTAGAATACAAAGTAGATCCACGAGTCCATCAGCGTTAGGTGCAGTTAAATACCTATCGTGATTAAATATATGCAATGAATGAACATAGAATGAATTAACAAATGAACAATTAAACAAAGTGTGCAAACATATAACTATTCAACATACTTTTGAAAGATCACAAAACAGTCAGATACATTTTATAGATTTTCTTTCATATTTAATTTAGTCAGTATACAATAAAACGTCTCACAGAAAGAATAAATAATGTACTTCATATGTAGCAGCTAACCATGCAATCACCGAGTCAGGCAGATATGTTTGTTGTGAAGAGGTGTTCTTACTTCGTTAATTCTCAACCAAAAGCGTAGGAATTTGAATTATATGCTTGGGTTGGGATAAAACACGGATACGGATGGCACGGACACGGATACGGATGAGGGGATAAAACACGGATATGGGGATAAAACACGGATATGGGGATAAAACACGGATGAGGGGATAAAACACGGATATGGGGATAAAACACGGATGAGGGGATAAAACACGGATTGGGGGATAAAACACGGATGAGGGGATAAAACACGGATGAGAGGATGAAACACGGGTGAGGGGGTAAAACACGGATATGGGGATAAAATACGGATGAGGCACAGAATAGGGAGTTCCCTATTCTGTGGATGAGATAATAATTGCCCAACATTTTTTAGTATTTAAATGTACTGACAAATAAAACGTTGATACTCTCTTCTAAAACTGGAACCCGTAGACTAGCATAGAACTAAAGTTTCTAAAGGCTGATATACGTAAACTGCGCATTCAATAAGTGCGAACTTCTGCGCACATTTGTTGGAAGAAGATAAGGTAATACTTTTTATTTAATATACTTTTGAGAATACCAGATAACTGATGGAGATTTGTTGCTTGTCAGAAACATTTACGCGGATCTGATTATAATTAACTCGCAGTGCTTTGTTTCCACTGTTTATGCGGTAGATTATTTTTATAATGCAACATGAATTTTACTTGTATAAGGATAACACTTTTTAGTTAACCTTAAAATTAAACTTGCCACACTCTCATGAGGTTGTATTCCCACGCTTATATATACAACATAATAATCTACGCCATAACACGCCGGCAGATTACAAGGCGAATTTATAGTTTGATAACCACAAAAAGTACGCGTTTGTCATTTAATTTATGTTACCGGGTTAAATGTTTTCTTTTACAAATAGTTTAATATCTATGACAAGATATTTTGTAATGAATTTTGATACAATTAAATCTTAGAGCAAGGTAATTTTGAATAAATGCCAAAACATGGGAAGCGACATGACAAGTGTTGCAAAGGCTTCTCATGTAGATTTCAAGGCGAATTTATAGTTTGATAACCACAAAAAGTACGCGTTGTCATTTATGTTTTTTTTGCATACAGTTTAATATCTATGACAAGATATTTTATATATGATACAAATCTTAGCTAGAATAAGGTGATTTTGAATAAATGCCAACATGGGAAGTGTTGCAAAGGCTTCTCATGTGAAGTGTTAGTGCAAAGGCTTCTCATGACAAATGTTGCAAAGGCTTCTCATGTAGTCATGCATGTTCTACCTGACAGTTGTTTTGTTGCCCTTGGTTTAAGCTGACGCGGTCGGTATTTATTGTCTTCTTACCAAAAATGTGATATCGCAGCTTATTCTTACCAAAATGTCAATGTTTGGTGGCTTGAAAATCATTGAAATGGGCAAAACAACTGTATCATCTGAGTTAGCTGGTGTGCCAGTTTGTAAATTTGGCGAGCTAAGGAATAAAGACGAGATTGGTCGAGGGGGCTATTCGGCTATCTGTAAAACAAGGAACGGGGAATCAAGGAACGGAACGAGGAACGGAACGAGGAAAGGAATCTGGGAATTGTAAAAGCCGGAATCTGTAAAACCCGGAACTGTAAAAGCCGGAATCTGTAAAACCCGGAATTGTAAAAGCCGGAATCTGTAAAACCCGGAACTGTAAAAGCCGGAATCTGTAAAACCCGGAATTGTAAAACCCGGAATCTGTAAAACCCGGAACTGTAAAAGCCGGAATCTGTAAAACCCGGAATTGTAAAAGCCGGAATCTGTAAAACCCGGAATTGTAAAAGCCGGAATCTGTAAAACCCGGAATTGTAAAACCCGGAATCTGTAAAACCCGGAATTGTAAAAGCCGGAATCTGTAAAACCCGGAACTGTAAAAGCCGGAATCTGTAAAACCCGGAATTGTAAAAGCCGGAATCTGTAAAACCCGGAATTGTAAAAGCCGGAATCTGTAAAACCCGGAACTGTAAAAGCCGGAATCTGTAAAACCCGGAATTGTAAAACCCGGAATCTGTAAAACCCGGAACTGTAAAAGCCGGAATCTGTAAAACCCGGAATTGTAAAACCCGGAATCTGTAAAAGCCGGAATCTGTAATGGCGTATCTCATTGTGTGTATATTTTTGCTTCTATTTTGTATATTTTGTCGATTCAACGTGTACTACTGCAAAATACTCTAATGCGCTTGTTTTCCTGCCGATACGATGGTAATTTTCTAAAAATGCTAACAACAAATGTGAGGATCATAGAATTCTTCCTTAATTTAGTCTTTTATGATATTTTAGCGGCGACGTAGGCATGGAGTTTGCAAATTTCCACCAAACTCGGCCTTTTCGGTCTTTGTGGCAAAGCCAACGGCAACGGTGTGTAATTTACCGCAAAGTCAAAGCCGGAATACAACCGATTACAAGTGTGAAATTTAACGTTATTTTTGATATAATTTCGGGTATTTTAGGTTTGAGTTAAGATACACAAATATATATATTATATACCTGTATATATACCAAATATATATATTATATAATTTATTAAGTAATCACAGTCTGTATATCGCATAAAATGTCTGGTTTTCTCATATTTCTTACTGAATCATATTGCAAGCATAATTGCTTCACTGAAAATTCGCTTATGTTCTACCTGTTTTGTTGTACAATATTGTACAGATATTCACGCATGTTTTGACATCATAGTAGTGACAATCCTAGAAAAGCCGAAATATCAAGTATATATAACTACAGTTGAAGATATTTTTTTTCTTGTTACATGTTGTCAAGACTACAGAATTACTGCGGCATGCGCTGACCTTCCGTAAGACTTTATCAGAACAGGAAAACCGTAATGAGTCCGTAAATAAAGATTATAGTCTATTATATAGATCAACTGATAAACTTTATAAACTATATATAGTCTATAAACTACTGTATAAACTATCATAAAATAATATAACATTAAATATTTAAACGTATATATATACATAATCTTTATAAACAAGTGATTGTCTGATTCATAAAATTCATGCACATGTGTACGCCTCGTGTAGCGGCCAGAACACACGGTACCAAATGATCCAGTGCCTAAATTTTCCGTTATTGTAACATCGCTCCAGTTAAAAGTAGGAACGTCAATATTGGAACTCGTTTCCGTAGAGTGAGTTTAGGAATGGCGAAGGTCCCAGCCATATTATAACAGAAAGAGGAGCGATACACTAGTAACACCAGGTACTGGCAAATGGCTTTTAGTGAGCAATTTTTAGAACGTTAAATTAAAGCTTGTATAGTTATACGCGAGTGCAATGCCTTTGAAATCAAAGAGGCATAACTAGATAATCAATAAATGACGCAGAACCACCTTGCCCAGAGCACCTTGCCAAAAGTACTTTGATGAGGTTCGATCTGATTGGCTTACAGTTTGAAGTGAGAACATAGGGCGGAGAAACACAACAGGGAGCGGAAAACCCCCGCGAAATCTCTTTTGGCCTTTTACACAAAAAGATAAATGCACCGTGCACGTTTTATCCGATTCCTTCCAAACTTTGCCACAATGTAGAACAATAGTTAAGGAGCAAAAGCGTGCTCGCGTTTTTCGTTTAACGCCATACTTTTCGAGTTATAGGCATCCGTTCTAACGTGTATACAAAATTTGTGTGAGTCAACTTGTCTGCTTTATATCAAAGCAAATACAATAGCTGTCAAAAAATGCGAACACACTTTTGTTCTTTGATTATCTGAGATGGGAAATATGATGTTTTACAGGTCCTAGGGTTAAATCGGCGGCGTGCAAATCTCGTGACGCGAAGGAGGTCAGATTTTCAAAAGTAGCCCGTAGCTACCACAGTGTTTTAAAATATAGCGTTTTTGTTAAATTACAGTTCCGGGTTTTACAGATTCCGGCTTTTACAATTCCGGGTTTTACAGATTCCGGCTTTTACAGTTCCGGGTTTTACAGATTCCGGGTTTTACAATTCCGGGTTTTACAGATTCCGGCTTTTACAGTTCCGGGTTTTACAGATTCCGGGTTTTACAATTCCGGGTTTTACAGATTCCGGCTTTTACAATTCCGGGTTTTACAGATTCCGGCTTTTACAGTTCCGGGTTTTACAGATTCCGGCTTTTACAGTTCCGGGTTTTACAGATTCCGGCTTTTACAATTCCGGGTTTTACAGATTCCGGCTTTTACAGTTCCGGGTTTTACAGATTCCGGGTTTTACAATTCCGGGTTTTACAGATTCCGGCTTTTACAGTTCCGGGTTTTACAGATTCCGGCTTTTACAGTTCCGGGTTTTACAGATTCCGGCTTTTACAGTTCCGGGTTTTACAGATTCCGGCTTTTACAATTCCCAGATTCCTTTCCTCGTTCCGTTCCTCGTTCCGTTCCTTGATTCCCCGTTCCTTGTTTTACAGATAGCCGGGGCTATTCGACCGTCTTTACGGCAGAATTACCGAACGGTGAAACGATTGTCGTGAAAAGTTTTTTTGGCGATGACGTCGACACGGAGCGCAAACTCATCAAAGAAGCGAGACTTTTGAATACTCTATGACATCCAACTATCGTTGGTGTGAAAGGCCTGTGTTCAGATCGCTACGCCTTACTCCTCGAGTATGTTTACTTCGATCTAAACCCATTTGGCGTAAACGAAACCGTGAACAGCCTACAAGCCTTACTACCATATTTCGACAAGACTGACGAATTGCGCTAAGATCGGAGAAAAAGTGTTCTACCATGCAGTCAAGGATATCGCGTCAGGTTTGCATTTCCTTCATGAAAATTTCTCACAGAGACCTGAAACCCGCAAATATTTTGATTTCTAACCAACATTACTGCCATTTGAGCAACCCAGCTGAAATTGAAGAAGTGAGTTCGCGCATCCCGTTAAGTAGTAAGTTGACAGACTTTGGAGAAAGTCGATCCCAAGAAATCTCCACATTGATTTCAATGCAAACGAAAAATGTCAACCGAGGAACACCTGTGTATATGGCGCGAGAAATTTTTCCAAAAACTCTCGGTTAACTTCAGCGACAGTTGAAGACTTGATGAAGGCAGACATTTGGGCATACGGGTTAGTTGTTTTCAGTCTGGTAAATCCCGGTTTAAAACATCCATTTGAAGTTAACATGGCAACGTTCACAGGTATGTTAGAAGAGGATTAGCTCTACGCTACATTTTAATCTTATTTTTAGTGCACCAATTGCAATTTCAGCACTTGTCAACACAAACATTCGGCAACGAAATTATTGTCTATAAATAATTCTTGTTATGTCTTTATTTTAATTTCCCTAGAGGCATTGCTGGGTGCCACTTAAAACAGAAAGGAAAAAAGCTAAAGCAAAAATGATGTACAAAATACTGAATAAAATGGGTCCTGAATCACTCACTAATCTTTTCACATATAAAGGTGAGATGACAAATTACAATCTTCGGGATATTTCAAGTAGTCTTTGATTACCAAAACCGCGTACTAATAGCATGAAAAAGAGTTTCATGTATGACGGAGCATACCTTTGGAATTCTATTCCGAAGGAAATTAGAGAGAGCAAATCGCTTTCTTCTTTTAGGAATAAAATCGCTACTCACATTAATAGTAATTGTAAATAGATGTTCCTGTAAATAGATTTATACCAGTTCAGTAAGTTAGTACACGTCACTATCAATTTCCTTAATACTATATTATCATATGTCTTATTTTGTAAATAATTTTAAATACTATAGTTATTATGTACACGCCCCCCGTGGAAATCAGCTTCGGTTGACGGGGCCAGCGTGGTTAAATAAAGTTTCTATCTATATCTATCTATCTATCTATCTATCATCTATCTATCTATCTATCTATCTATATCCATCTATCTACTACGTCACCCTTTGAGCGATGTGATTTTGTGTGAGAAAACTTGAAAAAGTTCGTTTGTAAGGTGTATCAAACTGATTATATGTCTCGTTATGCGATAAATATTACACACTGGCTTTATCTTGGCTCACCAATTTACAATTTGAGTAAATTCTGCTATTTATTCGAATAGTGTGTAATAAAAGCCAATTTGTCGCACTAAATCACATCGTTCAAAGGGTGACGTAGTGTCTTTCATTTTCACGATTCCTGACTTGAATTTGTATATTTCATTTTCACGCCTATAACAGGTACTTTCAAAGAATGCTTAGAGAAGTTTTTTTGCGGAGAAGCGGAAGCCCATAGGGCAAGTGAAATACGCATCGAAGCAACATAGTGATTGGAAAAGGCTCGTTGAAGTATATGAGGCATGCACAGAGTTTGACAGCTTCAAGAGACCCCGAATCCAGCGTGTACTGGATATTCTGAATGTCAACTCAACCAGTCAATGTGAGTCTACCGCGTCAAAAGATGCTGAAATATCTGAAGAACTGCACCTAAGAGTGTGCCAGTCGACGGTCATTGAAAATGCAGACGAGTTTGTTGCTGTTGTTGCCCCAATTCCAGTCGATATCTCCGAGATTCTGGTAAATGATGGAACGAATGCGTGTGTTTTCTTGTGCCTCAAATTGGCCCATGAGCTTTTGTCGAAAGATCGTTTGTCAAGTAGTTCCGAGATCGCGCAGTTGGCGGAAGATATTATAGAGAACTTTCCTCGGAAAATTAACAGTTACAGGAACGTTGCAAAGCGTTGTGACGTTCTAGAAGCCTATAGTATTCTAAAGAGAATCGAAAGTTTGCCTACGCACTATGAATTTTCTGAAGAGCTTCGCTTTTCACACGGTGCATTCACTGATCAGGGGAAATCCAATCTGAAAATGGCTATCTCAAAAATTCAAACTGCCGACGGTTCAGTTGCCCCTTACACGTATGAGCCATACACCATCAGTTCTGGGCTCAAGATGGGGAAGCTTCTTTGTAATTGATACACACGCTGTGCCGACTTTAGCTGGTGGTAAAAACTCCGGAATGGTAAAGTTCTTTAATTAAAGATAGCGGAAGTCAATCAGCTGCTCAGGCCGTCTGTACTTGGTTATGACAACGACTTCAAAGCTCGGGAATTACATCTGAATGTCCCCAGTCACTGGCCATACTGAGACAATCTGAATCTGTTGAAGTATCTTCAAGGTAGAGTAAAGTTAGACTCGCGCAAATTTTTCAACTCAGTCTGAGTATTATGTGGAGGCGTCATATACATACTGTACACTTCGGAGTTTCACTGTAGTTTCAACTGCCAGAAATTTTTAGTTTCCTGCAGTATATGATATATATCATATATACATCTTTTTCCATATTATACTTTTTCTGCCGTCATAGGAGGGACGTAATTGCCATTGCCGATTCAAGTGAAAGCGATACTGAATGTTCCAACAATTTACTAACAAAGGGGTATGTTAAAGGTTCAGTTCTTCCTAATCTTCCAGACGTCAGAATCAAAATGATAGTGATAGTAAGTCATATTCTATTAATCGAGCATTGGGACTTTTAGATGCGATCGTTCATTAATTTTTGATAAAGAAAGGGTTGACTCTAGTAGAATAATGCGAGCATTCAGGTTTGACTTCCTAGACACAAAATATTAGGGCTGAAACTCTAAAGCGACATAATCGCTATCCACATGACACAATCTGAAAGCGACAAGATAGGAATGGCACAGAAAAAGTCTTCCTTAACTGGAGATGCAGTAAAAATTATGTACTCAAAACAGAAACTCTTGAGGATACTAAAGAGACAAAAAATGTGCAGCAAAGATTTAAAAGGTTGACACTGCTGACTTCCCACGAATCTAGCGAATGCCAAAGAGTACAGTATATGAGATAACCGCAATACGTGATACTCAAACTCTGCAGCGTTTCGTACTTTTATCTTTATTTATGGTGGTGGGTAAGTAATATTTTCGTGCATTCAATTTTTAATGTATATATATTATAGAAAGCGTGGCCAGTTTTATGATGGTGACGAGTCTTTGCCAGTTTTCGAGTGGACGTCCGAGTTCAAGAGTCCCAAAGAAACTGTCAAAACCCTTGCAAAGCCAATCAAAACCGTTTGTTATACGGCCCCGCGTAACGTTTCACACAATACGTGCTTCGTGATTAATATCTCGACTCTTAAATCCAAAAACAACTGGAAGTGTGACGACATGGGTGTATGGGAGAACAAAGATGTTCAACGCTTCTATTACGTCCTGGACGAAAGTGGGCAAATAAGCAAAGACGACGTTGAAGAAAAGTTTACCTTAAAGCGCACCTACTTTAATAATTCATCTTCTACAGATTTAAGCAAGTACGCATCATACGTTGAAGGTAAAACATTTATTGAGTTTTCCCTTAGGATAGGAAATTAATCTGGACTTCAGTACGAAACAAATTTGGAGAGCATCTCCATCAATTTTCCTTCACACGATCCTTGGGTTCCCAACAAGTGGAATTAAGCAAGTACGCATCATACGTTGAAGGTAAAACATTTATTGAGTTTTCCCTTAGGATAGGAAATTAATCTGGACTTCAGTACGAAACAAATTTGGAGAGCATCTCCATCAATTTTCCTTCACACGATCCTTGGGTTCCCAACAAGTGGAATTATAGTTCCAGTGTACATAGAGTTCAACGGGTAAAGCACACGTACAAATGCTTCTAATTCATCAAAGAGTTGTAGGTTATGTATTCACATCGCTTAATGACCTGAGTAAATGTAACTGAAAATGGCCATAAAAACAACCTAGGCAACTTTTAAATCCTATGGAAGAAGTCTGGTTGATTTACTGTAGATAACTAGGCGTTAAAGCTAAATATGCTTCATTTCTTTTCTAGAGTGTCCCGATCTGATCTTTGGGCAGTATTTATTTAAAGGAGAAGAACACGAAGTTTATCCATCTGTTCACGGAAATTCTGCGAAAAGTCATTCCTCGGTTTATGTAAGAACAAAAGAAAGCACCGTAAAATCTTCGAAAAGAAAGGCAAAAACACAAACTCCCAAAGAAGCCTATCACGCTATCCACAAAGAACAGGGAGGTGTTATGAATGCATCTTCACTGAGTGATTTACCAAGGAATCGAGCACAGGCGAAGTATCACAGACGTGGCCATTCTGTTCAAAGAAATTTTAACAAAATAGATTCTTTGGTCATTCTGCTGGAGCAATGCAAACGACAACAACTGCAACAGGATGATCAACCGTTCACCCGTGAAGTTGTTGGTGGACCTGAACTGAGGTGTGTTCTCGGTTTCGATTGGCAACTGCAAGATATTGTGATTTTCTGCAGTGATCCAGCAAAATACTCATCGATCCAACATTCAACCTGGGAAAGTTCAATGAAACTGTTACAACCTATTCCAATTTAAAGGTGGTAGATCGAGTTACTCATGCACATCCAACTATGATCGGTCCATTACTTCTGAGTCAAAAGAAGACATTTGATTCATATAATCACTTCTTTACCAAGATTGTCAATTTAAACAAGGAAACAAGAGAAATAGCTACTAGCATTTGGAACTGACGGAGAAGAAAAGTTATTCAGGGCCATGAGGTATACCTTTCCACAAGCAATACATCTTCGCTGCTTTAGTCATTTCATGGACAACTGTAAACGTCAGCTACGGTCATCCAATGTTCCAGAACAGGAGCAGAAGCAACTTCTGTTCGATATCTTTGGACGAAGAATTGGAGAGACGTGGGAACAAGGTATGAATAAGTTTCCACTCAAGTTTATTCTTTCTTATGTATTGTGAGGGTTTTTTACATTTGATGCCTTGGGCCTTCTTGAATTCGTGGCCAAATATGGCACACGGTGTTGGATCAGTGCGTACAGAACGCAAAATATATGTAAAATAAGAGAAATCAGTATCATAAGTAGTATACAGATCCTGATTAAACATAGATTTGTTCTCAACTTTTTTAAAGAATTTCTGGGTTTGATATTATATATACATATATACGTGTAGGTTTAGGTCTACGAAATGCAAAGAGTGCAAAGATTTTCGCTTACCTGTTGTAACAGGCTGTTTCATCTGTAAAAGAATCATCAGGCAGTGACTGATGATTCTTTTACAGATTAAACAGCCTGTTGCAGACCAGTTTTGAGGTAAGCGAAAATCTATATATTCTATACTGGCAGACCAGTTTTGAGGTAAGCGAAAATATATATGTACTATTTACAACATGAGCGGCAGTGTTGTATCGGATATTCAAACTCGAGCCGAAAGCGAGCGTTGTATATCCGATACAACACGGATGCGAATGTTGTAAATAGCTTGTGAAACGTCTTGATGAGAACATTCGTATTCTTCAACAATTTAAAATAAATGAATGATATTTGGTGAGAAAATTGAACTTAAAGTTTATGTAAATCAGCATGATTCTGTATCAGATATACAAGCTCCTTCACGCTAATGATTTATTTTGTGTTTTCTTCATGAATTATTAATGAGTTTTACAAATATATATATATATATATATATATATATAATATAATATGTTATAATTTATTCATAAAATTAAGCCGTCGCTACACGGTGTTTCACGCCTAACTTTATAAGCGAGGCGATCTTCAGGCGACAGAAGATCGCCTCGAAGATCGCCTCGCTTATAAAGTTAGGCGTGAAACACCGTGTAGCGACGGCTTAATTTTATGAATAAATTATAACATATTATATTTTTGCTCTACTTTGAATGGTATTGAGCACTCTTTATTCTACTACAAACAAATCAAATTTCAATTTATATATATATATATATATTGTTAAATCTGCAGACATGCATGTTTCGCCGTTCAACGGCTCGTCAGTGCAGCTTGTAACGCAATCTAGATGCTAGTGACTTCGTATTTATACACCATACGCAGTGTGACCAGATTTGGTAATTTTAATTACTTTTGGTAATTTTTGGTAATTTTGGGGACTTTTTTAGTAATTAAATATTTTTAGTAATTTTTTGGTAATTTTTGAGGAAATTTAGTAATCTGTTGGTAATTAGATAAAAGATGACTTTCTCAAATTTTACGAATTGTTTTGTATGAACACTGTCACATTTTGAGAGAAAATCAGATAGTGTCCTCGTCAATGCTATTTAGGTACAGGCGGGAGGCAGTTTGGGCAGCTAAGGCAGCTCAGCCCGCAGATGCCTGTCACAACTCCTGAGGCCTGCCCCTGCCTGAATATAAAGTGTTATTACAATTTGGCATTTTGGCGCCAAAACACTAAAAATAAAAAACAAGAACAGAAAATTCTCAAATGTTTCCACAACAATGCTTTTTTTTAACAATCCAATTATGGACATCTGAAGGCGACAGCCCTTTTGCTCCGCAGCCTCCGCCGCCCCTGGCCCAAAGCCTGAAATCTTGACAATCTTGGGTTAATAAATTATAGGAGCAATACGAATAATGATATTTATACTCATTATACTCGCTAAGCATTATGGTTGTTTAATGCAAAACTGATTTATGAGCTGTTTTGGGAAGTGTGCAACTTTTAGTAATTTTTTTCTGGATTTAGTAATTTTTCAGAGGCATTTTTAGTAATTGGTCCTGAAAAAATCTGGTCACCCTGACCATACGCTTGCTCGTATCCATATCGCATATATATATATATTACGCTCCTTCACTTTAGTGTTGTTGAGCACTCTGGCAAAGCTAATGGGTGTCTACTAGCGATAATGCAAAGCTCACTTCCCTTGTGGTCGTTTGAGCACTCTGGCTCCATGACACCTTGCGCATGTCTAGATGCGTTGATGTCGCCGCGTTGTACCACATGCGCTTGGTGAGAGTAAGCTCATGTGTATAAATACGGTTGACATCTCGTGTATAGACGTATACCAAGCTGCACTGACGAGGCGTTGAACGCCGAAACATGCATGTCTGCAGTATATATATATATATCGCGAACGGTGGGTGCCGGTGTAGGTATAGTGTTGAATATAACATGCGAAAGTTGTAGAATCCCCGCTACTAACTTCCTGACGAAGGGCCTTCGCTCGAAACGTCGGAGTTTCTCTTTGTATTCTACAGGTAGTTGCCTCGTTCTACAATCTTCGCATATATATATGACAGCCGTCCCCAAACTGACAGCCGTCCCCAAACTGCGAATGCGATTAACCCGACCGAACAGCAATCTACCCCTTCCGCTAACAAACTTTCCGTCAACTTACTTAGTGCCAGCGTAGCACCAGAGGAAATTTTACAGTCGATCTCTCGAAAGGCAGAATGGTTGCTGAACAACCCACAGTCAATCGTTTGCGCTCCTGGTTCCACAGATAAGAGGACTTACATTGTGGAAAGTAAAACATCTTCAAAGCCACATTTTGTTTCGCTGGCAAAGAACGGGAAAGCAATTTGCGAGGATTGCCCGGGCTGGAAATCGCTGAAAGTATGCTCTCATACGGTTGCGGCTGCTGAAAAAAGTGGCACACTTTTGGAATATGTAAAGTGGCTCAAAGAGAAAGACCCTAGTCGGATGAACATAACTATAGTTATGTTACTTGTGACAGTGGGAACGGAATTGGGAAAAAGGGAGGAAAACCATCAACTGCTCGACGTAAAGGAGGGAGGACAGGAAAGAGACCGCCAGCTACGAATATAGTTGACCGACCTCTTCCACATACGAGTGCAGCATTCGTGCCTGTCATGCCCAAGTACCGCCATCACCTACAACTGTGCCATTGACCTCGTGTACAACTAACTGTACCTCTTTTCCAACCGCCGACGCCTATCGTGCAACAATCGACGCCTATCGTGCAACCATCGACGCCTATCGTGCAACCATCGACCACAATCTTTCACCCATCGACGCCTATTTTTCAACCGTCGACCTCTCGCTTGCAACCATATCAACCCATGCCTTCAGCGACGCTCTCTGGGACTAACTATTTAAGCCCAACGCCACAAAATCCAACAACAGGAACATTTATGTTCAGTCTATTACACGTTTGTCCTCCATTGGTACGTTCGTACTTTGGTTGCTTCCAGATACTGAAACCAGGTGGCACGATAGCTCCTCCTCCATACGACCTGGTTATCACTTCAAAAATGCAGAGACCATTCCGCTCACCAACAGGTGAGTTAATGCACAAAGAGGGGAATGTTTATTTCCATGTAAGTATTAATTGTGTCAGGAGAAAACAGCCGTATTTCGATCCACGAAGGACAATTTGCCCGCAATGGCTTGTGCAACATTTAACAGTGCAACATTGCGAATTACTACAATTGTTTATACAATCAGTTTAAGGAAACAAAGTTATAGGGATAAACAACAGTAACAGTAATTAATGTAAACTGATTAGGAAAGGAGGGAATTATGTCATATAAAGCCCCGAGGACTCTCTCTTTAACAGACTTGATCGAGGAGGTTTTCTAACACTATTTTTGAACGAAAACGTCTTTACTTTTTCCAATCTTTTTTGACCTACTTAGTATAGAAGGTGCCGCCTTAGTCATATAAAACCCGCGGTAAAAGAAAACCTACTCGATCATGAACTGATAATCTACTTTAAACAATGCATTGAATGTATCCATAATTTTTAGCTAAGATTTTAACATAAGTTTTGCTAACATTTGCATAACATTTGTAGTGCTGTTGAGTTATACGATCTATGGGTATCAAAGTATGTAGATAATATGCGAGGAGGCATAGGAAAAGGGACCTATAGGACCCAGAGGGCAAAACTAAGATTTTGGTGGTTTTGTGTTCTATAGGAATTTTCCATGAAAATTTCATTGTATAAACACAATTTAATCGTAATGAAACTTAGAAAATATAGCCCCGCCCCCATCCTTATTGATTCTGAGAAATCACGTAATTTCTCAGAATTGATTAAATTCTTTATAGGTCCCTTTTCCTGTGCCTCCTCACATATACATGAACTTTAATAATATTGTTATTTAGTTAATAAAGGGTGCTTTCCAGTGCTGCGTTTTTCAAACGTATGTCTATACACAAGAAAATCTAAATCGAGTTAATGTTATTTATGGAACAGCCACATGAATGACTGTGTAGCATTTAGTACTTTGAATGATTTAGTATCTATTTGTTCACGTATTTTATAGCTAAATAAAAATTAGAAGGAATTAAAGTTTTCCGTGTATGTACGTACGTATGAAAAATGCAGTATTTGAGTGCAGCCTCAGTTGTATAAAGATAAAACCATGTCTACAACAAGTTGAAATTTCCAGTAATTCATTACTAATTTTGTTTTGACATTTATTTGATATTACATATTCGTAGATTATTATGTTGTATATATAAGCGTGGGAATACAACCTCATGAGAGTGTGGCAAGTTTAATTTTAAGGTTAACTAAAAAGTGTTATCCTTATACAAGCAAAATTCATGTTGCATTATAAAAATAATCTACCGCATAAACAGTGGAAACAAAGCACTGCGAGTTAATTATAATCAGATCCGCATAAATGGAAACTCCTCAGACAAGCAACAAATCTCCATCTGTTATCTGGTATTCTCAAAAGTATATTAAATAAAAAGTATTACCTTATCTTCTTCCAACAAATGCGCGCAGAAGTTCGCACTTATTGAATGCATGCGCAGTCTACGTATATCAGCCTTTAGAAACTTTAGTTCTATGCTAGTCTACGGGCTCCAGTTTTAGAAGAGAGTATCAACGTTTTATTTGTCAGTACATTTAAATACTAAAAAATGTTGGGCAATTATTATCTCATCTACAGAATAGGGAACTCCCTATTCTGTGCCTCATCCGTATTTTATCCCCATATCCGTGTTTTACCCCCTCATCCGTGTTTTATCCCCCATACGTGTTTTATCCCCTCGTCCGTGTTTTATCCCCTCATCCGTGTTTTATCCCCTCATCCGTGTTTTATCCCCATATCCGTGATTTATCCCCTCATCCGTGTTTTATCCCCCCATCTGTGTTTTATCCCTCCATCCGTGTTTTATCCCCTCATCCGTGTTTTATCCCCATATCCGTGTTTGATCCCCTCATCCGTGTTTTATCCCCCCATCCGTGTTTTATCCCTCCATCCGTGTTTTATCCCCTCATCCGTGTTTTATCCCCATATCCGTGTTTTATCCCCTCATCCGTGTTTTATCCCCATCCGTGTTTTATCCCCATCCGTGTTTTATCCCCATCCGTGTATTATCCCTCCATCCGTGTTTTATCCTCATCCGTGTTTTATCCCCATATCCGTGTTTTATCCCCATCCGTGTTTTATCCCCCCATCCGTGTTTTATCCCCCCATCCGTGTTTTATCCCCCCATCCGTGTATTATCCCTCCATCCGATCCGTGTTTTATCCCCTCATCCGTGCTTTATCCCCTCATCCGTGTTTTATCCCCCCATCCGTGTTTTATCCCCCCATCCGTGTTTTATCCCCCATCCGTGTTTTATCCTCTCATCCGTGTTTTATCCCCTCATCCGTATCCGTGCAATCCGTATCCGTGTTTTATCCCAACCCTTATATGCTTACTGTAGTTATGAACGTGTTGTGCAGCAAAGTGTTAAAGATTATCTAAAAAATGTTACTTGTGTTCCAGCTGAGTACAACTGAACACGAAACTGCATGAGTATAAATTATAGGTGTTATATAGTGCATGTCGTTGTCTTGATATACCGCGATATTAAACGGCTACAAATTTTGCCCAGTTTCACTATCCAGCTCGAACAAAAGTAAAAGGCGCACCATTACTAAGTCTAGGAGTTTAATTTTAAAACACTACATTTTTTACAGAAATTTAATTGAAAGTCGTTATCATTGCCAGTCCTCACAGAGCATGGAGCTCATTGTTCTAAAGCAAAAGTTTTTCTTGTTCAAATCTTTTCCTTTTTGTCAGCAGAGTCAGAGAGCAAAATAATAGCCAAAGCCATAGGTAAACACCATGGAAAGATGATCCTCGGAATATTCCTGATTTACATGAATATTCTAACCCATTTCCGGTCAACACTGAACAACGTCAGACATCAGTACGTCAACGTCAGACTTATCATGTTTAAGTACATGTATTAATTTGAATATAAGAAGTCAAAACTTTTCCGACTCTTTTATAAAACCATGCAAACAATAGTAACTCTGAAAACGGTTAACATTTTTATTCCATAAAAATATTGAATAAAAATATTAGCCGCGTGTCCACTGTTTTGTATTTTCTAAAAGTAATAGATATTTATCAACTTGCATGCAGGTATTTCGATATTTGATAATATTGCAAAATTGTGATTATTAATTGCAACCGTCAAAAAGCTATAGGAAAAATATCTGAAGGCACAAGTTTATCACAACATCTAACAATAAAATAGTGCGCACAGTAACCACTATAATAATATATTATACATGTATCATTCTTGCTGTACAATAAGATTCATGGGACAATATTGCAGTAGCCATATAATATGTGCAGAATGCCAGGCAAATACCAGGATTGTACATGTACAATTGAGCCATTTAATTTATTTGAGCCGTTTATTCATTTGTAAAACAGAAATACTAGGGTACATTTGGTCAAATTGCCTTTATTGGGGTAAACACACAACTGAATAAACATAATTATGCTGTTTCTAAATATAGCATCTTTTTCTAATAATTTGTTTGGTCAGGAATGAAATTGAAGTACACTGTAGTATTCTAGAATTAAGCGTTATGTTATATTTGTTCACTGAGCGATTAAGCGGCAATGCGGCTTTATGTAATGTGTGTACCACTTTATTGTTTTACTTTTTCTTACGACAGATCATTTTCAAGGGAAGAGTATTGGGGCATTAATGGGTTAACTGAACTATCTGGCCATATCTCTTGTTAACAATTAAACAGCAATTCTACCTAATGAGCCCCCAGGGGTGAAACTTCGGTATTACAACTGGGGGGTATTAGCTTCTTTTGCCCGACAAAAAGAGCGTGGCTGAAGTTGAGCCCGACCGACGATCTAAAAAAACGTTAGGCTATGGTCTATTTGAATAACAATTTTAATCTGTTTAATCTAAAAGCGACCATTTAACACAACTGATTGCTCTAAAATATGCTACATTTTCACACTTCAATTATATAATATAAGTTATACAGTTATAATGAACCCGCTTTATGGTTCTCGTCCCAATGTGTGCGCGCGTCTTTGTTGGGCGAAGTCACAAATAGACAACGAGCGCTTGCGACAATATGGCGTAGCATGAATTTACGTCTCGGTCGTGTAGCTTCTGCGAATTTTCCTGACTTCCTATTTCGCCCAAATAACTTCGAAATACTTTTGTTGAATGCGTAATATTCTGAAGAAGAATGGGATTTTTAAACAAGTCTGTTCCGTCTAAAGAAACTGAGTAATTACACATTTTGTACGTCAGATACCGGACTATTTTCATGAATGTGAATCTGAATGTGAATCTGAAAGTGAATATGAAACTGTAGAGTCGACGGTGACTTTTCGATTAAAATTGTGGGGGGGGGGGAGGGGGGGTGAGAGGTCGGTCTGAATTTATGAGTCGGTCTCATTTCGAAACTTCACCCCCCAGCAAAAATCGATATGTACGCCCCTGAAGGTGCATTTACGTATACAAAAATTATCGTGGTGGATGTATATTAATTTTGATAATTTAACTTTAAATTTAACCATCTAATATTAGGATAAAATTCTGGAATCAAATACCAATGACGTAACAAGCTCATTGTGGGGAGGGACGACCGAAGCAAAGGGTAATCAACGATTATCAATGTGGCAACGGGAGACTTGCCCTCCCAGACAATTCTAAAATCTAGAATCCCTGACATGGCGTTTTCATATACTATGATATGCAATCCTTATTGCTTTTTCTTCCTAACGTGTTGGGCCAGTGTAGGTAGAGTATAACGAAGATTCGGCGGATGAGTAGTAAGAGTAAAACTACCTGACAAATACAATAAGAACTTTGACGTTTCGAGCGTCCTTCGTCTGGAAGGTCCTTCGTCTGGAAGTTACAAAGTTACGGTCGATGCGTCGAAGTTCTTATTGTATTTTCCAGGTAGTTTTACTCTTACTACTCAATGATATCCGCCGAATCTATTCCTTCCTAGTCAATATATTCCTTCAAATACTCAACGCGAAGCGTCAAGGATCATTCTTATATGCAGGAATAACAATTCTTTGCGACTCAATAAATAAGAAAAGCGCATCATAACCATTTTACCACAGTATCATAGTATCATAGTATCATAGTATCATAGTATCATAGTATCATAGTATCATAGTATCATAGTGTCATAGTATCATAGTATCATGGTATCATGGTATCATGGTATCATAGTATCATTGTATCATTGTATCATAGTATCATAGTATCATAGTATCATAGTATCATAGTATCATAGTATCATAGTATCATAGTATCATAGTATCATAGTATCATAGTGTCATAGTATCATAGTATCATAGTATCATGGTATCATGGTATCATGGTATCATAGTACCATAGTATCATTGTATCATTGTATCATAGTATCATAGTATCATTGTATCATAGTATCATAGTATCATAGTATCATAGTATCATAGTATCATAGTATCATAGTATCATAGTATCATAGTATCATAGTATCATTGTATCATTGTATCATTGTATGAATGCGTAACCGGCCGCTATTCTGTTGCTATTCTATCTGATGATGATTTTAAAATAGAGTCGAAAATTTACAGTCTTGTTTTATTCATATTTTGAATTTCAAATCGACAGTATTCTTCGGAATTTTTTTTCTTCTTTATTTTCTTAAATTGTCGGCCGGCTGCCATGTTCCTAGCCAGTGCGGTTACGAGAGGCATTCACCCCCCGAACAAGATGGCGGCCGATATTTCCGGAAAATAACTGGCATAAGAAAACCTTGTAATTTTCTTTATAACGGTTTACCTTGAATGAAGTTGTGATTAACAACATTACATAATGAACTTGAATTTTTGCGGTATTTTACGTCTAAAAATGCCCGCCATTTTGAATGTTTTCGGGGGGGGGGGATTGACAGCCTCTACTTAGCGCACGGTTACGCTCAAACATTAGCGTTTTACCTGAAGTGAGACCTCTGTATAGTTGTACTCTGTGGTATCATAGTATCATAGTATCATAGTATCATAGTATCATAGCATCTTAGTATCATAGTGTCATAGTATCATAGTACCATAGTATCATAGTATCATAGCATCATAGTATCTTAGTATCATAGTGTCATAGTATCATAGTATCGTAGTATCATAGTATCATAGTATCATAGTATCATTGTATCTTAGTATCATAGTATCACAGTATCATAGTATCATAGTATCATAGTATCATAGTATCATATATAGTATCATAGTATCATAGTATCATGGTATCATGGTATCATGGTATCATAGTATCATGGTATCATAGTATCATAGTATCATAGTATCATAGTATCATAGTATCATAGTATCATAGTATCATAGTATCATAGTATCATAGTATCATATAGTATCATAGTATCATAGTATCATATATAGTATCATAGTATCATAGTATCATAGTGTCATAGTGTCATAGTATCATTTAACAATTAGTCGCCGAAGGCGAGGTGATTACAAGCCTATAGGCTTGTAATCACCGAGCCTGAGGCGACTAATTGTTTTAGTAGAAATTTCAAAGAGAAAAACAAACACAGAAAGTTATGAGGTCAGTTGAAAAGGCTATAGGACAAAATTCAGCGCTTTTCACAGCGGCCGGTTATTAAAAACATGCCGGCAAAAGACGAGTGTCAAAAACATATCGAAGCGAAACAAAAACAAACAATTTCGTGAGAAAAATACTTTGGAAGGGCTCAAATACAAAGTAGAATGGTTTTAAAAATATATCACAGCTAGGTTTTTGCTGAATATAACAATATAAATGAGGATAAAACGAATAATTTTCAAAATAAACACTTGTGGTTGAGCCGTACGGAAAAAGTTTTATACATGTTCATTTCAACAGCGAGAAAACGCTGCCTTTCATGGAAGAAAAATAGTGTATTTGTTATCGCTTACCTTTAAAAATGTCAAAAATATATCCTCCTTGAATTTAGCGGCAGTTTTTTTCATTTAAAACTTTGAATCAGGCTCAAAAACCCGATTTTTGTTTTAAATTCGGCAGCTTGCGAAGAAGCCATTTTGAAAAAAAGTGATAGTCACTGGGCAGTGACTCTGTGACTATCACTTTTTAGAGGCTCAATTTGGACCAATCAGAATGCAGGAAAAGCAATAGACACCTCACAATTTCTACTAATTAACAATTAGTCGCCGAAGGCGAGGTGATTACAAGCCTGAGGCGACTAATTGTTTTAGTAGAAATTTCAAAGAGAAAAACAAACACAGAAATTTATGAGGTCAGTTGAAAAGGCTATAGGACAAAATTCAGCGCTTTTCTCAGCGGCCGGTTATTAAAAACATGCCGGCAAAAGACGAGTGTCAAAAACATATCGAAGCGAAACAAAAACAAACAATTTCGTGAGAAAAATACTTTGGAAGGGCTCAAATACAAAGTAGAATGGTTTTAAAAATATATCGCAGCTATGTTTTTGCTGAACATAACGATATAAATGAGGATAAAACGAATAATTTTCAAAATAAACACTTAATTCTGGACACTATAAAATTCGGCAGCTTGCGAAGAAGCCATTTTGAAAAAAAGTGATAGTCACTGAGCAGTGACTATCACTTTTTAGAGGCTCAATTTGGACCAATCAGAATGCAGGAAAAGCAATAGACACCTCACAATTTCTACTAAAGTATCATAGTACATAGTATCAGTATCGGCGCTCCATACGCTGACGTCATTAAAAAATTTCATTTTAGAAAATCAATGCGCTATATCTCATTATTTTGTCCGGTGACCTTGTTCAAATTTTGCATGCTGTATTGCAGCGCAAAAATCTTTCATTATACCAAAAATAAAAGATTCTGTAATGCCAAAAACATTTTATTGAAGAAATATTGGGTGTCACCGTGCTTCTTTTCCAACTACACCAGGCGATAGGCTATTTTGGAGTGAATTTCGTACGCGTTTGTTGGCATGTTGCCATAGTAACGAACTATGTGTTATGCACTAGTCAATTAGAACCGACACCCCCCGATCCCGGGACGTAGTGGGGCTTTTGACATATACCGAAAGCAAATATCATCAAATCCACCAGGGCCTTGGAGACAAATCTAGGTCAAATCCCCCAACCAACCAGAAGACACTAATTTTCAGGCATGTATAAATTGTGTAAACAATACGAAGCAACTCTTTTTCGGTGCATTACCTAGGCCATGAGCTAGAAGTGTCATAGTTTCTTGTCATGCCAAATTACACGATAATAACCATTCTTAGTTCATTAACAGTGCATCCTGGACAGAGTTTCGGATTATTATTGTAGATGTCAGCATGATTTTGGAAATATGCACTTTTAAGCATTTAAAAAGGCTTCTTGGAAACACACTCGTCATTTAATAAACATTGATGCAGGGCCTTTTTTAAGAAATCGTTAGTGGGGGGGCCATCATCGAAAGGGGACGTAACAAGTAGGTGGTATATTACAGGTGCGGGAAGGTGAAGGGGGGTCTGTGGGTCCTCCCCCAGAAAATTGTTGTATTCTTGAATCTCTGTGGCTTGATTTCCTGCATTTTCAGAGACAATTTTTGATATATCCCATCTAAACGGAGCCAGGTTTTGTTGTGAGAATACCATAACTTTCCTCCAAACTCAGTTTTTCCCTTTGACCCCTCCAGTACATTAGTTAAAAAAGGCCCTGCATTGATGTTTATTAAAATAGGGCGCATGACTTCTAGGTATTAGAAAAGCTTCAGGCATCAATTTGGTATCAATTAATATATTCTTGAAAGATTTCTGGACGCCATGCTGGTATTAGCAAGCAACAATACATTCAAAACTCTGTGATTCTAAGGTATCAACGACCTTATAAAGACTCAGTGTTCTGATGTTTATGAAAACTAATCGTTTAAAAATATCCCCTTTTTAGTAAAAATGTCCGCCATTTTTGCTTTGCGTTGGCCGTTGTGATAACTTCCCCAGGTGGGGACTGGACCTGAGAGCAAAAGTTGTCTAATCCACCACTCCCTGCGGACAAATCACCGATCAAAAGTTCTCCCATGCCCTTGCAGGGGCGCACATTCAAGAAAAAGATGGGGGGGTGTCCACTGTTCTGGGACCGACTTTTCTAATTTTTGTGTTTGATAAGTCGGCTATTTCGTAGGCCTGTACGTGACGCATGAAATAGGCCGAATTCAAGAAAAGCTATAACTGTACGAATCCCCCGGTAAAGAAGTGGAAAGGATATATATTTGTTAACAGTTTCAAAATGGTCGTTGTTCCAAATCATGTTTTTTCCACCTAACTATTTTCTAAATTTAGCAGTCAATTTTACAGTTCGAAACATAGTGTTATACCCGAGTAAATATATACATAATATCATAAAATTATTATAATGCTGGCTAAGTGTAGCAAAGATTTTCAACGTAACTAAGGCTAAAAGCGTCCAGGCAGTTCAATAAGTGTATTTGATGTGTAACACAGTTCAAATTATCCATGGGTTTGAATGTTTGATGACCATCAAAACAGCGCACATCACTACCGTAGATAACAACTGATCGAGGAAGAATATTAATTTAATCAGTTTTTTCGAATTACTTCACGTGAATGAGTCGTTTCGTTTTCGGCAGCTCTGCCCAACGATAAACAACAATGTCTATGTCAATCGTATCCATCAAATCCTTTTCGCATCCAAGTAAAATAAGATCCTTTAGCCTTCTTTCTTTCATTACTGAACGAATGGCTGTCTTGATCAACTTAAGTTTGGAAAAGCTGCGTTCACTTGATGCTGATGTAATCGGCGCGGTGAATATAAGCTGAAAGCATCTACTTGTTAAAGGAAAAATCGCTTGCCACTCTTTAGCACAACGCGAAGCGTCCTCGATGGTTTTGATATCTGGCTTGTTATCTTCACAATGATGTCTAAACATTGTAAGTTCAACATTTACGACATCCTCGTCAGGCTGTAATGGGACAGGAAGCATCTTTACTAAGCCTTCGATATCTTCCGGTTTAGGATCTTCCTCGTACGGTGAGAGAAGTAAAGCAATAGACGGGGCAAGAATGTCGAAGGCAACTTTGACATTATCCGATAGAGCATTGACTTGAACATCAAGAATGTGAATAAATTCCTTGCGATAATACTGGTTTAGATCCAGGAGTGCTTCTGTCTCAGGTCACTCGTCAATTCGCTTGGCGGGCCTTGGACGATGGTGTCGCTGGTATTCCTCAACAGCGTCAATTCCAAGACTTTCGGACAATATAATCGACGCATCTATCTGTTTGTTCAAATTATCTTCATCGTTGCGTAGGTGGCGCAATGTAGCAATGGCTATTTCGGCAGCCTCCAGGGTATCGACAACGTTAATGTCAACTGTCTGGAGTTGTTTGGTCAAGATCTTCGTTTTTACTATAACATTCCTCATGAACATTAGCATAACAAGGAATTCGAACGAACATACTCTTGTCAACAGATTCTTTGCCTTTGTTTTGGTCTTTGTATCTTCAGCATTTTCCAATTCTTTCAGCGCATTGATTATCTCTTCATAACTTGACCAAACAGCTCGAATGGAATCTGCACGGGCCACCCAACGTGTCGCAGAAAGATTTCTTAAATCTAATGCGTTTTCAACATCTCCTTCGTTAACTTTCTCACGAAACACGCTATACCGTTTCGGACTTGACGTAAAGAAGACAAACAGCTCCTGTAGAATGTCAAACATGTGACATGCAGCGGTACTTGCCTCACAGCTATGCTTTACCGTCGTGTTGACTCGGTGCGCAAGACAAGGGAAATAAGGTATGTCTCTACCAAGATGCTCTTTTAATTTTGCTTAACATCCCTTGAAAATGCCAGACATCGAAGACGTATAATCATAGAACTGAAAGACTACGTTAATTGGCGGTATCAATACTGTTCTCGTCTAGAGAAGACATGCATGATTGCTTGAGGGTGACCCTCTCCCGTCTTATCTTGAACCAACGCAAAATATTGTTTAAGCTAGTCAGCATTTGATGTAACGATATATTGATAATAAACACACAAATGATGAGAAATTGTATCAAATGTTTGCCATTATGCAAGTAATGCAACGCGTTTATGTTACTATAAGTGTTTATAAAATAAGGGTTACGTGCCACATACCTGGTTTCCATGATTGTATTTCAACGTGGACTTATTTAAAAACGCGGATACTAGAGTTTTAAGGATTGAGCAGTTGGGCTTTCAGAATAGTTGCCTTTCAAATTTTCAGTGTCATACGACTGCATGACAAATATGACAATGTGCATCTTTGTTGCGCCGCGGGCTTGTTGTAATCTGATACCATAGTAAACAGTCTGTCATGTTAATGGAAGATGTTTGTTTCGAGTATTTGAAGGCGCCAAGGCGGTTCAGCGGGTATCTGCGTCGCACGCTATTTCGAGTGTGGACCGGCTGGGAATATTCGCAGCCAGTATTTTCATGGGTCAATTGTAAATTTACACCCATGTTTCAGATTTAAACCGGACCGACTTTTATGCTTCAGATTTAAACCGGACCGACTTTTTTTGTCCCATAAACTTTTTGGGACCGACTTTTCATGCATATTTCACAAATTTTGGGTGGGTGTCACACCCCCCACACCCCCCTAATGTGCGCCCCTGTGCCCTTGTTAAGCCCCACTATGTCACGGGACCGGGGAGGGCTGGGGGTTCTACTTGACTAGTGCATTACTAAAACTAACATAATTTGAAAGTAGAAAGATCAAAACCCCGATACCTGGTGAACAAAACCTAAAAATAAGTGTTGGACACCAGAATTTTTGAAAACTGTATCGATCCACTTTAAGAAAATTATTCAAGTTTAAAAGTAAAATATTGCTCCCCGGGGAACATGGGGTGGAACATTGTCAAAAAGAACGCAGGCTCGCTAAGTGATGACGTAAGGCTTGATATCGCGATTAATTCCATCTCGCGTGGCACAAACTGAGCTTTCTGATTGGACAATTTGAAGTTGAGGTATAATATTGTCCTTGATCGCTCTTTGGCTTTCCCGATTTCCATGGCATGGCGGCGAAAAAATATTATTACAACGATGATAATAACAGTACCTTAGAATGCGGGTATATTCTTGGGAGATATAAAGGCTGAAAACGATTGTTTTTAATGCGAAATATTTTCCAGTAGACCACATCAGTCTGAGAACACAATGTTCAGCAGTACATATAGCTGTGTTTTTTGATAAAATATTAGCCAAACTGATCGATTAAATTTTTTAATGACTTGCTTATGGCATTCACAGCAAAGGACTGGGGTTTTGTTGTCAAAAACATGTGTTTATTTTGAAAATTAACACGCATAACCATTGACCTTTGTTAGCGTTCGATAGAAGAAACATTTAGCTTCGACAGCGTATCCCAGATTGCAAAAAGGATAGCGCGAAGGGATCAACCTGAAAATTTTATATTTAAGCAAAAATTAAGAGAACGTAACTACTTGTCACCTATCTCTCCTAAAAAATTTACGGAGGGAGCAAAATTTTAACCAACAATGCGCTCAGTATATTTGCAAAAATTGGATTTTTCATAAATTGAGCTACAAAGTCAAAGAGGATCGGTTTGGTGAATATATTAATCCTGTTTCAACAGTCGTAAAACTTAAGCCACACATTATGGTCCACGTAATGTTTTCAACAGTCGTAAAACTTAAGCACACGTCCTAAAAGGAAGCTTTAAAAGGGGTCAAATTTCAGCCACGACAAGGTATAAACTTGAGACAAGAAACTTCAACATGCCTCAGTTTTTAAGAGGGGGGCACCATAATGAAAAAAGATATTCTCATTTGAAATTTTCTCTCCATTCGAAGTGACCAAACACACGCGCATTATTGATAATAAATTCTCTCTGACAGCAAAATCTTTGCTAAGTTCAAACTGACTACGTACTCAGAGTGATATTACACGTAAACATTCCGCTAGCTTGTAAAACATGGCTGCAGAAAGTAGGAAGCCATGGAGCGACGCCAGAGGGAGCGACGCTACCTCCAAAGTCTAAAGGGCTAACTCCAAATCCAAAATATACACTTGAGTAATTCAAAACGAACTGAGTTGAAATATGAATTGTGGAGTTACTGGCTAACTCCAAAAATCATTTGGAGCTAGGTATAAGCCTTGAGTTACTGGCTAACTGCCTAACTCCAAAAAGTATGGGTAGCGAGCCAGCCTAGCCGCTAGGTATGTAAGCCTGAAGTTACTTGCTGTGTTGCTAACTCCAAATTCCAAAAATCATTTGGAGCTAGTTATCTAAGCCTGGAGTTACTGGCTAACTGGAATAACTGCAAGAATGCACTCTCAGAATGCACTTCTATATTCTGTATTCAATAAATAACATATGCACTTGACACTTGTTAAGACTAAAATACCCAGCGGACGCGCATAAACATGACAATTGACATGAAAGAAATTTATGACAATTAAACCGGAAATAAATTTGACATTGCACAGTGGAAACACTGTCATGGAAACAGTAAAATTTTAAATTTGCCAAAAACTGCAGTGTGCTTCAGTGTATTTGAAACTGAAACTAAAATACGTTCAGAGGCAAAATTTTGATCTGCAGTTGCGGCGCAACCCATTCTCGTACCGCTCGACCCTCGTCATGCTCTGTTGACCGCGCGTAAGACAGGCTCTGGGTACGAGAATGTGGCATAGCCTAGCTCCATTTGAAGATTGGCTACCTCCACAAAAATAAAATCTACAGGCATGGTTTGTATTCACACTTAAAACGATGCGAAATATGAACGCAAGAACTATACATATCAAAATCTGTTTTTTCTTCAATTTTCACCAAAATCGTACTCGCCCCAGGCTACTTCCGCATCACACGTCGATCGTTGCACCGCCCTATATATAAGCGCCCTGGTGTGTATAGAATGCCGCAGCCGCTAGGGGAGTATGTGGGCATGCTCCCCCCAGAAAATTGTGAAATGTTGAGTCCCTGAAACGCCATTTCATGCACTTTGGGCGAAGATTTTACAGAATTCTGGTGGTCAGAAATGTTTTGTATTAGATAAGCAAATTTTTGAAATTGCCAAACTGGTCTTCAAGCTAGGTTTTTTGTTCGGTGAATGGTGGCAAGCCGAGAAATGAGACGCTTTTCATGTCTTTTACGGCTATCATTACCACCTGAAATGGGACAGAGGGTTCGAATTTTCATATCCAAAAAACTGGCGATCACAATAGATGGCACCGCCATCTGCTGTCCCGTAACACTAACTACACTAACTGAACTCCAACAATAGACCACAATATATTTCGATTTCAAGTTGGGTCAACTTGGGTAAGAGATCAATGGAAGTCTATGTTATTACAAGAAAACAGAAAAGAATACCAAATCTTGGTTTGAAAGAACGTCGATGGAACAAAATTACAATAATCTGCGGTATATGTATGCTACACCATAGCTACGATTTCAAATTTGTACAAGTGAAGTGTATAGTATTGGTACTTGTATTCTTTGGACAGTGAAGCCATTGTTCTTTTACTACGTTTCAGGAAGAATTTTATTGGTTCAATAGACCAAACGAGGCCGTCTATACATATGAGCCCAGTTGCCCGGGAAGCTCACCTAAGTGAGATGAATTATTTCTGTGTTCATATGATTGTTTCTGCCGCATCTAATATCCAGCCTCGGTGGGACGAATTACGAAAACATGGCGCCTTCGAAAGATCTTTTGTTTTGATTTTTTTTATTATAATATTTAAGCAGGGAGCCCATATCTCCAAGGAGTTTTTCAATGGGGCCCTGTACGTTGTCGTTGTATTACTAATTTGATAATTTCTGCCAACACCCAGCAGGAATATTAAAGATTATTATTTTTGTTTTATATTCCAACTACATCGCTCCAGACTAATATATAGGTCAAAATTGGTAAAACATTTCCATCCTGGCCAGGTGGGATGAAGCATTCGTATGGAAATTTGTATCCCACTTGACTGAGATCCTACCTAGCGGAAGGCGAGATCCCACCTGCCGGGCTGGCTCGTCTCTCATATGAACACGCACTCATTTTTATCCGCATTAACAATGACGTGCGGATCTCACACAGGCGAGTTTCCCGGTTTATAGCTGGGCTCATATGAACAAACCTGCACAAGCTAGTGTGTAGAGCTAACGTCTTCGTTTTCTTTAAGAGAAAACATAAAATTTCGACCGCGCTAAGATCACAATGGACTTGTATATGTAATCGACTTTAAATGCGGGCATGGACATTTTGTGTTGCGGAGAGTAACAAAGGCGGAGAGTAACAAAGGCGGAGAGTAACAAAGGCGGACAGTTATTGTGGGTGCGAATTTAGGTTGTCAACATATTCCGCCCACTACATTTCATATAGTCCCTTTTAAATTCCATACTATGGAAATAATACGGAAATGCTATTTCCATAGTATTTCCAAATTATATCCATAGTATTTCCATAATATGAAAATGGCAATTAGTATGGAATAACTAATTGCCATTTTCATCCTACTTCCAACTAGGATCCATACTATTTCCATAGTAAGAATTTTGAACAAAAATTCCAGTATTTATTACTGTAAACTTCAGTCCTGAAATCTTTTTGGCTCAAATTTGATGGTAAGTTGCATCAGGCTTTCACAGTCGAAAAAATATTGTTACTGACAAGTTATCTATCAGTTAAATCCGCTATGTATTGGAAAAAGATTGGGGAGATGGCTACCTTTGACCCACCACGCCCCAATGTCCGCCAGTGCAAAAAAGAGACATATACACGTCCATTCTGAGTTAGATGTATACCTTGTAAATGCAGAGTTCCAAAAAAGCTGCAGGTGTGCGGGTACCACCCATGAGCAAGGCTTATTGGCATTGAGGAAGGTTGAAAATGAAACACTGAATAAAACATTGCAAAACAGTAAGTACTAGACTAGTCAGGCTAGTATTAGTAGCAACAGTCAGCATTCAGTCAGACTAGCAGTACTGCAATGGCCAACTTGCAAACCTAAGTTTGGAGAAACTCAAAATCCCAACCGGAGGAAGATTGAAAACGTTTTGCAACTCTGCATAAATGTTGCCTATTTCTAACTAATTGCGATAACGTGATTGTAGGGAACTATTTAGGACTATATACATTCTCGGGATCAGTCAACAACTTTGTTGGGATTCCTAAAACAAATATTGGACAGGTCCTATCCCTCATTCCGTATGGTCTTGTGATATTTATCTATCTGTGTAAATTTTTAGCGCTCTTTCCTTCGGTTTGTACGACGTTTTGCTCAGGCTGCTCGCAGATCTACAAAGCAAAACGAACGTTAGTGCTTTTTGTTACACTCAATTAACCAATCACGAATCTTAACGGGGTCACGTGTCTGCCCGGTATTTTACGATATCGGACAGGTGACAGTCGTACGAAGGCCAGATAGCGCTATCCACCGGATAGTGATTTTTTGAACAGAAAGCGGACAACTTTGGGACCTCGCCGAGGTGTCCGCTTAAAAGGGGTCTATAGAAAACACAGGAGGAGGCAAATTTGTGTTTGTAATTTGAGTATCAAAATAGTTTACAATTAAAAATGTCAAGACAAAGCTCAAGCGTGTCCGTGAGATCTGCCAGATTACAGACGAATACTAACTACTTACTAACTGAGCGTGAGGTCTGTACGGTAAAATATCAAGCCGAGGTCTTGCTGTATTGACCGAGCGATAGGGAGGTCAATACAGCAAGACCGAGGCTTGGTATTTTACCGTACAGACCGAACAGTCGAAGTTAGTAAGTTGTTTATTATATGGCATTTTAGACAACAAAAAACAATTCATTTTGCCAAAAATTGATCACGCGAGGGCAAAGTACAAAGTCCGAAACTCAAAGCCGATCATTTTCAAATCAAAATAATTTCAATGATACAATTGCAAATTTGTCTTAGTTTTTTACAAATTTATCTAATCTTAGCTTAGTAAAACTACTCTACAGTACCATTTATAGAATAAAATATAAAATTCATAGAAAATATAGTGATATTGAGCCATCCGATCAAAGACAAAAAGAACTTTGCATGTTCGAAAAAACAAAAAATATTCTTGACTGTTTTAGTTAAAAACATCGTAAAATTTACCTTAATATTTCGACTTGAGCCAACAAAACTTGATTTTATCCCTTGTAGTTATCCCTTTTCCGTATTTTCCGTTATTTTTCATTGTTTTAAATTATTTTTAAGGATTTTTTTATGCTTTTATTGGTTTGAAATGTGTTGAAGTCGTCGCAGGGCAATAAGAATACCGTATTGCCGGGTATTACCTACCGGAGGCAATACGGGAAATTCCGGACCGTTCAGGAACCAATCAAATTGCGCGATACACCAAAACAAATGCTTGCCATATAATAAAATGTAATTTATTCAATTCATCCAAATGAAATGTCAGATGATAAAGTTATTGGTCACATCCCTAAGTTGATGGCGAATAATAAATGTGTTAACAGACTACACAGGGTGTGGCTACCCAGTTCACCCGAGGCAGAGGCTTACGATACAGGTGCTCGACAACTAAGGCCTAAGGATTAGTCTTTTTGCGATGGAGGAAAAAAGGATGACCCGGAGAAAAACCCTCGAAGCGCAGGAGCGAACCAGCGACAACTCTACTTACATGAATTTTCAAGTGCAGGCAGGCTGTCGAAGCCTGGGGGACAGCCTGGGCTTTCCCAGACAAAAGCTTGTCAGAGTTTATGGAAAACGAACCTTGCGTAACAGCTGCAATTGTGCAAGTCCACACCGACGAAAATGTATATAAGACAGCGTTGTAAAGCAAATTTGATTAGTAATGGACCATTCCCCTATTAGACTAACTTTTGAACTAGGAAATTGGATCAGTACAGCTGGAAAGAGCATCCTAAGTTTAGTAAAATTGCAAGGTTTGGTTGCGAAATGTTGTAAAATGTGGAAAATATAGCGCTGTGAAGTTGGTAAATTTTCTATATTTTGTATTACGCGCGGAAAACGGTTACCACTTTTAAAAAACTTCGCAGGGCTATATTTTCCACATTTTACAACATTTCGCCACCAAACCTTGCAATTTTACTAAACTTAGGATGCTCTTTCCAGCTGTACTGATACAATTTCCTAGTTCAAAAAGAATGGTCCATTGTTAACACATTTACTGATTCTAGGAAAATAGGGAAATCAGATTAGGTTACCGCACAACAAAGTATGCGGTAATGCGGCGGTAACCCAGGTTTGGTTACCGCAATTTTGGACAGCCTGACAGGGAAGTTACACGCCCTAAGTAATTACCCTACATTCGACCTACAGTTGCAGGCTTAACACAGATATAAATAATCAACTAAAATATACACAAATATAAATTAATCATTATCATACAAACCTTGCATTTTCCGCCTTTTTTAGTTCATTTCGCTTTTCCTCGGATAGTTCCATTAATGGCTCCGTTTTGTCTCTGAAGAAAAATAGAAAAATCTTCAAAATATACGAAAACATTTCCAAAGAATTCCCAGTATTCTTACTGCTCAAAAAGTATTTTTTAACTTGACTGCAATTTTAGCCCCCCCTCCCGTAACTCAAACGGTGAAACTAGTTGCGACTTTGTTACCATGGTAAGTCATTGGAAGCACAGGTCCACAAGAAATATGGCAACAAAATCAAATAACTTTCACTTTTTCCACAAATAACTTTAATTTTACAACTAGTTTTAGTCCAAGCAATCAAGTTTGTTCTTAATTAGTTTTAAATATTTGCCACCCAAAATGGCGGAAGCCAAACCACAGAACATCACATTGTGTGTCGTGACGTCACTTGCAAGGGCTGAATACTGGCTATATACTGTCTATATCAGTGAGCTATGTATAGATCAGTGGCCACGGGACGACCTGTAACAGGGCCGCCCAGAGGGGGTGAGGGGAAAGGGGGCAATTTGCCCCGGAATGAAGTGAAATATGGATAGATATATTACAGTAAATAGTCTCTCAGAATGCATGAATTTGCCATTACTGAGACCCTAGATTTCAAAATGTTTCCGGAGGAGAATACCCCTGACCCCCCTATGATTGAGAATGCTATTTAAAACGTTAATGACTACAGGACATAATCCACAAGTTCAAGGTATGGTAATCAGTTTTCTAAACAAGCGCATGACGGCAAGATCTTTGACGGTGGAAAATAGTAGGGCCCCAAAGTTACTTTTTGCCCCGGGCCCCCAAATGTCTCTGTGCGGCCTTGCCTGTAAAACGTGCTTGGGTGCGCTGTGCATTGTGTAAACAACAAGAATTAAGATTTAAGAATACCACATTGTCCACATGTGACATGTCACTGGATTATCTGGCAGTATTTAGACGGTATTTAGATAGAAATACGATAGAAAATACATCATTTAATATTTTCTAGTGCATTGCTTGGCATTTTATTGCCTGAAAACAACATGGCATCTATAGTGGGCAAAAGATGAAAATATTTCAGCAAGCGAACAACCACTCAACACAATTAAAAGGCTACTTATATATAGCAAAGCAGGTTTATTAAATACCCGGTAAGCTCAGTTACTCGTTTTTACTGGCAAGGCCAGGTTGTGTAGAACTGTTAATAGTTTATGCTGTTTTAAATATGTCGGTGGGTTAACAAAAAAATCATTACTTTAGTCTAGAGTATAGCCGGGCTAATTCGAAAAAAATGGTTGCTAATTCTTCGCATTTTGATCTCTTATATTTTTCGCAAAGTTAATAGTTAAATAGACATTTTTTAACAGGGACGGCTTAAAACAAAATGTAAAGGTTCAATAATCAATATTAAAAAAGAACATGCCGACATTTTCGCCATTCTAAATAGTGTATATAAACAACCGTATACTGGTATTTTATTTCCAGAAAAGAGTGTGTAATATTAAATCTATTCTTTGTCCAATAATTGGTGATATAAATCCCACGAAATCGTAAGGAAGGGGAAAGGGAGTATTAGCCAGAATGCAGTTTGTCTTCTTGTTGTTTGTCGCCATTTTGAATAGTTAATCAGAATTTGTAGATGACTAGCTTCTGTGTATAAAACTAAACTTTATAGAATATAGCCAAGTTTGAGAATAAAGTGATGAAATACTTCGAATTTCCTCATTTTCATTTGTTTGTCTTCTCGAACGAAAGACGAAACGAACGACATTCCCAGACGAAACTTATTCATTTACTAAAGCCCCGGTCAACAAGGACGAGAGTTGATGAGAATTGCAACTCTCGCTCGCGTTTGACTGCGAACTCTCATCGAGCTGGTTCAAATTTTGATGAGTTCTTCTACGCGTGGTAATATCCAGTCAACTCTCATCACCTCTCATGCAACTCTTGTTTTCGTTTGACCGGGGCACGAGAGTTGAGAAAACTTTCATGCAAACTCTCGCTTGCCTACTCACATTAAGCCCTGCGCCTGGTCAAACGAAGATGATGCATGAGAGTTTACTAAACTCTCATGGCCCGATCAAAGGAAAACAAGAATTGCACGAGAGTTGACCGCGCGTACCGGTCAAACGAGCAAAAACTCTCGTCAACTCTCATCCAAATTTGAACCAGCTCAAAGTTGATAAGAGTGGTTTAAACGCGTCGTTTGACCGCGGGGCTTCGCGCTTCAATGCCATTAAACATTCACTGTTACTGTAGCTGTTAATTCAAGGGTGGGGAATGTAGCAAAATACTAGCTACCAACAAAATATTTCGACAAACAGTTCTATTTTTGAAAAAGGCCCATGCAAACAAACACAAGAGTTATGTTATTGCCATGTACGGACGAAATACAAGACACAACATAAGCTTTTACTTCCGGTTACACATAACCCATATTGCATATAAGCAATATCAGATGTCCTTTGATACGCATTCGTAATAATGTTGTTATGAGGACAGTTGACAACCGGCTGCCTGTTTTCAAAACTCCTCGTTTGGAAGGACAACAAATCTACTAAAGTTTTGCTGCGGTTAACAATCGGTAAGCTACAAAGTAAGTTTGCATGTTATTGTTGTCGTGTTCGATTCGCAACATAATTTGCATGACAATATTGAAATATGGTAATATAATACTGTTCAACTCGCAAAATACAGACAGCAACATAATACTCTTCGTTTCAAAAGAACGTAGGAGAGTTGGCAGTTCAAACGAACAGTGCAAGTATTGACAAGACGTCTATCGACTGACAGACCGGGCTGGAACATTTATATAGGCAAGTGAGTTTGTTGAATGTTCGATTTCAATATTTTAATTTGCAACATAGGCTGTATTTAATACCTATTGTTGACGTGTTCGACACACACAAAAAGCTGGCAATGGCATACATAGTTTTCTTAAAATAAGGCTGCCAATTTGGTTGTTCAAAGCACAACAGCGAATATTGAAGGAGATTCGGAGTCTCTTTAAGGCCAGATTAAA
Source organism: Trachythela sp. YZ-2020 (assembly GCA_016169945.1). Lineage (NCBI taxonomy): Eukaryota > Metazoa > Cnidaria > Anthozoa > Malacalcyonacea > Clavulariidae > Trachythela > Trachythela sp. YZ-2020. The sequence continues at coordinate 219,573 of JADLSH010000230.1, read as the reverse complement.
ATATAAGGCAAGCGATGTTGTTAGATTTCAATATTGTAATTTGTAACTCGCATACGCTGTTATTTAATACATATTGAGTATTGTGGTTTGTTCGACACACATAACAAGCTCGCACACACAGTTTCCTCAAAAACGGCTGCTAATTTCGTTGTTTGAAGCACAACAGCGAACAGTGAAGGAAATTCGAAGTCTCTTTGAGGCCAGACTAGAATATAAGGCAAGCGATGTTGTTCGATGTCAACATCTATAATACGCTGTTATTTAATACCTATTGAGTATTGTGGTGTGTTCGACACACACAAGCTCGCATACACAGTTTCCTCAAAAACCCCGGTAGATAATTTGGCTGTTCGAAGCACAATGGCGAACAGTTAAAGAGATTCGAAGTCTCTTTCCTTTAAGTCTTAAGATCAGACTATAATATTTAACAAGCTTGGTGCCTATGACTATGTTGTTTTACTTTATTCGATAAATTATGCAATTTGCTCCACGACTACATCGGACTTACATACGTTGTATAAGCATAAGCTTCGGGTCTTTGGGATCAAACTACCTCAAGAACTCAACAAAAACTTCGACGTTTCGAGCGAAGGCCCCATGTATTTTTCAGGTAGTTTGATCATATAGACGGGAAGCTTGTTGTCATTTAATATTACCAATTGTAGTATTGAGTATTGTCGAACGGCTAGTGTGAACCCACATAAGAAACTTGCATCTCACGTTTCTTCAAAATACGCCATGTGGCCTGTGATTTGATTGTTTGAAGCATAACGCGGTCGAAAGAAAGAAATAAGGTATAAGACTAAAAGACTAAATACAAGAAAGTATGAGACTATATGAAAGCCTGGCTGAGCAACAACACTGGCAATACTCCAATGACAATGTTATTGAATACTGATACCTATGTCTATGTCTATGACTATGTTTGTTTCAAATACGGCTGGTAATTACGGGGTAATTTGGTTGTATGAAGGTCTACACTAGACACAACAAAGAAATAAACGGTTGGCCAACTCCTGAATCATAGTCCATAGACTTTATATAGTACTTGTCAGTAACATCAGTACTGTAGCAATGTTTTAATGTTATTTCACACTTAGTTTATAACATAGCTATTTTTGTTTCAGACATACGATCGGAAATTTGATTGTTCGAACTTCGAAGCTGAACACAGTTTAGGAATTGAGGTATATTTTTTATGTAAAAACCTTTAAGTTAAAATATGTGATATTTAGGCATTTAGCTAGTCAAGTGTTGCAGGAGTGGCGCGCCAGGAATTCCCCGAGGAAGAGTCGAAGGTTCTCGACGGCGAGGCTCAGACAATTATATGTACGTATATATTGTTTTAAAGGAAACGCCAAAGTTGAGAAAAACGCCGAAACCCTAAGTTTCTTTAAGCTCAAGCCTAGGTCAAACGAAGATGAGAGTTGATAAGAGTTGGCAAGTGCGAATTTGTATGAAAGTTTGTTCAACTCTCATGCCCTGGTCAAACGAGAACAAGAGTTGCATGAAAGTCCCGCAAGGAATAATTCAGCGCGCGAAACGGATGCCGAGAATAATTCTAAAATTTGGGTAAACAAAGCGTTTGAATCTCCTTCTTATGCCAGCTTTTCTTGTTATAGACACAGTCATAACGTGTTATTTTGATAAGCTAGTTCTTATAGAAAGTGCAAATCAGAGGTTGTTTAAAATTCTTATGGAGTTATGCAACTCTTATGACCGGTCAAGCGAGCAAAACTGCCATCATGACATCAACTCTCATCAAAATTTGAACCCGCTCAAAGTTGACGAGAGTAAAAGAGTTGCATGAGAGTAGATTGGATATTACCACGCGTACCGGTCAAAACGTACAAAAGCTGTCATCGACTCGCATAAAAATTTGAACCAGCCGAAAGTTGTTGAGAGGCGACGAGAGTGCATGACAGTTGATGAGAGTTGGCGGTCAAACGAGAGTCATCCTTAACGCTAAAGCCTTGGCTTGGTCAAACGAGGATGAGAGTGAATGAGAGTTGCAACTCTCGCTCGCGTTTGACCACCAAACTCTCATAAACTCTCATGCACTCTCATCAACTTTGAGCTGGTTCAAATTTTGATGAGAGTTGAAGAGAGTTTCTGCACGTTTGACCGCTACGCAACTCTTGTTCTCGTTTGAACGGGCACGATCAACTCTCACTTTGACCAGCTAGGTTTAACACTAATAGCAGGTTAGCATATGACTGTCATTCAATACTCATTGTCTAACAATATAACATGACATGCCACCTGCAAATGTGTTGTATTGTGTTGCCACGTTGCTGACAAGTCACAAGCTTCTCACACAACACCAACATTGTATATATTCTCAGCTAAACCATGGAAATGTAGCACGAAAATAGTTCACAAGTGAAATAAACATCACAAATTTCCTGAAGTAAGATAGCCTATACATTCGACAGGTAAGCATCTGACAGTCATTAAATACCCAGTTAGGGAGCTTGACATACACGAGGCAAAACATGCATTACGAAGACAGCGAGAGTGTATTTGCCTCGCAATAGTATGTTTCTTTTAAAGAGATGTTAAGTAAAGCCCCGGTAAAACGACCATTAAGGCCCAGACACACCGAACGCGATTCGGCAACGCGACGCGATTTTTCAGTTTTCAGAAGCAAATAGATTTGATCCTGATATAACATTTTTCAAAATTACTTAACGATAATACATTTTGACTCGTCTGGTGTGCATAGCTTTGAAAAGTTCCTTTCAGGGACAGTTTTTTTCGCTTCAAAAATTCAGAAAAATCGCGTCGCGTTGACGAATCGCGTTCGGTGTGTCTGGGCCTTTAGAGTTGACGAGAGTCTTGAATGACAGTCGCATGAACTCTCGCTCGCGTTTGACCGCCAACTCTCGTCGACGACTCTCATCAAGTTTGAGCTGGTTCAAATTTTGATGAGAGTTGACGAGAGTTTCTGCACGTTTGACCGCTACGCAACTCTTGTTCTCGTTTGACCGGAGCATGAGAGTTGAGAAAACTCTGATGCAAACTCTCGCTTGTTAACTCTCGTCAACTCTCGTCCTTGTTTCAGCAGGGCTTAACACTAGACAAGTCAATGAATTCACATAAACTTAAACGACTTCGAGCGATATATTGTCCAACGTGATATGTTCTGTCAGCGTGTTACACCCTGGTCAAATGGGATGACAGTTAGCAATTGAGGGTTTGCATGAGATTTTCATCAACTCTCATGCCCCGGTCAAACGAGAACAAGAGTTGCACGAGAGTTGACTGGATATTACCACGCGTACCGGTCAAACAAGCAAAAACTCTCATAACCTCTCATCAAAATTTGAACCAGCTCAATGTTGATGAGATTTGGCGGTCAAACGCGAGCGAAAGTTGCAAATCTCATTGACTTTCATCAAGTCTCATGACTGGGCTTTATATTGCATTGCCAGCTTTTCACACATTGTATTCGTTCACAGCTTAAACCATGGAAATGCAGCACGAAAACTACGTGGAGGAATTCTCTCGTGAACGGCTAATGGAAGATATCCGACAATACCCTTGCATCTACGATAAATACGACAAAGACTACCCAGACAAAAACGCCAAAAACAATGCCTGGGCGGCCATAGCAGCGAAATACGGCATCTCCTCCATGGATGCTGATAAGAAATATAAAACAATGCGTAGTTCTTATACCAGATATTTAAAGAAGAAACGAAATACCCCGCCCGGAATCAAACCGCCACCCCTGCCTATCGCGTTTTCGAACTTAGACTGGCTTGCTAATCATATCGACCACAAAGAGACAGCAGTGAAATATTCCACCAATGGCACAAAAGATGATTTTTATGGTGATTACCTAACAGGTAAAGTTGGGGAAGGGGTGGAAGGGGAGGGGGGGGGTGCTCATCACCTTTCCTTGCAGTTGAGTGCTGACGCAGCATAAACGTGACCAACTCGAAGGTTTACTAGGGTGCTGAGTTGAAAAAAAGCTGCGGGTACAACCCGTGAGGAACGTTTACTGGCATTGAGGATGGTTAAAAGTGAAACACTGAATAGAACATTGCGAGTCCTAGATTAGTCAGGCTAGTATTAGCAGCGACAGTCAGCACTCAGTCAGACTAGCGTACTGCAATGGGCAACTGGCAAACCTACCCTGCCTATTGTGGCAAAAGCCTGCATGTCGGAAAATTTCCAGTTATTTTGAGGAAGGTTGGGGAAAACCCAAAATCCTCCCCGGAGGAAGGTTGACAACGTTTTGCAACTTTGCAAGGGTGCGATCGAGGTGCGTGCTGCCATGTCTGATCACGGAGCACAGCCTAAAGTGGAAGGGTTGGTTTTTGGTGAGAGATGAAAACCGGAGTACGCGGAAAAACTCTCGAAGCACAGGAGAGAACCAACCAAACTCTACTTACACGAGTTTATCATGCACATGGAAGGTACCCAACCTAAGTAAATCACCTACCCTGGACCTGCTGTATAGCCGGCTTAATTCAGAGGCAAGGGGCAGCGCGCTAATCGTATCTGCCACCCGTACTTCCCTATTACAAGCAAATCAAGTCAGAGCAGGGTAGTCACTCATCTCAGTAATACCCTACCCTCTACAGTAGCAGGCTTAACTCAGTGGTAAGTGGCAGAGCGCTAACCGCATCTGCCACTCTAGCCTGCATGGCAGCCGTTCTATTGTGGGGGAGGGAGTTTTGTTTAGAGCGCGCGCTTTTTTTTGAGAGCGCGCGCTCCCTCCCCCACAATAGAACGCCTGCCACGCAGGCTACTGCCACCCTAGCTCTCTTAATTGAATGATGGTCCGTGCAGATGTCAAATTTGTAACAAGAACAATAGAGCGAAATATTTCAACGATTTTTTAACAGATGGAGAGGATGCATACCACAGCAGTTATGGTGAAATTATGCGAGAAGAAAACAATTCAAGCGATCTGATCGAAGTACCCAGCTCGAATGTAACAAGTCGCCCGCGAGATAGTCAAGTACTTCATGTAAGAGACAGTTCAAAACCCGAGACAACGCTAAGCCATGTACTTCATGTAAAGGACAATCTACGTCCCGACCCCTTGCCGACGCCAATACTTCATGTAACAACATCTGAATATCAATCAAGTAAAGCTGTTTCACCGCCTATTAGCAATCATAGCAATCAGGTGTCCAGTACACAGACCCCTCAAGCCAACGGTCCAAAATCTATTACAATGTACTACAACAGATCTAAAGACTCGCCCAGCGATACCGTACTAAATCTCATACCTCTAGAGTCGGTTAATACGACATCGGCGACGCCGACACCGCCGTCGGAAAGTGTCGGAAAACGAAAACGGATCGAGTACGACGACGAAGATGAATTGTTCTGCCTGAGTCTCGTGCCGACTCTAAAGAGACTGGGTCCTAGGAACAAGACTATTGCTAAAATGAGATTTCAACAAGTCCTGTTTGATTTGGAGTTCCCCGCAAATGAATAGGATTTGGAACGGTTTCGACCGAACTAGGGGGATTGTTAACACAAAAGGTTCATAAGATTGTGTTCGATCGTTCGCAATGCCTATTCCCAACATGTTGACTAGCTTTTTTACAGTCTTACTGCGACAACATTATTGCAAAGATGGGTACGTTCGCTGATTTTATGAAGGCTACTTACTCACCAGGGGCCGGTTGTACGAAGGCCGTTTAGCTTAAACGGTGGATAAGCCAAAATTAAAAAACACTTTCACACATTTGGTGAATGACTGAACTTAAGTCTGATGCCCTTAATATGTAGTTGCAAATATAATTGTTCTATTCAAGTTGAAATATTTTAGCTTGGTTGTTCGATGAATGTATAGACTTGATCTATATTTTCGAGTTATCCACCGTTTAAGCTAAACGGGCTTCGTACAACCGGCCCCAGACCCGTTACAACTTGTTGTCCGACGTGTACACGGGTAGCAACAATCGACGGTGTATTGATATTTTCATTTTGATAGTAATACATTGTCACATATACAATGCAATACTATGTAAATGTTATATTATAGTGTCTTACAGTATCACATACAAATGTTGTTTGATGTCGAGTATCCCGCAAATGAATAGAGCTGGGAGGATTTTGACCGAAATTGGGGGATTGTTCCGACAAAAGATGACAAGATTTTGTTCGCGATGCTTGTTCCCAGCCTGCTTGACTAGTTGTTTTACAGTTTTACAACACCTCAACGGACTCGACATAAAGTTACTGTCGACAAAGATTATGTTCGAAGCGCTTGCTGTCAGACAACATGCTTAAAGCTTGTTACTTAACATACTTGTTACAACTTGTTATTGTCGACTGTGGACAATGTTTTAAAACATGCTAAATGACATATTCGACATCGACTTTGGTGCGTCATTGATTTAAATGGCGCATTTTACATTTGCGGAATAATTTCGGCGAAATAATATAATAACATTCGGCACATTGTACCGTATGCCGAAACTTACTTAGTAAGATAACAACATTGTTACTTGTTGCAAAACATCTCTCTTACGTATTGTTGTTAAGTTAACGCATGGCATAAACAAACAACACAATATATATATTTGGTGAAGGGCAGTGACAAAGCTAGCCATAGCAACAGGTCGTGCTATGCATATTTTCAACTATTTCCATTACTCAAACCTTTAGGAATGAATGTATTGTCTTCAACCTATTTAGATGCAGGTTCATTAGAATAGCATGACCAGTTTCCATGGGTAGCTTCGCCGGATTTTTGTATGTGAAAATTTCGGTAGTTTTCGCTCGAAATTTCCATCGACAAAAACCCTTTACCATTCTGTTCTGCCGAGCGAGATGCGCAAAATTTAGATACAGTATTTTATACTTGTTGTACATGGAATTAAGAAATTACAAAAAACGGCTCAAGAAAAAGATGTTGAATGCGTGGTTCCAGTGTAGATAGCGATAAACGATATACTTTAGGGTTTTAGGATCAAACTACCTCAAAAATATGACAGGAACTTCGAAGAGCGAAGGCCCTTTGTCTGGAAGTTAGTAGCGAAGTTCTTGTTATATTTTTTAGGTACTTTGATCCTACAAACCCGCAAGTATATCAAGAAAAAGGTAAGTATTATTGGTTGTAAGCTGATATTACTGAAATGCGCCAAGGGCCGGACTCACGCCCATCTTTTCGAGGGGCTGTATATATATTTTTCAGGGTGGAGGGGGGTTCACCCTCCACCACGATCGTATGTCAAGATGAAACAAATGAAAATTTCAGTGTAACAATTAGAAAAATGAAATGATTAATCGGGTTACCTGTAGTAGAACATTGCTCCATCGTCGGTAACCATGATCGGAAAGTGTCGTAATGCGTCGCCTTTAGGGTTCCATTCCAGGTCTCCCTGAATATCTAGTACAGAAATTTCAAACGGAAAAGAACCGCGTCCCTGAAAAAGGAAAAAAGCTCTAAAATTACCAACACGAAATCCATCGATGACAGAGTAGAAATTATCAATTTGGAATAGTAAAATTTTCCCCTAATATAAAATGAGAGCGGAGATAAAACAGTTTGTAGTAGTGCACCGAAAACAGCTTTTTGTTATGCGATACAAAGGCCGCGGAAGCATCTCAAAAGTAGGGAGCAACCCCAAAAAAGAGACACCTATTAGTGGTACACCCAGTGCCATTTTTTTTTGGGGGGGAGGGTCAAAATTATCCTGATGGTACAATGTAAGGAACAAGTATTGTAGGTCTGGCGGGATGTCTCCCCGGAAAAATTTTGGATTTCTAAGGTCTCTGCAACACCATTTCCTACATTTTGAGTCATTTTTTTTACTTAATCTAAAAGTTATAAGTACATGGATTTTGCCCATTGATTGGAAAGGGGCACTATCAGACCAGAAAAGAGGGCACTTTCATTTCGGATAAGGGGCACTTTTTCATTTTGAAAAAATGTAGGGGAACATGCCCCCAGTGGCCCCCTCCCGGTTCCGCGGTCCCTGATGCGATATGCCGGATAGGAAAGAACTTCACAGTTTAAGATCGGTAAACATGTATGGTTTCAAAAGTTCAAAGGTCATTTCGCATTTGCAAACGACATTGAAAAATCTTCAAAATACTGCCAGCTTCTCTTTGATCATTTCAGGTAAATATATAATAAACACCCCAGCCGACAATTTTTAACCATATCAAATCACTTTTTAACATGAAAAGAAAGGTTGAACCTTATATAAACAATATACGGTATCCGGCCGGATATTTCTAATAATAATGGTATTATCTATCTCACTATCCGGCCCGACTATCCCTACTCAGTGGTGCACTATTATATCAACATATAAGTTGCTACAAGGTGTCACTCACAACTTGTTGACAAGTTGTTGAATTGCAGGACGATAACAAGTCGTTGGAACAACTTGTAACAAGTTTGTTGAGTCAACAACCTTGTGGCAAGTTGTGAACAAGCCGTTAGTGATGACTTGTCAACAAGCCGTTAGTGATAACTTGTCAAAAAGCCGGGAACAAGCAGTGCGAACACATCCTGATAACAAGTTGTTGAAACGGCATTGGTACATGTGTGAAGTCTGCTGCAGGTTAATTGTTACAACTTGTTACAGCATACAGTACCTTAGCAATTTCTACGTTGTCAGTAACAACGTCACTGTGGCATGATATCTAAAAAGAAAAAAAATTATACATAGAGACCAGAGGAAAGCCCCGTTAATGACGTGACCGAATGAATTTGAACCGTACTCGAGTTCTGAAACCGAGCGAATTCGAAGCACACGAGAGAACTAAACTCTACTTAGATGAGTTTTCGAGCAGAAGGAAGCTACCGTACCTAAGCAAATCACGTACCTTCGACCTGCAGTAGCAGGCTTAACTAAGCGGTCTAACCGCATCTGCCACCCGTGTTTTCTTATTATACAAGCACATTAAGCCAGAGCAGGGTAGTCACACAACCTAAGTAAATACCCTACCCTCGACCTACAGTAGCGCAGGCTTAACTCAGAGGTAAGAACCAGCGCACTAACCGCAACTGCCCCCCGTGCTTCTCTATTATAAAAGCACATCAAGTCAGAGCAGGGCAGTCACACAACCTAAGTAAATACCTTCTCCTCGACCTGCAGTAGCAGGCTTAACTCAGTGGTAAGAACTAGCGCGCTACCCGCATCTGCCACCCGTGCTTCCCTACTACAACAGGAGAGAAATCAGAGGAGGGCAGTCACACAACCTAAGTAAATCACCTACCCTCGACCTGCAGTAGCAGGCTTAACTCAGAGGTAAGAACAAGCGCGCTAACCGCATCTGCCACCCGTGCTTCCCTATTACAAACACATCAAGCTAGAGCAGGGTAGTAACACAAACTAAGTAATACCCTACCCACGACCTATAGTAGCAGGCTTAACTCGAGGTAAGAACCAGTGCGCCAACCGCATCTGCCACCCGTACGGAATATTACAAGCACTTCAAGTCAGAGCAAGGTAGTCACATAACCTTAGCAAATCACCTACCCTCGACTTACAGTAGCAGGCTTAACTCAGAGGTAAGACGCAGAGCGCTAACCGCATCTACCACCCGTGCTTCCCCATTACAAACACATCAAGCCAGAGCAGGATAATAACACAACCTAAGTAAATATCCTACCCTCGACCTTCAGTAACATGCTTAACTCAGAGGTAAGGGGTAGCGCGCTAACCGCATCTGCCACCCGTGCTTCCTTATTACAACAGGAGGGGAATTAGAGCAGGGCAGTCACACAAACTAACTAATACCCTACCATCGACCTGCAGTAACAGGCTTAACTCAGAGGTAAGGGCCAGCGCGCTATCTACATCCGGCACCTGTGTATCTACCACTTACGTTCGCTTTAAGCTCCGCTACAGTGGCTTCATTACTCAATATTATCTCCAGTATTTCATCAAATGTATATTTCGAGGGACGCCATCTCCTTACGTACACCGACATCAGACTTTCATTTTCTACACGATCAGGTCCTAGAGAAAATTTCAAGATAAAAATGGTGGTCAAAGAGGTCAGTGGCGGACACTAGTGGGCGAATGGAGGCGACCCCCCCCCCATGATTTCTCAAAGCCTTTGAATGATAGCTGGTTAGCTGTGTAACAAAGCTGTATAAATAGGGAGCTTTAGCAGCGACTACGAATACGAGATTCGTCATTTTCGCGTGTTGTTTGCATACGCCATCTCGAAAAAGTCGTAGTCGTTGGGCTTTTGGGTACGAGATTTTTGATAAATCTCGTACTCAAAAGCCGAACGACTACGACTTGTGCGAGATGGCGTATGCAAACAACACGCGAACATGACGAATCTCGTACTCGTAGTCATTGCTAAAGCAACGAGTCTCCCTAATGATTGCGCAACGACGACAGCTTTGATAGGCTATAATTTTAGCCAAAAAGGTTTTAAGAACTGAGATTTGCAGCAACAAAAGGCAACCTAAGTTCGAATCCCCAATATTTCGCTATTGTTGCGCAGACCCCTTGGGTAGATTCCTCTAATGTGCAGTTATCTGATCATAATTTCATGTGAGAAGAGTAATACTGGATCAATAAGGTATGATCAATTCAAGGTATTTAGATAAAGCTATCGATTATGACTATTTAAAGTTAGTTTGGTTTGGGATTCCTCCTGTAGCCGAACACTGGATCAATAAGGATAGACATTACTGGACCTCTACGGAAAACAGTGTAGAACTGATAGAGATATCCGGTATTAATAAAGTTGGTTTAGCTTAGGTTCCTCCTGTAGTAACACTGGGCCAATAGGGTTGCATGGTTGGCCTTTACTGGACCTCTAAGAAGAACAGTTTAGAACTGCTAGAGTTATCCAACGTAATTAAAGCAACAATCCTGACAAAAATTGTTGTGGACGGCGCGTGCGCATATCTCTGTTTCCACTATATACCATTACTTTATTGTTAAAATCGAGCATTTGACTCCCCTTGCCCACATTCAATTTTTATAAATGAACAAATAAGACTTTGAACAACATTGAATAGTGCGCGCGGGGGCGGTAAATCACAAAAAATATGTATAGGCGGTGATGTGTTTGTCTAAGATGAACTGTCCACATAATTTTTGCCAAAAACCACGATGATTCTAGTTGCAATTGTTTTTGAATCACCATTGGGCGTTGGGGCGATTCTAGGCTCACCAAGTTCGAACATACAGAAATATTCTTAGCTTCTTTGTTTTCTCACCATCCTGTATTCTAAACGTACCTGGTGTATACAATGATATGATGTAAAGCTGTAAACCTACCTTGTAATTCCTCGACAAAAATCTCCAATGTCCCAGAACAAATCATGACGTCATCTAACTTCTGATCATTCTGATAAATACGTCCTGGCGATTTCCAGGATTTCCTTCGTACCCTCATTCTGGTGAACACGAGAATAGCAGTGATCAACTATATTTTCACGATACCAAATAGAATATAGGGGCAGGCAAAAAAACCCCAGCCCCCTTTCTAAAAATAAGTCTGCGTTATCAGTGGGTTGGGCGGTTTTGATCAAAATGAAAACCGGTTTACCGATATATTTCAAGCCGTGTAAACTGTAAAACCTGTTCAACCTGTTCGAAATAAGAAAACCCTTTTACTCAAGAAAAGAGAATGAATATTTGTGGTCGAGAGCGTTGTCGTTCCTAATAAAACATCAAATTAGGCGTATTCACGTCTTCTGCGCGATGTGAAAGCCCCGTTAGAGGTGTCATGCAGTGCATCGTTTTTGACTCACGGGGGTTGTGTTATGGGGACTCGACGCGTAAGTTGTGGGGACTCGATGCGTGGCGTTAGACAATGGGAAATGACCAGGCGCTTTGCGCGCTCTGTTTACCTTACTTATAAATATCGAACATGAAGTAAATAGGTTAATTTGTTGTCTGGCACAAGGCATCCATGTTGTTCTTTTCGAGATTTCGATTTTTATACCACAGTAGATTTTACAGATACCGATATTAAAAGACGTTAAAAATTCAAGCTTTTTGTTGAGACAAGGGAACTTTTGCAGTAGTTTGAACAAATGTAAGGACAGACGAGTTTTGTGTTGTTAATTCGTAATCTAAATGCAAGAAATAGACGAGTTTATTTCTGGCTTATATTCAAAGCTTCAGATTAATACACCATATAGACACATATATATTATCTCAGTAAACTATTGTGCGTTTGTAAGTCTGTTTATAAATTTCGCTTGAGCATAGAACGAAAATCGGTGAAGGATGTTATTTTACTGCTCGGACCAAAAGTCAATTGTGTTCCAAAAGGCGTTGCACGTGAAGAACTTTATGTGCGGGGATTTACAACAACTTTCGAACTGCCTTCGTCAATGAGCGAGGAAGAGATATGGCGAGTTTTAGAGGAAAAATTGAAAGATAAACTTGGTAATATAGCAGGATCGAAGTTTATTTTCGTACGAGCAGTAAGCAACAAAATAATTGTTCCTGGTTTGTCCAAAACGGAAAGCTTTGATGGCCAGATGGTAAAGCATTTTGTCGGACAAGGCCCAATTTACATTAGAGCACTCACGGATATCAGTTCTGCACTTATCCAATGTCGATGGAAAAGGATGGAACCTGATAGCAGTGCCAGTGGTGATGAGAGTGATGACAATGCAAGTGTGAAATCAACTGCAGGTGGACCATGTCCTGGACCATTACACCCTCCAGGAAACTTACTCCTTTATATTTCCTTTGTGATGATCAGGCCTGAGAATGTCATCATCAGGAATTTCATCATCGTCATCAATATTGATAGTCGGTGTTTCCACATGGCTTGCATTCTCAATTTCATAAATATCATCAAATGATTCCATGAGAATATTGTACTGATTTTCATCGACACTTCCATATTTCTCCTCAGCACAAGCATCTGCATGCATTTCTATCTCACCAGCAGGGAAAGCGTTTTATAAAATAACTGAAGTAAATAGAGCGCGCTGATTGGTCAATACCCATGCAGGATGAGAGAATCATGCACGGGAAATTTTCCCGCGCCTGAAATTTTAAAAATGTCGGGCGATAATAGTTCAACTTTTGACTTTGACAAAGAAAATAATGGCGAAAAAAGTAAACAGAGGTTCGTCTTAAAGTCGGATAAACAAGTTGACGAGTTGGTGGATAGCGTACAAGCAGAAAGCACAAAGCATAAAACAGTATACGCTGTTGTTGACGTTTTTTGGGAGAATTGCAATGTACATCAAATATATTAATAAACCTTTTTTTATATTTCTGTGTGGTTATTTTATAAAACAAATACCGCATTGATTTCCGTGCATGATTCTCTGTTTCTTACACTTGGGATGTTGCTCGACTTTCGTAAAGCTAAAAAAAACTCGCCTATAGGCTCGTTCTTTTTACGCTTTTCGAAAGTCTCGTGGGATGTGGGACATGGAACAAGATTTCTGGAGCAGCTAGGTTCACTTGCAGTGGAGGTCGATCAGTCTTGTTGAGGCCCTAGTTGTAGTTGTTGATTCATGTGATTTCGATGTGCTTGCACGGTGATTTGACACAGCATTTATTGTGTTTTCGTCGGATAGGTTTGCATCTGTATTACATGTAAGCTGGCAACGACGGTTTTTTGCAATGAAAGGCGAGTCCATTTCTCGTATCTCAAGTTCTAGTCTTCTAAAAGTTTCGGCGCCACAGTCATTGTATTTCGGAATGCTTCAACAAGAACCAAATTGTCGCCAGGGGTAATCGATATAAAAACACCCAAGTTTGTGTCCTTGTAACCAACGCGAATTTTTGTATCCGGCACGTTTTTAAGTAGATCATGATACAGTTCAATGATCTATTCTAAAACTACACCCGAATGACAGACGAGTAACAGACGAGTACAGACAACTACAGACGAGTGACAGACAACTACAGACGAGTGACAGACGACTACAAACGAGTAACAGACGAGTAACAGACGAGCAACAGACGACTACAGACGAGTGACAGACGACTACAGACGAGTAACAGACGACTACAGACGAGTCTAGGCGACTACAGACGAGTAAATTTTCGAAATACGACTGACATACGACCATAGGCGGCCCAAAAATTCGGGTTTTTAATCTTTTCTGAAAGCTTTTCTTTGATATATTCACTTGATAAAGCTTGAAAACACGCGCGCGTGAAAATATTTCCTTTCATGCTCGGTCTAATATATTGACAACTCAAACTCATCTACCACTTTACAAATGCAAAATTTTCCACAAATTACAAACAAAAACTCTTGTATATAGTATAGTTATATGTATAGTTATATGTATTTATAGTTATGTATAGTTATGTATTTTGTTTTTCCCGCCGCCTGCCTGTGTAATTTGCAGAAAACGTTGTGTAAAGTAGCCAATCAGCGCCTTCTTCAAAATTTAAAAACTGTGACGTATGCATAGGGTACCACCCAGCATAGTTTTGAAAAAAAAAAAAAAAAATATAAAAACCTTTCGCTACTTCGTTTTTTAAACTATGCTGGAAACTATGACCCCCCTATATGCGTCCAGTTTTAAATTTTGAAGAAAGCGCTGATTGGCTAACTACTACAACGTTTCGCAAATTACACAGGCAGGCGGCGGGAAAAACAAAATACATAACTATACATAACTATAAATACATAACTATACATATAACTATACTATATACAAGTGATGTAGTTTTTGTAGAGTTTTTGTTTGTAATTTGTGGAAAATTTTGCATTTGTAAAAGTGGTAGATGAGTTTGAGTTGAAAAAACTTGCCAACCTTGTCAATATATTAGACCGAATAGACTTGTGTGCACGCGCGCGAGCGTCACGCGAGCATGAAAGGAAAGATTTTCACGCGCGCGTGTTTTCAAGCTTTATCAAGTGAATATATCAAAGAAAAGCTTTCATAAAATATTTACTCGTCTGTAGTCGCCTAGACTCGTCTGTTACTCGTCTGTAGTCGTCTGTTACTCGTCTGTAGTCGTCTGTCACTCGTCTGTTACTCGTCTGTTACTCGTCTGTAGTCGTCTGTCACTCGTCTGTAGTCGTCTGTTACTCGTCTGTCATTCGGGTGTAGTTTTAGAATAGATCACAGTTCAGTAGGTTTTTCCGAAAAAAAACCAAGAAAATCGTCCATCTAAATACTTAACTACGACCTGAAACATTGCTGTCTTAATATGCTATATGCACGCCACGTGTTTACAGTTAGGCGTGAGTTGACAATTGCAATTTGCGAGTTCCTGTTGGAACTTGCTCGGAGCAATTAGCCAATGAATATTGCAATATTGATGGCAATATTGCAATATACAGGGGAACACAACATCCGGTTTGACTGACTCAAACACACCCACATAATTGATAGGAAGAACATACCATAGATATTACATCATATACACTATATATTAATGAAAAACGTGGAAATTCACAGTGAGATCTATATATTCCATTGAGTGAATGTGCTTAAGTCTTTTAGTCAGTATCGTTTTGTTGTTGAGTATAGAAGTTCAGTATGTCTTCAATCATTACGAGCATTCTAAGTTCAACCGTGGGCTTATTGTGCAATAAAGCGAGGGATACGACAGCGGCTAAACTGAAGGACGGCGATGTAACAGATGCAAAAATTCGCGAGATTGTCGTACGCGAGTTGAACGATATCAAAACAAAACTTGATGCTCTTTCACGTAAAGATCTGCTCAGCAGCTACCGTTTCCTAAAAGAAGGCGTAGAATTATTAAATGTTTCTCTTGATAAATCAAAGGATAGGCAAAACGGTGTGATGAACGAAAGAAGTGCAGAAGGTTTCGAGTCTGGTATCTTGAACGAAGCCTTGGAACTTTCTCACGCAGTGGGAAAGTTTAAAATCCACTCGGATAAAGAGTTTGAATCCGCGAAAGAACGATTCAAGGAAGCGCGTAAAACTGCAACCCATGCTTTCTGTAATGAAGCATTAAGTATTCAAGATAGAATCTTCGCGGCAAAACTACGTGTTGTTTCGGAGATACTGGAATGCCTCGAAAGTCCTGAGACCGCAATCACCGGGTGTCTGTCGTTTCTTCAAGATCTACATAGCTTACCAGCTATTCGTGAGATATTCTCGGTGTATCTCAATCGCGGAGTCAAGTCGCTGTTAAGTAAAGCAGAACGAGTGCAGAACGTGAAATCTGTAATGATGATCAACTGTGTGATATTTCAATATGTTTCGAAATTCAGCAGTAAGTATTGTTCCGCGCACGCCTGGCCAACAATTGAACTCTCTGATCGTACGTTTTACCCAATATTACAATGGCAGGAGATTTCGACAAGAAAGTCTATGGGCGAAGAATTGACCCAACTTCCCCACGCACGGACACTTGATGAAGCATTAATAGATCCCGACGGTTATTCTGCCATAAACAGTTGTGGTGAAATTGTTGTTGGTGGCTATGGTGAGGATATCAAAGTTATTTCCAGGACAGGGGAAATCAAGGGGGTTAAATTGCCTGACCCCAGAGAAGGAAAAGTTATCGAGCAATATATTGCAGGACTTGCAGTTGATAACAATGACAATGTTTATATCGTAAGATGTCTTAAAACGCGCACTGAGAATTTCGATATGAAAAGACATCACGAGTTGCATGTATTGAATGAGAATTACAATGTCAAACACGAGTGCACGTTGGATTTTCTAAAGACAAACGTTTCTTACCGAACGAATATCGCTATAAACAAAACCAATAATATTATCATGGACAGGTCGAAAGATTTTGATTCGAATGGCCATGTGTATGTTTGCGACAACACTGGACAGTTGAAACACAAGTTTGAACGAAATTCAGGTTTGGTGCACTGCCTGAGCATTTCTAGCGAAAGCGAAATCATGATTTCATCAGACGATGACAAGGCGATAAACATATATACAGAGGATGGTCATTTGAAGTGCACAATAAAAGTTCCAGATGATAACGTGGTTGTGAGTGTTGCATTTCACTATGTCGTTTGTAAAATAATTGTCTTAACCTATGCTATTGGGAAGAAAGATTCATATCTCCTCCTACGCTACACTGACACAGGTAAACTTGAGAATTCAATGTTCTTTTGTAAGAGAAAGAGTAATGATTATTCTCCCGAAATCACGTCTCATCCATGCAGGTGGTCCTATTGCTGTTGTATTGGACAGAACAATAACTTTCATTTAAAGAAACTTTCTATGTTTGTACAGTATGAAAGATTTTCACTATATATATATATATATATATAAAATTGCATGAGAAAATTGACTGATTAACTATACTCAAAGTAGCATTTTCAAAGGTGAATGAAAAACGAAGATTGCCGAAAGCATGATTGATTTACACGAGGTATTTTATAAGCTCGTATTGAATAAAGGTTTTGAATTTCGTTTCTGTAAGTCTCGTTATCGCAGAATAAAAATTCGCGATAAATATTTAAAAACTTGTATGATACAGGTACATTATATAGTCCATTTTTGCAAGGGACTTTCTATTATTTCTTTATAAATTAATGATACCACAGTGACTACTTTCTCAGACCGTGGTATATTCACCAAGCGTCATTAAATCGCAGGCACCTTTTGAATTTGTGCTGGCATTTCTTCTATTTAAACTGGCTTTCCTGTTAATTCTATGTCGTCTAGTAACATCGGACCAATAAGCTGGCATCGTTAAAATGCGCGCGAGCACCTTTTGAATTTGTACTGGCATATATTCTATTTAACACTGACATTTTAACAATATCTTGCTCGCCGGAAAAACCTAAGATACGATCTATTTTTGCAGGCACATTTTGAAGTTATGAATTTCGCTCGCAGGTACTAAAAATATTCATGAGCCCTGATACTCACCTTTCAACTGGAATATCCCGTTTACAAGTTTGCTTCAGTTCTTCATGAAGATTTATCTTCAAGTCCAAAATTTTGATGGTTTTCGATAAAATGGTTTCCAGTAGAAACTCTGTATGCTAGATAGGATTGCATTTATCCAAATTAATATAAATTCATTTAACGATGAGAAGGCTCCATTTAGTAACTATATAGCTGGCGGGCCAATAGTTGCAGGGCCTATGGCTACACTTGCATTTTTCGCAACTGCTCCTTGTCAGGGCTAAAATATGTATACAATTTCCCCCCCCGAAATTTTCATCTACAAGGACTGAATGAAGGTGGTGTGCTGGAGTCACTGAAACGACGATTTGCGCCTGTAGGGGAAAGATATCACATTTGCATTTAAGCGTCACACTGAGCAGCGAAAATTATAGTTGATATCTGGTTACCTGATGTCAATTACACCGGTTGCGATCGCTGGCGTATGAATCTGGGGGCCTGCACAGGTATGCCAGCTTTGCATAGAACTTAATGTTGATGGTGTTTGTACTTTGTAGATGGAAATTTCGAGCGAAAATTATATACTATTAAGTTCGATCCCCAAATCTTGAATATGTACCCTTATACCACATACGGGGATCACACTAGTATATATACATGAACTTGTGGTTAACTCTTGGCAACTGCACCCTGTAGCTCAGTGGTCAGGACGCTGTATACTGGAATCGCAGGATAGCAGATTCAATTCCTGCCAGAGGGTCTATAGTTGCATTGGTAGGTCCAATATATATATATATACCAAATGCATAAATTATAATAACGTATGACACGAGCAGAAACAAACCACTAAGTACGGCTGATCACGTCTGTTTGAATCAAACACAAAAATACGCGTGTTGCAGTTAAATTCGGCTAATGAAGACTACGCCGTCTAAACCGGGCCATAAAGCCAGTGCACAATGGGTTTTGCTATCCAAGGTCTCATTGCAAGGGAAGCCTCGAGGAAAATTTACATTCCCTAATTTCCCTACACCCATGAATAATGAATAATGAATAATGAATAATAAATCAATAGATCTAACCTGTATTTCATGAACTCTCAATAAGAAAACTTTTGATCTGAATTCTCCTGTTTTTAAAGCACGACCATGTTTGATCAAAATCTAAAACAAACATCCCATTGATATATAAATTACTCATAATTACGTTCTATATATAAAACATACTCCGAATAGAAGCATCGTGTGCACTCAAGATTCGAGCAATCAACAAGAAGACACGATATACGGTAATACTTCGATAATATTTCAAAACCATTATGAAACATTATGCTCATGTTTGAATATCGTGTTTTCCCGTTGATTACTTGAATCTTGAGTGCACATGATGCTTCTATTCGGAGTATGTTTTGTTTATATTCTATACTCTTAAAACTCAGTGGAGTCATAAAAGTGACATCATCGTGGTGAGCTCCACAAAAACGGATACCTCTCTAATACCGAAACTTTACTCATTCCCTCATGCAGCAGAAATCTTACCTTGCTTTTATTCGGAACTATAGAAAATGTCTCTCTCAAACGGTCCATTTCCATCTCTTGATTGTTAGAATAGACACGAAACACCTGAAAGACAAGACAAGAAAGATGTAAGATCAACTTTAGTCTGTGTTTACGTCAGGTGGACGGAAGGCTTTAACAGGTTTTACAACCCAATTGATAAAGGTCTCCACGAGTGTTAGTTATGGTTAATGCATTAGTTTAATGCATGCGTTAGTTAAGGGTTAGTTTTTAGTGAGGGAGGAAAACGGAAGCCCCCGGAGAAAAACACTGGAACTTGGAAGCACAGGAGAGAACAGGGCATATTTTAAGGATTTCTAAGTGGGGGGCCATTTGTGAAAAAGGGCCCTTAATCTGAGTGCTGAAGACGCGAGCCCTGTAGGGGTCCGGGGGAGTTTTTTCCCGGGAAAATGTTGAAATCTGGAGCTCTGAAATTGCCAAGCCAATGTCTAACTATATAAGCCATAAAAACAATATTTCGTTAAACACAGACAAATCATTTATTCTGTAAACGACCCAATGTATAAAGGGCCCTGGGAGTGGGGGGCCAATTTTGTGTGAGTGGGGGGCCATCATGAGGGCCTGGGGGCCAAGTGGCCCCCCAGTATATATGTTAAAATATGCCTTGGGAGAGAACCAACCAATCTCAACCCATATGAGTTTATCAAGCGCAGGGAACTGAGGGAAGTTACCCAACCTAAGTAAATCCCTACCCTGGACCAGTGGCGGACACTTTGCGAAATATTGGGGGGTGCGAACTTAGGTTGCCAACATATAACCACCCTTTTGTTGCTTCAAATCTCAGTTCTTAAAACCTTTTTTGCTTAAATTTCATGCAAATTTACTTAAATTATAGCCTATCAAGGCTTTTGTGGTTGTAAAATCATTAATACAGCTTTGATACACAGTTAGTCAGCTATCACGCAAAGGCTTTGATAAATTATTGGGGGGGGGGGGGCGACCACCACCCTTGGTCCCCCTAGTGTTTGCCACTGGACCTGCTGTACAGCCGGCCTAACCCAGAGGTAAAAGGCAGCGTAAAAACCGCATCTGCCACCCGTGCTTCCCTACTAAACTGATACAATTGAATTTATTTACTATACATTGTAGTCACCACGTGTTTGTATTCGTCACGTGTGATTGGCTAATAGCATACTGCTAAACATGGAAACACGCAACCTATAGATAACAGAGTTATCTGCTAGGTTGGTCCCGCAGAATGTAAAACACTGGAATTTTTTTCAAAATCCTTACTATAAAAATAGTATGGATCCTAGTTGGAAATAGTATGAAAATGACAATTAGTACGGAAATTATACTAATTCCTTACTAATTGCCATTTTTATACCATGTGCATGGAAACACTATGGATATACCGGGTGTCCCAAAAAAAACTGGACAGTGTTTGATTTAATGTAACGTAAAAACTATAAAAGGTATTGCACTGAAATAAAGATCATTCTATGCAGAAAGGGTTAACTTAGATTTTGATATATAACACTTGAATTTACGTACAATATTGACTGCGCTATTGATGTTTGAACGCTGAACTACCGTTTTTGAAAATGCCAAAAATTAGCATAAAACAGCCTTATAATTACCGATGTAGTTATACCTGTTAAATAATAAATATTTCTTTTTGGTAAAAGGAATACATGAACCAATTTTTGATATCAACATGAATTATTGTAGAGTATTACTTAATTTTTATTCACACGTGTTTAACAAGACAATAATCTCAAAGAGGCAATGTTTCAAATTAGTTTAATTAGCCACTTTTTACCGGGTTTTTACCAATTCCTAAAACGCATTCCAAATTCAAACAGTTGTATCTCGCTCAATATTGTATGTAAATTCAAGTGTTATATACCCAAATCTAAGTTAGCCCTTTCTGAATAGAATGATCGTTATTTCAGTGCAATACCTTTATAGTTTTTACGTTACATGAAATCAAACACTGTCCAGTTTTTTTTGGGACACCCGGTATAATAAGGAAATACTACGGAAATACCATTTCCACAGTCAGTATTTCCAAAGTAAGGAATTCAAAATTTTTATGATAAGCTGCTCTTTTAAAAATGATTATCAAACCAGATCAAACCTTGAACATGTCAGAAGAACAACCCATCTTGTTTTCTAGTTTCTCTTTAAATTCCGCGAGTGTGATTTGTTTATGAATGATCATCTCGACTGAAGGAAGAAAGAAAATTGAACATAATTAAAATGTAAAAGCAAATAGACTCTAAACGAATTATTTACCGTGAATCCTCTGTGTTAAGCCGTGGGGGAGGGAGGGGGTTATTTATTTCAAGCATGTTTGAGGGGTTTATTGGAGAGGGGTATAATAGATAGAGGCTTATTCATGAACTTTTTAAGTTCAAAGTGAGTATATTTCAATGCTCTGTTGTTTGACTTTCTCTCCAGAACTTTGCAAATGCGCAAGAGTGCACACGCCTCTCGATGTCCCACAATAACTCGATCAATCTAAGCAGTATTTTAAACTAGACCTCGGTATAATAGAGAAAAAACACCTCGACGTTTCGAGAAAAGGCTTTTTACCCAATTTTTTCGCGGGTCTGCCATTCCAATACCTGGCCTAAATCACTGATCTAAAAAGTAGTATAATTGTATTGGTTTTGCTGAAAGCACACGCTGTTGGAAGTTGAAATTTGGCAGGAAATGTTTTGGGTCTGGATGCCTGCAGCCTACTGCCAAAAAGAAAAATATTTTATCAAGGCTTGCTGGAATATATCTCAAATATGCCATTATTGTGTTCGAAGCAGTGTGACGAGATTTTTCCTGCGCGTGTACATTCTCTGCAGTGTGACCAGACATGGTATAAATTTAAATTACTTTTGGTAATTTTTCGGAAATTCTGGTAATTTTTGGTAATCAATTTGACAATATTTCACGTTTTTAAATATTAGTAATATTGAATTTCTTTTATTTTTTCATTTTTAAATTGTTTCTGTGAATCATGGCAACCTACAACGACCTGATGGCAGTACACCACAGCTTTGAGACCAGGAAGTGATATCAGAGGTCTGGCTCTAGTAAATACTGTTGTCATGGAGACACATTTCAGAAACATCAGTACAAATGTGTCTGTTTTTCAGAATTGCCACCTGATATGGTGATTGCCTATGAAAAAACCTAGTCACAGTGATTCTCTGCAATCTCATTTTGAGTAAAAAGGTGAATAAAACTTACAATCACGTTCCTCAGTGGTGTAGACATCATGAGGCAGATGAACTTGCAATGTGATAGAATTTGAGAAATAGTCCAGAACATCCAGTAATTTACTGTCCAGTGTTTCACCGGGGTCTGTGTCCATACATTCCACAAATATCTGGTAATTTCAAAGACAATATTTAGGCCATATTATACGAGGCAATTTTTGCTGCGATTGCAACTCAATTTCGGACACAGAGCGATGTTCGGCAAAAAGAATTTTCGCAGATGAATTGTGAGCATGAATCTCGTTTTACTTTGCCGATATTTTTCTTGCTAAACATGCCCAGAAGGCACTATACAACGAAATGAGTGAGAATGATTAGATCGGATATAGATTCATTTTCACTGTTTTTCTCTGTGCACATTTCTATATAACATGGCTAATTCTGTGCAGAAATTGCGTTTAAAGTTGTAAAAAAATTGCAGCACAATTATCCGCACAGTAGCATAATTATTTACTATGATTATGAAATATATTAATAAAGTACAAGAAAAATTATCAATTCGGATAGGCCGAGAACAGTGGGATTACTTGTAACATTGCACTGCACTCAAATTTCGAATATAATTAACACACCTATATAACTATCCCAGATAGATGTTGATCATTCACATTTTAAACTTCATCAGACAGAACCCTGATAACGCAATTCAGTAACGCATTGCTACAATTGACCACAAATTATTCCACCGGGAACCAAAGTAACTTAACCAAACCTCCTTAGACGTACACGAGGAAGCATGAAATTTGGTGTTTAGGTTACTATGGAAGGCACATTTTTGACATCAGAAGAAACAAAACCATACTCTGTCGCATTTTAAGACTCATGCGTCTATAGATAGCCGAAGTAATGAAACACATGTACCTTATTTTTCTTGAAAAAGTTTTCGTCTCGTAAAGTTCTCTTTTCACTTGGCTTGATTTCACAGAATTCCGAAGAGTATCTCTCCCAAACCATAATAATGTGCTTACATGAAGTTTGCAGTTTCTACAAGAAAGAGAGATAAAATGTTCATATTTGGGAATTAATGGCATATAGAAAACGATGTTTCCGTAACAATCTTTACTAGTTTGCCAAATTTTCTAAATATTTTACCTGTCTTATAATATTCTGAAGAGTTTTCAAACTGTCAATCCACAAGATACGGATGGAAATGGCGGGAGCGACGGAATTTTCTTGCACGTTAACTTCGTGAACTTTTACCGTAATAGCTGAAGAAGAGAGAAAACAAAAGAGTTTTAAGGTGGCTCGATACAGTTTTCAAAAATTCAGGTGTTCAACACTTTGAAATTTTTAAACTCCGTATTTTTAGGTTTTATTCACCAGGTATCGGGGTTTTCATATATTTTGATCTTTCTACTTTCAAATTATGTTAGTTTTAGTAACACATAGTTCGTTGCTATGGCAACATACGCGTACGAAATTCACTTCAAAATAGCCTATCGCTTCGTGTAGTTGGAAAAGAAGCACGGTGACACCCAATTTTTTTTCGTGCATTATTTTACTTGCAAGACAATAAGCACAATATACTACCATTTGCAAGCAACCGTCAACTGCAAACGTTTTTCCACGTTTGTTTACGTTTCAAACGCACACGTTTGGAGTTATTTTTATACACGTTTGTAGGTCCCGCCCATGTTGTTTTATAAATGTAAGAGCTAGGTTTTAAATCAAATATAGCGTGTTTTAGCTATGTTTTGACGATCGTAACTATGTCCGTATAAAACTTTCACTTGTACAGGCATTGTATTTAATATTCAATGTAAAATCGATAAACAAAACACGCTATATTTGATCTAAAACCTCGCTCTTACGTTTATAAAACAACATGGGCGGGACCTACAAGCGTGTATAAAAAAAACTCCAAACGTGTGCGTTTGAAACGTAAACAAACGTGGAAAAATGTTTGCAGTTGACGGTTGCTTGCAAATGGTAGTAAAAAATCTGTAATGCTATTTTTTGAAAAAGGCAAAAATGTCGTTTTCTTCGATAAAATGTAATTGGCATTACAGAATTTTTTAATTTTTGGTATAAAGAAAGATTTTTGCGGTGCAATACAGCATACAAAATTTGAACATAGGTCAGCGGACAAAATAATGAGATATAGCGCATGCAATGACGTCAGCAAATGACACGAAAACGGTAGATAACACGGAAGTTCTTTCGTTAATATTCCCGTTTGTTTTTGTTTTTGTGACTTGAATAAGGTTTTTGTGATTACTATATCGAGCCACCTTAAAATCACGTTAAAATTTAAATTAGTGTGATAGCAAGTTATTAATAGCCTTATATAGGCAAATACAGTACGACACTCGGCTACGCTTTAAAATTTTCCTTTACAGCTATACTCTGTCGCCATTACATATTTAGTCAGGGGTGGATTTACTGGGCGGGGTGCAGGGGGTGCCCCCTACCCTTGGCCAAGGGGGTGCAGGAGGGTTGACAATTGTCGTATTAAATCAAATTTAAGATTTGGCAGGGCAATAATGGAACAAAAATGGTCCTTTGGGGGCTTCTTTGACCATCTAGGAAACCTTACTTTTCAAAAAAAAAATGACAAGCTCAGCCCCTTGACCATGCAGGGGGTCCTCAGTGATGATGCAACCTGCCTCGGTCAACACCCTGCTTCATGACCAGCACCCGATCAGAACCCCCCCCCCCCCCGCCCTCCACCCGTACAAGATCAAGCTGGATCCATCTTTCTGTTTACTTCCAGCAACGTACCTCCAGGATTATACACAGGAAATTCCTCTTCATCTTTCTTGATTTCCAACATGAGATCAAAGAGATAAGTCGTTTGAACACCGCCAAGTATCGTACGCATGTCAGTATCCTGAAAAATATAATTATTATAAAGGTATAAAGATTTTTTAGTGTGGTAATAGGTGAAATAAAAATCGTATTCACGAACACGACGTTTTTCATGTGTGAAAATAATCGTCTCAGCGTTTTTCTCTCATAATTGTAAACATGGCGCTCGGCTTTGGGGAAGTCATCAAAGTGTCATTTGTATTAAATATTTCGCTAATGAAGCGACAATTGCGGTTTCAACAATTCGTTATCAGGATGTATTCTTCCTGCTTATTCCCAGCTTGTTGACAAGTTGTCATCGACTTGTTGACAACTTGCTACAAGGTTGTTGACTCAACAGATTTGTTACAAGTTGTTCCAACATCTTGTTAACAAGTTGCGAGTGACGACCTTGTAGCAACTTGATAAAATGACAACATGGTTACAAGCAGCCTAGTCCCAGGCTCTCTCTCTGTACGCTGCTCTGATATATTCAAATAAGTTTTAATGTCTGGTAATAATAGTTGATGTATGGGTGTGCTGTGCCGAGCGAATAAGTTTTATGCCAGCTGTGACGTCACCCCTAGGTCCCAGTCTCATACTACATCCGCGTTTTTTCTCGCTTGCTTCAGAACGGCGGGACTAGGCTGGGTTACAAGTTGTTAACAAGCTTGCTACAAGTCTGTTGCGAACACATCTTGTTGAGAAGATGTGAGATTTTTACGTGTGTACCATACAATGGCATCACCCCTAGTGTACAGCTATTTCAATTAAGGTTGTCACAGACAATAGTCAAATATACAATATGAGCGCTAAATGAATGATGGGAATAATCATAGTTTTAAAAAAGTTTAACACATCAGTAGCCTCGTGGGAATACAAATGGCTACTGAGATACTATAGTTGTATTCACACGAGGCTACTCAGATACTATATTTGTATTCCCACGAGGCTACTGATATGTTAAACTTATTTAAAACTATGATTATTCCCATCATTCTTTTAGCGCTCATATAGTACATTTGACTATTGTCTATGACAATCTTAATTGAAATAGCTGTATATACATGAATTCGTGATTAGCAATTGGCAACTGGACTCTGTAGCTCAACGCTGCACCGGAATCGCAGGGTCGTATAGGTTCGATTCCTGCCGGAGGCCTATAGTTGCATCTTTCGCAACTGCTGCCAGCTAAGTCTAAAACAGGCACTGTATATAGTTTTTCACTTTTTCGATCGAAATTTCAAGCTACAAAAACCTATTCTGTTCTGTTGACCAAGACGCCCAAATTTTAGAATATTTACCCTTATACCAAACACTGGCATCACCCTAGTATATATATACATGAACTTGTGGTTAGCTCTTGACAACTGGACTCTGTAGCTCAGTTGGCAGAGCATTCGGCAATCGCAAATGCTCCGTTAAGTCTAAAATATGTATTGTAAATACATTATTTCACTTTTTCGCTCGAAATTTCCATCTACAAGAACCCTTCAACATTCAGCCCTTCAACATTCAGCCCAAAGCATACTCTAACATCACCCTAATACATATATACATGAACTTGCGGTTAGTTCTTGGCAACTTTTCAAATCAAAAGAAAACATCGAAAGAAAATATTAAAATTAGAACAGCCAAACGAACTATACAATCAGATAGAAAGTATACCCTTGATATTGGCTCCTTGTTTAAGTAGCTCAACAAGTGTACCCACTAAACTCAATTTGATCAAACATGTTTTTTTCACCGTTTTTCTGCTAAATAGAAGTTCGACTGTAATAACAGACCTCTTTTCCTTCATAAGATAACTCCAAGTTCTCATTGAACTCATCATACTTGACAATCCGACAGTTTTCTAATGACACGATGTCTTCAAGATCAAATAACTACAAATATACACAATGAGAGAACCACATCAGCGAAATTAACAGTATTACTAAAGGTGTTGGTGTCGCAGTAGACTTGCTCGAAAGATATCTGATTAAAACGATGCTTTTTCAACCACGAAAGCCTGAGAAGATAGGCAAAATTGAGCCAGAAAAGTTTCGAACTCTGAAATTTGCAACAACAGAGGGTTAGAATTTGTTGGCAACCTAAATTCGCAACCCCAAAGTGTCCGCCACTGATACACAGGGTGCCCTAATTTGATGGTTGTAGATTTTTTAAAATTAAAGCCCGGTTCACACGAGTAAGATAGGCACAAGCATAAGGAAAGACAAAGGGTAAAACAAAGGGATGCAGTGAAGTGTGCAACATAAACGTCGACATCAGCAAATGCACAAGCCTCTAAGCATAAGCTAAGCCGGAACAAAAACATTTCAAAAGAAAATATTTTCCGCTTTGTATTTTAAGCCCTAGAGGGAAAGTGTTCTTTTGTATTTCTGCTTATGCCTATCTCACTCGTGTGAACCTGGCCACAGTATAGAGACGACCAGTAGGGCCACTCGGCGATGCAACATGTAGCCGGCTTTTTATGCAAAAATATGCAGTTTACTGGCCAGGAAAGTTAGTCCAGCTTGCTTATCGGCCAGAAAAAGCAATTGACTGGCTGCAAATGCGTAATGAGCGGCCATACAATTTCAAATGAGTGGCCCTACTGGTCGTCTCTATACTGTGACCTGGCTTAAGGACTTTTGAGACTTGAGTACTCATTTTCGCAAACTTTAAGGACAAGTACGAACTCTGTGATATAATCATGCCGTAAGTTCAGTGGATGGCGAAATCACCCTACGGCTACCTCTCTAGCTTTTTCTGTGGCTTCTCGCAATGTTCTATCTTTATGAATCTCCAGTTTACCATCCATCATCTCACGCTTAACAGGATGGTAATAGAATATCTTGATCTGAAAATCAAACAGAGTTAGTTTGGAGGAAGATCTCAAGCTGTATTTTTTACAATAGTAAAATCTATTTAAGAAAAACTGTTTACATAAACTGTATAAGCCAGTTCGGAGTTTCGGGATAAAATTGCAGTGCAAATCATAAAATGTAGCGGAGACTGGAAGAATTAAAAGATGCATATCAAAGTATTCAACTGTTCAATCAATCATTTGTGTTTCACATATAGCGACAATAGAACTGTCATTAAATAATTTTGGTATTAGCAAATGTTGTCTTCTGTGTAAAACAAAATAATGATTAAAGCGAGTAACCGTGCTGAAACTAATTGCTCTTCGAGCAACTTTTGGATATTCAAATCATCAATTCTTTGCTTGCACATGACGTCACTACGTGCCATTAGGCGCCATCTTGGTTGATTTTAAAGTTTTGTCCAGCCGTTTACATCGAAATAGTTGAGTTACTTTAATATTTTTGGTTTGTTTTGAAAACATCTTACTGTATTATGAATAGTTTCCGATTTCTGGCACAATACGACAAAGAATGAAGAATATAGATTTTTAGTTGCCACGAAGATCAACCAAGATGGCGTCGAGCAATTGAACAGTTAAATTTTATCATGATGCAGAACACGAACTCCGAACTGGCTATTAAATTCATACGATAGTTAATTCAAGACAAGATTATTTTTTTTATTCAACTTCGCCTCAATGGCAGGGAGTCCACAACAGCGTCAGCCAATTACTGTGGCCCCATTGTTAGTTCCTAACCCTCGAAGCACAGGAGAGAATCTCAACTTACATGAGTTATTTGAGCACACTGCCGATCTCATGCGAGTACCAACAGTGACCTCGACCTGTTGTGAAACAGGCTCAACTCAGTGGTAAGAGGCAGCGCGCTAACCGCTTCCGCCACCCGTGCTACCCTAAATAATTTCCATACAATCATTTATTTGAGTGAGTTTGTTTTGACCGTGGTCGTCCCATTGCCGTCCTACATCGTAAGGTCCCTAATTAAGGTGGCTCCCTAGGGTTCTCTAAAACTTTGGGTACTTTTCAGTAACATTCGCTTTCAACCAAATGTATATTAGATGCACTTACGACAGGGGCAATATGAGCATTTGAAGGATATTAAAGAAGTCTTGTGCTGTCTATGGATGGATGAACAGGAATATTTTTAATGTTTCTATGGCAACCATGGCATCTTATCTTTTGCACTTTTATTGTATAATTTCAGAATGAATCGACAATATATTTCCTTTTTCCTTCGATGAATTGAGCGGAGTGGGTGGAGCGGCGCCTGAAACGGCCCTCTATAATTCACCGCTAAATTATACGATAATACGTAACGATAATTGCAGTAACTATTGTGCTTACCCTGCAAACATTTTTCTTAAAATCTCTCATTTCTTTCTCTCTCACTTCGTCATCTTGTAACCTAGCAACCAGCTTTCTGACGTGCTGAGGTAGGTCATTCTCGCTCATAAATACACAATTGTCTGTGCGTATTTGACGATACATCAGCATGTACGCGTTCGCTGAACTAGAAAATGTATAAACAAGCAAAGTTTTATATTTCAGTTTATTCCTGAGACTAGTTGAAAATAGATAATCCCATTAGCTAATGACATCGCTTTATATTGCTCACATGGGTGACACTGGATACCTGCAGAAGTATACAGGGTGTCCCCAAAAAAGTCCCCCTATAGAAATCACTCTTTTGTTGTTAAACGTGCGTTGTTATACCTCTGGGAATTTAAAATAGCTTCTAAAACGAACAGCAACACAAAAATGTCAAATTAAAAATTCGTCTTACCGTCAGTTCGAGTAAGAATGGTTCAACTGACTACAGAGCAACGAGTATTTGTCGTAACCACTTATACGTCGCGTTATTGAAATTAGAATAACCACACAAAGTGAGTTAAAGATCTTATTGTTTGTTTGATGTACATAATTTACTTTGCTCATGGGTTCGTGTTTTATACGTTACTAACCCTAACATTACGAATTTCGACATCCCCAAGCATGAACTGTGTTTACACACCCTTGGGATCACTTGCAATTTTCATAAATATCTGATTTCAAAGGGTTTGCAGTTTGAGACACCCTGTATTAACTTAGTCATAGGAATGGATCAAAATTATACTTTAAGTAATGATTTAATTCATTTCAAAACCTCAAATTCGGACTTGAGTAAATTAACTTTAATTTATGCAACCATGTCCAATTTCAGTTCAAGATTTCATCTGAACGGCAGCGGGCAATGAAGTTTTCTCGCATGTCGGATAAGACCCAAATTTCCTTACGACATTTCGCTTGACTTTCAGTGGTATGCCAATAGCATTTAATGCTATCTCGTGAACGTTCGTTAGAGTCTTGTACAGCTCACATAACCGTTCTTTGAAGCCTCTCCGTCTGTTTATCAACGCCAGCCAGGTTTGCAAATGCTATTTGAGCGAGTATTTGAGGGTAAAATGGAGAAAAGAAGGACGTCTAACTCTCTACGTATGTTCTCCTTGCTGTCCAAGAAATTGATATTGCTTTTATCTGAAGGTACTTTGAAGCAAAGAATGCATTTGTATTGCTCAAAGCACGCCATGAATAATGATTCATTTTAGCACTAAATTTACACAGACGCGCAGCACGTTAAGTTACACAAAACCTGAAACAGATGTGACGTAGGCTGGGTAAGCTTTTCTTCGTTGACTCCTGAAGAAATGTGTTTCTGGAAAATTTTGTTCAAAATTCTTACTATGGAAGTAGTATGGATCTTAGTTTAAAATAAATTCGATGCTAACCATTTCCATACTATGAGTATAGTATAGAGATAGTGTGGATATACTATGAAATTTTATATAACACCTTATTAAATTGTCGTCACTTAATTGGCTGACTATGATCATGTGACGTTGAAAAGAAATTTCCATTTTCATGATCGTGCAATGGAAAGTTCCAATGTACGCTCAGCCGTGGATTTTGTACTATACGATTTTTTCCATTGCACGGTTGGTTTTCATTAAATTCCATCCGTCAAAATCCTAATCGTATCGTGTTCGTAGCTCATTTAACCCTAATTTTATAATAAGGCCGATGGAATTTTTAAATGCAAACAAAATGGCAAACGGATGTAAAAATATGCCTTTTACGATAATTTTTCGTTAAATGAATGCCATTATTTTATTAATTCTTCATTAAAACACTTTTTGGGACTTGTTTATTTGATTGTTATATCAATTTTGAAGCTCCAGGTGCGTGCCATGACTGTGCTTTTCACCTCTGTGACAAAGATTCAACTATATTTCATTTCAGTCGCAAGTGAACAAAATATCACATTTTCTCTTCAATTTCCATACGAAGTTAGGAAGTCTATACTCTATAGCAAGAATATATTAATTACCTCGAGTAATGAGAGGAATAATAGCCTCGACTTGAAGTGTCTGATCCTCCAAATGCACGTTTAATATCACTGTTTGTAATCTAGAGAAACGACAACGTCTTAAGATAATATCTCGAACGTGTGGTGCCAGTGTAGCTAGCGTCTATACAATAAGCTTCGGGTCTTTAAGATCAATCTAGCTGATAAATACAACAAGAACTTGGCGACGTTTCGAGCGAAGGACGAAGGTCTGCAAGTTAGTAGCCGCTTACTATTATAGCCACTAACTTCCAGACGAAGGGCTTTCGTTCGAAACGTGGATGTTCTTGTTGTATTTTTCAGGTAGATTGATCTTAAAGCTCGGCCGGGTGGCAGATGCGGTTAGCGCGCTGCCCCTTACCTCTGAGTTAAGCCGGTTATACAACCGGTCGAGGGCAGGGATTTACTCAGGTTGGGTAACGTCAGTGTGCTTGATAAACTCACATAAGTTGAGATTGGTTGGTTCTCTCCTGTGCTTCGAGGGTTTTTCTCCGGGTACTCCGGTTTTCCTCCATCGCTAAAAACTAACCCTTAGGCACTAACCACTAACTAACCCTTATGCACTAACAACTAACTAACCCTTATGCACTAACCACTAACTAACCCTCGGAACCTTTGTCAATTGGGTTGCAAAACCTGTTAGGTTTTCCGTCCACCTCAGAGTGGTAAACACAACAAACAAAAGACCCAAAGCTTTACGTATTAAAATACCATAAATCCTATATTATAAGCCCCCCCTCCCCCTTCAAACAAGCTGCCTTCTCTAATACACCTCCTTTTCCGTGGAAGAAATCTATGACCCTCCCCCCCTCTTCACTTCCCCGAGATACAACAAATATCTAACAACAATAATAAGAGAAAAAACTCTCGAAGCACAGGCCGGAGAGCACTAACCACAACTCCACTTAGCACGGAGTCAACGAGTCAACGAGAATTGCAACTTTCGCTCGCGTTTGACCGCCAACTCTCATCAGCTATCGTGCACTCTCATCAACTTTGAGCTGTTTGAGAGTTTCCCTCGTTTGACCGGTACGCGTGGTAATATTCCAGGACATGAGAGTTAATGAAACTCTCACACACACTATCGCTTGGTAACTCTCATCAACTCTCGTCCTCAAAGTCAGAGCAGGGTAGTCACCCATCAAGTAACAATAGGCTTAACTGAACGGTAGGCAGCTAGACTTGCTCTAAGTCTCTCTTTCATTGTTTTTCTGTATCGATCCACTACAGTGTAAATAACACGAGTCAGATACAGAAAGACAATCGATACAGAAAGACAATGAAAGCGAGAATTGAAGCAAGTCTACCGCTTCGGTTCAGTTTTGAACCGAGGTTTTCCGAAGTTGACAAGTCTCTCTTTCTCGCTCCGCCCCCCGCGCTTCGTCATGTTATTTACGCTATAGTGGATCGATACAGAAAGACAATGAAAGCGAGAATTTAAGCAAGTCTAGGGGCCAGCGAGCTAACCGTACCATGCCAAATATCATTAAATTGTAGTATACACCACTGGATAATAGTGACGCATCAAATAAGAATATTTTCAGAAAGTTGCAGTGATTGTAAATACCTTTGAGACTGTTTGGTCATTAAAACTGTACCACTGGTTGTCCTCGAAAGAGCTGAAAGGTGAAAAATAACACAAAATGGTAAAATATATCAGAAGTGTGCATACATAATTTTATGAAATTTTAATCACTGCATATTCCATAAACAATAGGGATTCTGCCAGTCCGAAGATTACTGGTACCTCTAGGAAAATTTTACTTTAGGCTTTACTGCGAAACTTTAAGCGAAACTTTAGGCTGACTGGAATGGACTGAAAATACAACCATACCCTCCCAATACTAACTGCAATCCATGACCATGACAATTGAAAATAGTCACAATTGATATGGAAAGTGTCAAATTAAAATACTTCAAGTTTCAACAATCTAGATTGAAACCTATATTTAAAATTTTCAAATGTTAAATTGCACATTTTTACTGTTTATCACCGCACACTTTCACTTTATCACTGCACAAATTCGTTATCACTGCACACTAAAATTAGGTATGGAAGTGTGAATTGAATAAGCCAATTCATAGTCCAATATGCCCATCCAAATGACGCGTTCTGCCTCGGGATAATATTGCACTTGAATCATAACATGTAACCGAGATTGGAAGAATTAAAATGAGCATGTCAAATTCTTTACTTTGCTTTTAACTAAGTGTGAAATTCAAACTTACTTGATGTAAGCGTAATAATGGCCACCAATAGCGCTACCAGAGTGAATCATAATAGAGAACAGTTCATACATGTATGGTCCCTGAAAGTTTAAATGTTTAAAATGCATAAATGAAATGAAAAAAATATCCCCACATGGGCGCACACTCGTTATCTTGCAATAAATATAAAATGTGAACCTGTGATATTGATGTTTTTACGTTGGCAAGCGAATTTACCGGGTAATCGTTAGAGAGTAATCCTTGTATGGATCTTGGTTCTATATTTCAAACAATCTCATAGGCCCGTTTCAGACGCCGCTCTACTCATGCACCGGACTTAAATGACGAATTAGGTGCGACTGAACAGCAACGTACGAATTAATTAGGTACGGCAGAATTTGGAGCGACATAAGTTCGGCTGAAGTTCGACAGAGACTGTCGCATTATGTGACGTTGGAGCGACATTAATTCATACGCCTCCACTCATGTGCTAAACCTAAGTAAAAATTTACTGTTATCTATTAGGATTAGATTAGCCATTTCGTAATGTTTACTTATTTTTTGAATTGTATTTGGAACTCCCGCGCAAATACGCTACTCTCTCGTCAACAACATATTTTGTACGCCGTTTGAATCACTGCCGCTCTTGTGTCGCTCCAGCGTCGCATCTAATACAATAAAGTTCGGCGCATGAGTGGAGTGGCCTGAAACGGGTCTCAGAGGTTATCCGGACATAAATACGCGCATGCACCTCTATCTGCCGTGTGCTTATATGTCGGCGAGGTAATGGGATAATGGGAAATATATTATGGTCTAGCAATGTTTAACTGGCTTCATCTTCTACGCCAGTAAATAATAGGTTGCGCAATCCAGTCTACTTATTAGATCAGTGAGCACAATTTAACTAACTATATTTTCTACACCAGTAAACAATGAGTTGCGCAGTCCAGTCTACTTATTAGATCAGTGAGCAATATTTAACTACCTATATTTTCTGCACCAGTAAACAATGAGTTGCGCAGTCCATTCTACTTATTAGATCAGTGAGCAATATTTAACTAACTATATTTTCTGCACCAGTAAACAATGAGTTGCGCAGTCCAGTCTACTTATTAGATCAGTGAGCAATATTTAACTACCTATATTTTCTGCACCAGTAAACAATGAGTTGCGCAGTCCATTCTACTTATTAGATCAGTGAGCAATATTTAACTAACTATATTTTCTGCACCAGTAAACAATGAGTTGCGCAGTCCAGTCTACTTATTAGATCAGTGAGCTATATTTAACTAACTATATTTCTGCACCAGTAAACAATGAGTTGCGCAGTCCAGTCTACTTATTAGATCAGTGAGCACAATTTAACTAACTATATTTTCTACACCAGTAAACAATGAGTTGCGCAGTCCAGTCTACTTATTAGATCAGTGAGCAATATTTAACTAACTATATTTTCTGCACCAGTAAACAATGAGTAGCGCAATCCAATCTACTTATTAGATCAGCGAGCAATATTTAACTAACTATATTTTCTGCACCAGTAAACAATGAGTAGCGCAGTCCAGTCTACTTATTAGATCAGCTAGCAATATTTAACTACCTATATTTTCTGCACCAGTAAACAATGAGTTGCGCAGTCCAGTCTACTTATTAGATCAGTGAGCAATATTTAACTAACTATATTTCTGCACCAGTAAACAATGAGTTGCGCAGTCCAGTCTACTTATTAGATCAGTGAGCAATATTTAACTAACTATATTTTCTGCACCAGTAAACAATGAGTAGCGCAATCCAATCTACTTATTAGATCAGCGAGCAATATTTAACTAACTATATTTTCTGCACCAGTAAACAATGAGTAGCGCAGTCCAGTCTACTTATTAGATCAGCTAGCAATATTTAACTACCTATATTTTCTGCACCAGTAAACAATGAGTTGCGCAGTCCAGTCTACTTATTAGATCAGTGAGCAATATTTAACTAACTATATTTCTGCACCAGTAAACAATGAGTTGCGCAGTCCAGTCTACTTATTAGATCAGTGAGCAATATTTAACTAACTATATTTTCTGCACCAGTAAACAATGAGTAGCGCAGTCCAGTCCACTTATTAGATCAGCTAGCAATATTTAACTACCTATATTTTCTGCACCAGTAAACAAAGAGTAGCGCAATCCAATCTACTTATTAGATCAGCGAGCAATATTTAACTAACTATACTTCCTACACCAGTAAACAATGAGTAGCGCAATCCATTCTACTTATTAGATCAGCGAGCAATATTTAACTAACTGTACTTCCTACACCAGTAAACAATGAGTAGCGCAATCCAGTCTAGCGCAATCTCAATTAGATCAGCGGCTGCAAATAATATCCCAGTTCGGCTGCGCATCCAAATGACGCGTTCTGAGTCGGGATAAAAGTGAAGTTGAATCACAACATGTAGCGGGAAGAAATCAAATATGCATATCAAAGTATTGAACTGTTCAATCATTCATTTGTGTTTTACAAATAAGCACCATAAAACTGCAATGTTATTTGAATAAGCAAAAAGCGAAAAGCAATTAGCTTGCGCACGGTTGACTTGTTTCAAATAACGAAATTATTTGCACTGTAAAGTGCATCTTTCTTTATACTGTTTTAGACAGAGGGTAAAATATGCTAGAATAAAAGCCAAGCAATTGCAGCTCTATTGTGGCTATAGGTATGTAAAACACAATTAAATGATCGAACAGTGAAATACTTTGATATGCATATATTTTAAATCTTCCAGTCTCAGCTAGAAAGAATGATTTAACTGTAATTATTGCTACTCAGAATGTGTCATTTGCATGCGCAGGCCAAACTTCGAATTGGCTTATTTACCTCCGTCGGGTACTTTCAGAGCTTGTATGCTCTCAAATACGATGGGGGGGGGGGGGTATTTTTGGGACACCCTGTGTATTCTCTATTTCCCAGGCAGTCACATCGTTCAACAACTCGTTGAAAAATGCTACAGTAACCAGCGCTATTCAGTCTACTTTTGAGACCAGTGGCTACAATTACCTCAGGTCCTTTCAGATCTTGTATGCTCTCGCTTTCTTCAACGTCATCAAAGCCGGCACAGGCAGCCAAAGATTTTTCACTGACATCCATCGACATGTCATTGAGTTCATCTTCGGTGACTGCGTCATTTTCTGATGATGTTAAACTGACACCACTGTCTGTTTCAATGCTGTTCGGCGAGTCACTTTTCTGAGAGAGACTTTCATCATTGTCCTACATGGAAATATAGATCAGAAACATGTACCACATATCGAAGGCACATCAAAGAACTGGAAAACATGCATCAGAGTCAGCCTCGTACCCAGGCGCTTTAACGTGCTAAGCGGTTGCATGAAGAGCGCGCGGGACAACACGCGAGGGGAGAAATGGAAAATTCGGTGAGAGAGTAGGACTGGCCGCAATTGTAAGAATAATTTCGCTAATGAAAAACTTTTTGACAGTATTAGAGGCGTCGTCATCTTTTTTGTACATTTTTCGCTTTCTCCTTCATCGCATTGGTAGTTAGTTTAGTTTATTATGTTGACCACTCTGAGGTGGACGGGAAGCCCTAACAGGTTTAGTAACCCAATTGACAAAGGTCAAAAACAATCTTTCGGATTCTAGGATGGACTCCAATTGAGTCTACTCTTATGAAAAGGGAAATTTTAATGACATTCAAGGCTATCCGTTGTATTGCGCCGGAGTACGTCTCTAACATGTTCTCTCATAGCCAAAATAACAATTACGAAATGCGGAGCAACATGCGCAAGCTAGTGTTAGGCAAACCTAAAACTAATTTTATGAAAAGATCCTTTTCATACCGAGGAGCTTGTGCCTGGAACAACTTACCCACTGACATTGTCAATGGGTATGAGCAACTATCAACAATTCATTTTAAAAGTTTAATCGACAATTATTTTTCCACAGATTAAATGACTGTTGATGATGCTCATAAATATTGCAACATGAGTAATCAATATTGTTTCATCTAACATGACTTATTTGTGTAAATAGTTATTAATATTTTATAGTTTTATATAAAACGATCCCTTGAAAAGCAGCAATAGCTGAAGGACTATCGTTTTTAAATAACTTTTATAAATAAATAAATAAATAAATAAAGGTTCCGATGGTTAGTTAGTCAAGGTTCGTGCCTAAGGCCTAAGGGTTAGTTTTTTAGCGAGGAAGGAAAACCGGAGTACCCGGAGAAAAACACTGGAAACACAGGAGAGAACCAACGAATCTCAACTTACATGAGTTAGTCAAGCACCAGGGATGTTACCCAACCGAAGTAAATCCCTTCCCTCGATCTGCTCTATAGCCAGCTTAACTCAGAGCGCGCGCTAACCGCATCTGCCACCCGTGCTTCCTTATGCTTCCTTAGCTAGATTTTGGCTTTTAGTATAGGTAATAGTATGGTTTCGAGTGCAATTTGGAAAAAACATGCACGAGTGAGTTTTTCAAAGACGATCAAAATTGCACGAGTCCGAAGGACGAGTGCAATTTGACGTCTTTGAAAACTCACGAGTGTTTGTTTTTCCACATTTCACGAGAAACCATACTATTACTTATTAATAATATACATGAAAAAATTACACGCTTTGATAACACTTGTGCACTCACCTACGCCGTTTAAGCATTGTTTTCGTTGCTTGTTGGCAAACTTTTTCAGTCTATGTGCTCCTTGAACTTAAATTGTTGTATTCACGTACGATTTTCCATTGAAAGTGTGGAAAAAGTCGTCAAAAAGTGAAAATTTACATTGCTAATATCCGCCGCCATGTTGATTTTTCTTGCCTCGTTTCCAGGCTCTGATCTTGTTTTGTTAATTTGCACTGCTGTAATTGCACAGTGTGCAATTACAAAAATAATTGCACTGCTCTTAGCCAATCAGAATTGAGTAATTTTTTCATCTATATTATTAGACAATAGTTAAAGTTAGACACAAGTTATTATTTTACCATATATTGGTTAAAAGCAAGATCGATGCACAGTAAAAAGAAAGTAGCCGGCGGTAAACCCTGTAACACCCTGTCGGCTTGTTTTGAAAGTAGTAGAGGCCATGATTGTGGGGAATCAACTCAGAAAATCTTTTGGTAAACAGCTTCGTGAATCTATTGTTCTCGCGTGTTTGTAAATCCTGGTAAAACATCTTACTCAAAGTCATGTATGAATATCATATATAATACCAACCATTGAACTTACATCATCATCGGGAGGTATGTATTTGTTAAGATTCAGATGTTTTGGAAACATCATTCTAAAAAGAAAACACAATAAGGATCATGTAGAGTGTCGACGAGGTTTGGTAGAATGTCTAACAAACGAAAAGGGATGTTATCTATCATGAATCGTGCACCATAAATCCTCTATTTAGACCCTGGGGAATTTATTTATTCGAGGAGAGGGGGCTTAACGGAGAACGGGGCTAAATTGAGAAGGGGGCTTAATGGAGAAGCGGGCTTAATGGAGAGGGGCTTGTAGGTTTAGTGAGCTGATGTCAGATATGTAGTGAGCTAACGTCCTTGTTGTGAAAAGGGGAGACAGTACCTTAATGTAGAGGTTGGTTAATAAATTTATTTCTCTATGTAGGGGAGGAGGTTATTAGAGTAATGGGGTTTATTCGAGAGGGGGGGATAGAGCATTACAAGATGGCTGCTGAGTTCGAACACTGCCCCAGTGTTGGATCCAGGCTTATTTGATAGCTGGAATACAGGCTTCTAGGGGTACACTAAACATCCACCAAAGCAAATGTCGAAAGCGCCATTCATTATCTAGGGGGTTGGGTGTTAAAAGATTTTGAAAGAATGCACAAACCCCCTGCATACAGAAAATATCCAATCTATTCCGATTACTTACCTGTCGTTGAGTTTCACTCGATGAAGCAGGTTGTAGTCGAATGCAAAACGTTTTAGTTGTAAGGTCAGCAGGTAGGGAAAACTGCAAAACTTTAAACCCTTCAACAGAATCAAATAAAATTCACTAAAACTTAACAAACTTTGTTTATATAAATACTGGAAAGCTCTAAACTGTCTCTCTAGAGTTCCAGTATAAAGGTCGTTCCTTATTGGTCCAGCTAGTGCTAGTGCAGGAAGAAACATGAACTAAACAAATCTTATTTTACTGGATATTTCTATCAGTTCTAAACTGTTCTCCCTAGAGGTCCAGTAAGGGCCATCCCTTATTGCTCCAGTGTTACAACAGGAGGAAACCTAATCTAAACAAAGTTTATTTATACTGGATAGCTCTAACAGTGCAAAACTGTTTTCTCTAGAGGTCCAGTAAGGGGTATGCATCCCATATTTGTCCAGTGTTACTACAATAGGAAACTGGAGTATACGGAGAAAGCCTGCAGTGTTTACTAGAGTCGATAATCAATAATGATCCGTCTATAGGTACAGTGATTATTTTGTTTTAGGGATATGATTTATGAAGGAATGTAATGATATTTACCTTATGTGCGTCACATAGCTTGTCGCATTTGTCACATTTATACTAAATAAATATGATATACAATATACATCAAATTATGCATCCTATTACCCAATGACCTGAAAAAATAATTGACTGGTTTTATTAGAACCCTGTATTACCCACCTGATTGTTGCCTTCTAACGTCTCAGGGTTGACAAAACCATCCATTGCTTCTTCCTGCGAAAAATATGGAGCTTTATGCAACTTATCCGTGGCCCACAGCAACACGGGTACCATCAAACCTGGTTCACACTAGCAATTCTGTCGGCAAGCAACATTGAACGGAAACAAGCAAGTAAGCCAGCAACTAAGCAAGCAAGCAACATTGCAAGCAAGCAAGCAACTTAGCAAGCAAGCAACTTTGCAAGCAAGCAAGCAAGCAACTTAGCAAGCAAGCAACTTAGCAAGCAAGCAAGCAACATTGCAAGCAAGCAAGCAACTTAGCAAGCAAGCAACTTAGCAAGCAAGCAAGCAACATTGCAAGCAAGCAAGCAACTTAGCAAGCAAGCAACTTTGCAAGCAAGTAAGCAAGCAAGCAACTAACTTAGCAAGCACGTAAGCAAGCAACACAGCAAGCAACTAACTTAGCAAGGAAGCAAGCAACACAGCAAGCAACTAACTTAGCAAGCAAGCAACACAGCAAGCAACAAGTATAAGAAACTTAGAAAGCAAGCAACCAACTTAACAAGCAAGCAACTAACAAACTTAGCAAGCGACAAGCAAGGAACTACAAAGCAACTTAGCAAGCAAGCAACTTAGCAAGCAACCAAGCAACCAACTTAGCATGTGTCAGGAAGAGAATAATCGCCGACAAAATTGCTAGTGTGAACCAGGCTTTAGTAGAAGATTGGACATAGTGACAGAAACAAATCGTAAGATCCTCGACTTTTCAAGGAAAACCTAGAAGCCAACAGTTTTAATACTTATAGTTATAATAGTATTAAATTTTTTGTTGTAATGTTGTGTACCTTCCTATACCAAATTGCGCGCGATATTTTAACTGTGTGTTATTAAAAGTCTGTTTAGGAGCTAAGTGTACGACACGCCCCTGATTATGCAAGCAACCTACCACACTTCCATGAGGAATATTTACACCAAACGGCCTGATCACAAGAGGTATATCCAAATATTTGTCCATTCGAGCACTCTCACATTCACACTACATCAAGTATATAGAGATTAAGTGAACACAAATTGATTATATCCTTCTCTAGTGTGAATTAACTTTGTAACAATTTTTCCAAAATAAAGATATATAATGGGCTAAAATACGTGGTTCCAGTGTAGGTAGCGATTATCGATATGTTTGAGGGTTAGTAGGATAAAACTACCTGACGAATATAATTAGTGAAGTAACTTCCAGTAAGCAAGCAAGCAAGCAAGCAAGCGCTTAGCAAGCAAGCAAGCGCTTAGCAAGCAAGCAAGCGCTTAGCAAGCAAGCAAGCGCTTAGCAAGCAAGCAAGCGCTTAGCAAGCAAGCAAGCAAGTAAGTAAGTAAGTAACTGTATGACTCATGTCTGATCAGGGGGCACAGTTACGATGGAAGGGTTAGTTCGGGGCTTATCCAAACCCACCCTGCATGTCAACATTCCCTGTGGGAGGAAACCGGAATACCCGGTAACACACGACTTTCGGTAGAGCGTTGACTGACTCTTTTCACATAAGTGTCACGAGTCCCCAGCGAGAATCGAACCCACGATCTCAGAGGTGAAAGGCGCTTGCTCTGACGACTGCGCCAGGTAGCATAAATTGTAGAATGTCCGTCCAAAACATGTTCGTTGCGGGTTGCATCCAACAAGCCAGTCCATAGTGCTTCGGCAGATAACATTGACCTCGGTCTGAACAAGTTTTTATATCATGCTCAGTCTCACCCAATAATTGTTTGTTATATTACATCAGTATTATATAAAAGTGATTCAATCATTAAGTGTGAAATATGCCTCAAACGGTAAGAAAGGATAAATCTAAAGGAACAAACCTCAAGACATTTGACATAGTCTTTTAATTTTCCTTGGTAAAGATGGTTGATGAGTTCAGCCTGATTTGAAAAAAATATAGAAAAAAATTACGAATGGGAACAGAGTATCCCATTTTCCCAAAGCCAGTTTCAGGGTTCTTCCCTTAAAGACCATGTAAAGTCTATTCTGCGCATGTGCTATGGGGGGTCCCGCGATGTAAACAATGCCCAAATTTCGCGTTGTTTCGACTAAAATTCGACATCTTCTAAATCAGAAACTCGAATCTGTATTTATTAAAGCATAGCGAACCTTTAGCGAACCAGAACACATCATAATTTTTTAAATATAGCGTGTTTAAAATGTCAACAAACGGACGTTGCCGGTTTGTTTACATCGGGACTTTACATCACCTTTAATTTGAACATACATTTTAATTTAGGACATTTTAAGGACTATTCATGGTGCAGAAATGTACATTTTTGCACCAATTGACATGCAAAACTGATAATACTAAAATTTATAGTAGGACACACACTGGACTTCAATGTCCACTATCTTTGGCTTTACTTTTTGGACGCGAGTTCTCACTCCAGATATATTGGAGCTCACTGTTTTACTTCTGGTCAAAAGCCTGAAACATTTTTCCTGATTATTATACCTGATCCGTATTCTTGAAAACAGTCTCCAGGGCATCGAACATCACTCGACATAATTCCTGGACATCATGTTGATGCCATGCTGAAATATTGAAAGAATGTATTATTCACACGAATAATATACAGGGTGTATATAAAACAGATGAATGCTTTTTTTATTTAACTTCGCCTCAATGGCAGGGAGTCCACAACAGCGTCAGCCAATTACTGTGGCCCCATTGTTAGTTCCTAAGGGTTATAGTATTAGAGGGAGGAAACCGGAGTACCCGGGGAAAACCCTCGAAGCACAGGAGAGAATCTCAACTTACATGAGTTATTTGAGCACACTGCCGATCTCATGCGAGTACCAACAGTGACCTCGACCTGTTGTGAAACAGGCTCAACTCAGTGGTAAGAGGCAGCGCGCTAACCGCTTCCGTCACCCGTGCTACCCATGCTGCAGGTCTTTAGGATAAAACTGCCTGGAAAATACAACAAGAACTTCGACGTTTAGAGCGAAGGCCCTTCGTCTGGAAGTTAGAAAATGTACTTACCATCACTACTGTCCCAGCCAAAGCTTTTAGTAACATCAGTCGTTTCTACCGCTCTCTTGCTGCTGAACTAAATAGCATTCACATAACAACAA
The DNA here is from genome assembly GCA_016169945.1 of Trachythela sp. YZ-2020. Lineage (NCBI taxonomy): Eukaryota > Metazoa > Cnidaria > Anthozoa > Malacalcyonacea > Clavulariidae > Trachythela > Trachythela sp. YZ-2020. The sequence goes on along the minus strand of JADLSH010000230.1, from coordinate 176,056 downwards.
CATCAATGAAGATGTCTTAATGCCCCTGGTATAAATCCTAAACAGGATTCTATAATCTAAGACCTTGGTTAGGATCCTGTCAGTTTTAGGATTCTAGCAGAATCCTAGGTAGGATCCTGTCAGTTTTAGGATTATATCAGGATCCTAGTTAGACCATCCTGTCAGTTTTAGGATAATAAAATTGGCGTCGGGATAAAATTTCAGTTAGATCATAACATGTAGCTGAGACTGGAAGAATTATAACATGCGTACAAAAATTAAGTATTCAACTGTTCAATCATCATTTGAATATGCAAAAGTTGCTCGAAGAACGATTAGTTTCCACACGGTTGGCTCGCTTTAAATTAGAAAATACATCCCCTCAAGTGCACCTACTTTACGTTGCTTTAAACAGAAGACAAAATATTCTAGTACAAAAAGGGGGCTTAATAGAGGGGGATTTGATAAATTTCTCACATAAAAAGGGGGCTTATTAGAGAGGGTGGGGCATATTTGAGAAAGGGGGTATATTTGTGGTAGATATTATGCTAATAACAACTCACCTGAAGTTGCACAAACAATCTCTGTAACTGATACGGAATACTTTTCGCAGTCTCTGCTTTACTGCCTTTATATTGCCATCTACACATATTCATTAATTATAAATATACATCTATTACAATACGTTCACAACATTAACACACCGTTCTGCATTTTATTACCTTTTTTTTGGGGGGGGGTCCTACTAAAGAATGCCCGGTGAGATGCGACGTTGAATGCCCGGGAATTCTGGAGTCGGAAAGTTACGTTAGTTACAATAAAAATAACTTCTTTGATGGAAAGTTTGAAGTAATATATCATACACGAGAAGGAGTTTATTATAGTGATTTGAAACACCGAAAAGTGTGTTGAAAAACAAGGCGCTAGCCGAGTTTTTAAACATACTTTGAGGTGTTTTTAAATCACTATAATAAACGACTTCGAGTGTATGATATAGCTTCTCAAACAAACCAGTATTTAAAGAGAAATTCAACGCGAAAGTTGAGTTTATGGGTGTTTATTACCGTGGTATCAAGACAACGATACGGTGGTGATTTCCTTTGTGTTTTGCTCATGAATTATTAATGAGTTTGGGAATGTTTCTTCTAATTCGGCTCGTGCAAGTGACGTCACAAGTCGTAAGTGTTGAGCTTCCGCCACTTTGGATGGCAAATTCCACCATTTCCACTGGACAAATTCAAACTAATTAAAATGAAATCCAACATGGATGACATTAAACGTACGCGAACTTTCCTTAATAACTCGAGTTCTAGACATGCTAAAACAACAAACTCTACACCAAAATACTCCTCGTTGTTCAAGGATTCTAGCGAGCTAGGATTCTCAAGAGCTTGTAACTCTCAGAATTTCGCAAGATATAAGCGAAAACTGCACTTCGATTAAATCGACGATAATGCCACCCAAAATAGCAGAATATAACGTATTATTATATACACACGCTCTGGATATGAGGTATTCTGCAATCTGATTGGTTCTCTACTAGCAGGATATTTTGTGATATCCTACTAGTAGAGCAATATCCTACTAGTAGGGAAAAAAACAAAATGGCTTCCAGATTTGTAAGCATGAATGATGAAGAAATTGGAGTTTTGCTTCAAAATAGCACGCCTAAGAACACAAAAAAGGCAACAAAATTTGGAATGAAGGTTTTTGACGGTAAGCCAAATGTAAATGTGTATAAAATTTATACTTAAAAAGAAATTACGAAAAGTAAACATGTATCGCAAAATAATCGCTTTTTAATTTGCATTTGCCTGATTTGGCCATAAAAACAAAACAAAACATGAAAACATCTTTTATTTTTCGTTTAATTTTATAGAATGGTTTACCAGCTCAAGGCTATATTATAAGTGAAATATTATATTCGCTCTCGTCGGATATTGGCTGATAGCCAACTCGGCGAAGCGCCTCGTTGGCTATCAGCCAATATCCGACTCGAGCTCATATAATATTTCTTACATATCCTGCTAGTAGAGAAAAGTAGAAAATTTGGACAATTAAATGAAGAGGAAATTCAATTTTTAGTTGAAAAAAGTACGCCGAAATGTTCTGTTCATATCCAGAGCTTGTGTATATAATAAAACAGTTATTCTGCTCACTCTCGTCGTATATGACTGATAGCCGAAAAGTAGAAAAATGGCTGGCAGATTTGGACAATTAAATGAAGAGGAAATTCAATTTTTAGTTGAAAAAAGTACGCCGAAATGTTCTGTTCATATCCAGAGCTTGTGTATATAATAAAACAGTTATTCTACTCACTCTCGTCGTATATGACTGATAGCCGAAAAGTAGAAAAATGGCTGGCAGATTTGGATTAAATGAAGAGGAAATTCAATTTTTAGTTGAAAAAAGTACGCCGAAATGTTCTGTTCATATCCAGAGCTTGTGTATATAATAAAACAGTTATTCTACTCACTCTCGTCGTATATGACTGATAGCCGAAAAGTAGAAAAATGGCTGGCAGATTTGGACAATTAAATGAAGAGGAAATTCAATTTTTAGTTGAAAAAAGTACGCCGAAATGTTCTGTTCATATCCAGAGCTTGTGTATATAATAAAACAGTTATTCTACTCACTCTCGTCGTATATGACTGATAGCCGAAAAGTAGAAAAATGGCTGGCAGATTTGGATTAAATGAAGAGGAAATTCAATTTTTAGTTGAAAAAAGTACGCCGAAATGTTCTGTTCATATCCAGAGCTTGTGTATATAATAAAACAGTTATTCTACTCACTCTCGTCGTATATGACTGATAGCCGACTCGGCGCTATCGCGCCTCGTCGGCTATCAGCTCATATACGACTCGAGTTCGTAGAATAACTGTTAAATGTTGTGCGCCTACGTTAACGACTTCCTTTGACTCGGATGTCGAGGGTTCAAATCTCCGTCCAAGCACGTTTTCCTAAAACTTTAAAAAAAAATCCGACTTGTTTTTACTCTCAAATATTTTTTTAGACATTTTGTGGTTAGAGTTGCGGTTGGGATGGGTATATTTAGGACATTTAATTGTTGACAAAATAATAGGCGTACATGAAGTGTTGGCTGTAGATGCTTAAGATTCCGAGCGAACGAACAAACGAACTCACACCCAGTTGAAGTTTGTAAGTAATAAGTTGCTTCTTTCACTTCTAATCCTATTATTTCTGTCAAGAAAATAGTTTTATATCGTAAGTCTTGTCAGTCAGCCTATGCATAGGGTATTCTTTGATATATCAAGCGATTGATATCAAAGAGCTGTATATACTTGCAACTATGCAAATACTATCCCACGAGGCGATCTATAATACATTTTAGCATATAACCTATCTCATTCCCATTATACTCTACGCGCTTGGGTTGTACATTTGACTATTGATTGTGACAACCTTAATTGAAATAGCTACATACTATACCCCCCCCCCCCAATAATCCAATATAGCATATTCTTTAAAGAAAGTGCTGATTTGTATTTCGATATTTCGTTTACTATCCTTTTTATAATTTGTGCTTCCTTTGCCGCGTCACACTTGATACTCGACTGCTATATCGCCTCCAAGATGGCATCAAACTTGATCTGAGAGGGGGGAGCTGGTGGAATTAGGGGGTGGGCCATCCAAAAAAAGATGGGCCACGCGAAAAATATTAGCAAAAGGAGGCGGGGGGGGTACGCAAAAAATGATACAATGTTTTGTTCTGTTGTAAGAATGTCACCCTGAAAGCGCACGACGAAATGGCCATTCTGGGCTACTTAATATATAATTCTTAAATTCAAAATTTTCCGGGCGAGCATGGCCACGACCTCCCTATAGCTATGCAAGGCCCATAGAGTGACTACGCAATTGGGCTCAGTCGTACAACTGCTCCTTAAATAAATTCTGACACATCTAGAGCACCATATTTACAACATAGTCACAACTTGTTCTACACAGTTATAGGTATAACTTGAAAATATATTAACAGTATTAAAAGTCACCCAATGTTCACAAAGCCTTTTGCTCACAAAAACGAGTTTTTAAGGTTACATTTACTTTGGAATTTTTAGGGGAGAAGGTGGAGGGGGCATCTGAAAAAATATCATTATTTAGGGGTGGGCCACTAGAAAAGAGTTGAGTATAAAGAAGATGCCAAAGATTTAAGAGGGCTCGCTACATTCCACCAGCCCCCCTCCCAGAAAAAAAATGAACGGTTCTTGAACTCTTTTGAATTAGTTTCAGACAAGGTTAGATTTTAACAATGCTCAAGAAGTCATTACAATTCCTTTAAAGCTGTATCAAAACAGTGAGCAATATTTATGGAGCATAATGTTGAATAGTCATGTGAATTTGTTTCAGAAAGGGTAGTCAAAAAATGTAACGGCGGTGAATAGCGCGTGTTATTAATAGCTTGTTGTTGAGATTTTTAGTCTTATACTTAAAGTCATTCCAATTCCTTTAAAATAACAGTGGAATAGAACATGGACTATTTTAAATATAATAGAAACATAAAAACGGCAAATCAATATTCAATAAAGTTTTATTGATATACAGGGTGTATAAAAGAAAAGGTAATCCAACTTTGGCATGTTATCGCGCGCAAAATATTTAGTTTATAGACTTACCTTTTTCACACAAATAAAGATCAGGCTTTTACTGTAGCTGTCAAATGACACCTTTTTTGTATCACTGCATGCGATCAATTATGGCCCAATACGATCCGATGAAAAAAAGAGTGGTCGAAATCGCATTTTTCGATCGTCCTTCGAATTTTCGATCATTTGCCCAAATGTTCAGCATTGCCAGTTCAGTCTGCAAATTTCCTGTTTCGTAAAATGTTCGAACCAACAAATTTCGTTGTAAAATCGCGATTTTAACCTTTCTTAAATTTACAAAGACTTGATAAATAGCCCATGGCCATGGGTTACGCCACCTTAATCCGAAATGAGAATAATTTCAATAGGCAGACAATAGCTTTGCGCTCAACTCCCAATGGTGGAAAATGCGTTTTCGACCGCCAATTTTAAATCGTATTGTATTTGGTCATTTTTTATCGCAATGATCCAAAAAAGGTATCATTTGACAGCTAAAAGATTGATCTTTATTGGTATGAAAAAAGTAAATATATAAACAATAAACGCAGAACAACAAACGACAAACGCCAGGCGAAGAAAAATTTAACGCTATAAGGCAATAAAGAGAAAATGAACTTTCTATTTTAAAACTGTAATTTGTGATGATTCTTTTAAGATAAGAAAGAAAATATGAAGTGAAGAAGTTAAGCCAAAATTCTGCCAAGAAAATTCGACTCTGCCGTTTGCCGTTGCCCTCAAACGTGAAGCTTAAACTCCCTAATAATATAGATGAAAAAATTACTCAATTATGATTGGCAAAGAGCAGTGCAATTATTTTTGAAATTGCACACTGTGCAATTACAGCAGAGTGCAAATTAACAAAACAAGATCAGAGCCTGGAAACGAGGCAAGAAAAATCAACATGGCGGCGGATATTAGCAATGTAAATTTTCACTTTTTGACGACTTTTTCTACACTTTCAATGGAAAATCGTACACGAATACAACAATTTAAGTTCAAGGAGCACATAGACTGAAAACGTTTGCTAACAAGCAACGAAAACAATGCTTAAACGGCGTAGGTGAGTGCACAAGTGTTATCAAAGCGTGTAATTTTTTCATGTATATTAATAAGTAATAGTATGGTTTCTCGTGAAATTTGGAAAAACAAACACTCGTGAGTTTTCAAAGACGTCAAATTGCACTCGTCCTTCGGACTCGTTAAACTCCTCACTCGTGCATGTTTTTTCCAAATTGCACTCGAAACCATACTATTACCTATACTAATAGTATACTATTAGAAAATTTGTTATTTTACTATAATTATACGCGACCCCCGAAAATAGTCAGTAACATAATTTTTCCGCGAGCATTCTTTTCCAACTCCCGGCCATTCTTTTCCAACTCCAGACCATTTTACCCAAATCCGGGGCATTCTTTAGTAGGACTATGAATACTTCCAGTATTAATGCCTTTCTAATATGTAGCATATAGTAGGGCCATTTATATGGGGAGAAAATAAGTCGAACACACTCGTATAAATGGTAAAACTCTAGTAGGTCGCGACTTAAATAAGAACAGGGGTTCAGGCTGTTCCACAATAAGTCGCGACCTATTAGAATTTGACAATTTATATACGAGTGTGTTCGCGTCTTATATAAGACGCGTCTTATGTAAGTCGCGACTTATTTTCTCGTATAAATGGTCCTAATGTTTCTCACTGCTAGTATGTACTAGTTAGTCAATTAATACTGTAGTTGGTAATTGGAAAAGCCAATATTCTACTGATGAGATATATTTTCATAAGCTTTCAATATGCCCTCAGAAATGGCATGCAGTCATGGTTTAATGGATGAAATTTTACTCACTTGTAAATTGCATTTCTAAACTCTGGCGTCATAAATAACGTCTGCAGTAGACTGTTTAGATAACATGTCATCGCTTGGTTCACTAGACCAACATAACCTAACAAAATAAGTAATAATGGAATTGTTAAGAGGCAATTTTTTCTATGTCGCATATTTGCGATGAAAAGCGTTCAAAAACTATATCGTTTTGGCGAACATCCCAAAATTATTTTGTATGAGCTTTATTTTCTAGTTTGTACAGCTAGCTACCTTTTTAATGCATCTGTGGGTTGGAAATTGTAAATTAAAATACAACTATTATTGATGCTATGAACATTGATGCCATATTTCCAACAACATAAGCAAAACTTACTGAACTTCAAACATCATTTTCTCTTTGGGGTACCATCTAAAACCTCTTTATTTTAGCATTATTTTATAGATATATATGCACTAAACATACTTTTTAACCCATTAATGCCAACCAACACTTTCCCCTTCATGAGTAAAATCGTCTGGCATTAGACAGAGTAAAATGACAAAGTCACAAAGTGGGTGCATTGCGGCTTAATGGATTAACCCATTAACTGGCAGTACCCTACCACTGATGAGTAAAATACTAAAGTATAGCGCATCTGGGCACATTGCAAGATAATGGGTTAACAAGCGACACTGGCAGATAGTTTTGTTAACCCATTAACTGGCCCGAGTATCCTACCACTGATGAGTAAAATCGTCTGGCGTTACACAGAGTAAAATGTCAAAGTGGGCGCATTGCGGCTTAATGGGTTAAGTTTGCTTGCGGATTGCAAAACATATATAAAATGAAAAATTTGGAATTTGAAGACATTTATGCAAGCAAACCAATACATTGTTAAAACAATACACCAAAGCTATAACTGTTTGACATTTGTTTACTAAAAAGTTTACTTTAATACAATGATTGTGTTTAAAATGTCATTTTAAAAACAACCTATATATATTGTTTTGTAGGGATGAGCCGATAATCGGTTTTTATTGGTAGAAGCCGAAATCGGCTATTCCGATATAAAATGCTTGCCTTTTCAGTTGTTTTTTTCTTATAATATTTATACACTTCCTTCGTTTATCAAGAAAAAAGAGTGACATTACTAGACGCATTTGGTTCTAACAATAAAACTATCATGCAAGTTTAGTTCGTAATCAATTCCATTTAGCAGATAGCCCCTGATAGATATGTTTAAACATTCGATTCACATGAGCAAGAAAAAGTTGTCATGGAAAACCTGTCCAGAAAAACTTGATGAGCATACGTATGGGGAAGTTAACTTGTTACGGAAATTTGTCAAGAAAATCTTGCTTGTTTGTAGGGAGCTTAATACGTTTGCCCCTAACTTTTTTACCAATATCAGTAACTACCAATATATCAACCAATAAGCCCACATATTGTATCGGAATTTATCATATCGGTAAATTGGGTTTTTCGTTATCGACTCACCCCTATTGTTTTGCTTGTATGTAGTTAAAGGATGTTCAATATACTAGATATATTCTGTTCGGACCCTTTTCTGGTGTGAATTCATTTTGAAAGTGTTTCCCGCAAAATGGTATGGGGGCTTTGGTGACAGAGTCGTCAGAGCAACCACCTGAGATTGTGTATTTGATTCTTGCTCTGGACTCTAGATATTCTAGTCAAAAGAGCCAGTCAATGCTCTGCCAAAAGTCATGGGTTTTCTCTGGGTATTCCGGTTTCCTCCCACAAAATCAGCAAAATGCAATGAATGAATGAATGGATGGGGTGTGACAAAACAGAGTCATTTTATATGTAAAAGTTTCATGTTTACATAAAATGAAAAATAGCAAAGGAAACATAAAACATTTAGAATATTTAGTCACAGTTAACAGTTGATTGTAAATGGTAACAGTTGGTCTCATACCTGTATCAGACTTAGCAAGATCAGTGTAAGTACTGCTAGTGTTGTTATAAGGTCCATAATAAGGTGTTGTAGTTGATGTTGCACTTGCCGATGATGATGATTCAAACAAGTTACTAACACTACCATCTGACAAGGCATCATTTTCACTTGCACCCATTTCCTAAGCATAGAGAAATAGAAAATAACACTGGCATCACCTTGTATATATATACATAAACTTGGTGTTAGCTCTTGCCAACTGGATTCTGTAGTTCAGTTAGCAGAGCGCTGTGCACACCAGAATTGCAAAGCCACATGTTCAATTCCTGCCAGAAGTCCATAGTTGCATTTTTCACAACTTCTCCTGGTGAGATCTAAAAATATGTACACTGTATTTACTCATTTGAGTGCCATGGCACCCTTTTAATAGTTCAGTTTCCAAACTTTCCAATCAGGGTACTCTTAGGATGTGGACTAGAGCAGGCCTGGTCAATGGCAAACATGAGGCGTGTGATTTCATACTCTCAAAACAAATCAGGCATGTGACAAAATGCGCATCTTGACAAGTTAAGGGGCATGTAAGGCTCAAACGGCCAGACCTGTGGTCTAAAGCCGCTCCCATCGGAATAGTTTCATAAACGATTAATCTATCAATTGATTAATCATGATACGTTAAATGATAAATTAAATCATGAAACATCCACAGTGGTTTGTCCCTTCAAAGAAAGGGGCGATTTATAGTTGTACTTCATATTAGTGTTCACGACCATGGTTCGTGTCAATGATCTGATTATTGTTAAAAATAATCGATTGCCAAAAAATAATCGATTCATCGGGAGCTTTTTTTATCCTCAACAAAATATTACATGTAGACAGAACCTTAGTGGCTAATACTACACTACTACAGGCTACTACATTTCAAGAAGGTCAATGCATCATAAAATATGCTGAATAGCCTGAATTAGGTATATGATTTAATAATACAACTGTAAAGTACGTGGAACCACAGCTTTCCACATCAGATTATAGACAAAATAAAAACCCAACAAACCTGCGTGCCTTTCTTAATACGTATCGGATTAGTACCACATTTTTGTCTTAAAAAGAAGCGCTGTTTTTTCTTATCTGGTGGTTGGCAGACATCTTCCAATGTCATAGTCTCAATTCCATCTTTCAAAACCATTTCTTCGCTATTTTGCCCGGCTTTGCTATTTTTCCATACAAGAAGAAAACTGTTTTCTTCGTAGCCAAATTCTTGTCCCGTTCTCTTGTAGAGATCGAGAATCGACGTTGAACGAGGCAGATTTACATGATATTTCGAAGGCCCAGTGTCAAAATTGGTTTCATCCTGAACAATGCAAACCACATCGTTTTGGGCGTCCAGCGCTTCGCTATTGATTGGTACGACTTGTAAATTAGTTCCAGGAACCATAGTTTAATATAAGACGCGTGTGGAAGGTTAATTGGTTTTAGAAATTCTCATATTTTCACTAAATTATCCAGCAAATTCGCACTTTCATTTCGCATGAAATTTCCGCCATGTTTCATGTTTGAGAGAATCAGAGATCGTGACGTCATGTCACACCTGCATAACCGGCAAGCCTGCACCATGCCTGCACGGTGCCCCAGATATATAAACTGGAGCTTTATTATAAGGCCGGTAGCAAGAAATTAATACATGAACACAACACTAACCTCGATTTGATTTGTCTCGCAGTAAAATGTCAGTAATAACCAGGCACTTGCAAATAGAGACATTTATAAAGGATGGACGGGTGAAGGTGTGCGGTCACAAAGAAGTGGTTGAAACAGGGCATTTTTCAACTAATGTACTGGAGGGGCAAAAGCCCCCCCAGCCCCCATGTTGGCCCCCCCAGTAAGCTATTTTGGCCCCCCCAGTAAAGGTCCCTTTTGTCCAAAGTATAAGCAAAAAGGGGGGGGAAACTGAGTTTAGAGGACAGTTGTGGTATTCTCACAACAAAACTGGCTCCGTTTAGATGGGATATATCAAAAATTGTCTCTGAAAATGCAGGAAATCAAGACACAGAGACTCAAGAATACAAAACTTTTCTGGGGGAGTACCACCCCCAGATCCCCCCAGATACTTACTTACTACCTTCCCGCACCTGTAATACACCACCTACTTGTTACGTCCCCTTTCGATGATGGCCCCCCCACTAGCGATTTCTTAAAAAAGGCCCTGGGTTGAAAGATTTGCGGAAAATTTAGTGAGGAAAAATTCCTCCGTGTCTGTGACTTGTGGAAAAAAGAAGGAAGCCTTAATGGCATGGAATTGACTATAACGCCACGCGGAGATGAACATAGAACGTACTGGGACGGTGCAGAATTGCTGAAAATGGAAATTATCCGTCTTCTCGAAGACGACGGTTTAAGGCGAATGGCATGGAACAGAAATGTTAATGATGTACAAAGACCTTCAGCGATAAAGTAAGAATGAACAGACAAAAGTGGCACATACGTACAAACTCGATCAAAACAAAGCATCAATATCTTTGCGATGAGCTTGCACATCTATATGAGTTATTAACACTGATAAACGAAGGACTGGACATATATAGTATATATAGTCAGCCGTATAAACTTAAATATTTCCCATTGTGTGACTTTAAAGAACGAATTGTAAATATCCTTTAATTTTAGCACTGAATTTCTGTATTAAGCTACTAAATGGGTATTGATCCAGCAAATTCGCACTTGCATTTCGCACTGATTTCTCATGAAATTTCCGCCATGTTTGAGAGAATCAAAGACCGTGACGTCTGTCACACCTGCATAACCCGCAAACCTGCACGGTGCGATTGTGGCAGTGATCTCAATTTGCGTACATTGAGCGATCGAATCTTTAGTAATTTTCTTACGTTTTGCAACCCCACGTTCTCCCCCCCCCCTCGCGCGCCGCTTCTCGGCGCGCTCGATTCCTCGGACTCTAGAGAGACGGACTTGATCCAAGTCTAGTTTTCTCCTGGTACTCTGGTTTTCTTCTGTGGTGGTAAAACTAGACAAATAATGGGCGGCTTTTGCTGGACCTCTGGGAAGAACAGGTTAACACTGTAGTAACAATAAGTACCAATAAGGGATGATCCTCACTGGAACTCTAGAGAGAACAGTTCAGAACTGATAGAGCTATCCAGTATAAATAGATTATTATATGGCAAGTGCTTGTTTTGGTGAATCTCGGAATCTGATTGGTCGCTGACGAGGCAGGATTTTCCCGCATTGCCCACGGGCAATACGGTATTCTTATTGCCCTGCGACGACTTGAACACATTTCAAACCAATAAAAGCATTAAAAAATCCTTAAAAATAATTTAAAACAATGAAAAATAAACGGAAAATACGGAAAAGGGATAACTACAAGGGATAAAATCAAGTTTTGTTGGCTCAAGTCGAAATATTAAGGTAAATTTTACGATGTTTTTAACTAAAACAGTCAAGAATATTTTTGTTTTTTCGAACATGCAAAGTTGTTTTTGTCCTTGATCCGATAGCTCAATATCACTATATTTTCTATTAATTTTATATTTTATTCTATAAATGGTACTGTAGAGTAGTTTTACTAAGCTAAGATTAGATAAATTTGTAAAAAACTAAGACAAATTCGTATCATTGAAATTATTTTGACATTTGAAAATGACCGGCTTTGAGTTTCGGACTTTGTACTTTGCCCTCGCGTGACCAATTTTTGGCAAAATGACTTGTTTTTTGTTGTCTGAAATGCCATATAATAAACAACTTACTAACTTCGACTGTTCGGTCTGTACGGTAAAATATCAAGCCTCGGTCTTGCTGTATTGACCTCGCTATCGCTCGGTCAATACAGCAAGACCTCAGCTTGATATTTTACCGTACAGACCTCACGCTCAGTTAGTAAGTAGTTATTATTATATGGCAAGTGCTTGTTTTGGTGAATCTCGCAATCTGATTGGTCGCTGACGAGGCAGGAATTTCCCGTATTGCCCACGGGCAACCCACGGGCAATACGCAATTTTTATTGCCCTGCGAAGAAAAGCCGAGTTTTAGACAAGAAAATGAGCTGAAGAAACTTTTTAAATACTCGAAAACGGAGAAAATAACAACCACGAGTGGAAAAATAGGGAATTGAACCATGGTTAGCATTCTATGATCAAGTTTGGTTTGCTTAAATCGAAAAAAGGTAAATTTTTACAAAATTTTTAGACTGCAACGTAGTCGCTGAGAATTGTTTGTGTTTTGAGCATACGAAGGGCTAAAAAAATCGCTTGAAATAAGCCAGAAGGAATTTTAAACTTTTTTAAATCATTTGAACAGCGACACAGTCTTAGGTATTTTTAGATAATTTCGTAGTCTGCTTTAATTTTTTTATTCATTTAAAGTCTAAAGAGTAAACAAAAAAAGACTTATCAAATGAGTTCAACTAGCAGCTTGTTTTCCGAGTTGTTTTCTGCTATTTTCGAAAAACTGTTATTAAATTATTAAATATCTCTATTTCTGTGTTAATATTTTATAAAAACGTGTTGTATGTAGTCGTGTTTTACTTAGCCAGATGCATTTGTACGAATGATATTGACATTTTGAAAATGAAATGCGAATGTTTTCCACTGTTACAAATAACTACTCAATTAATCAATTGCCATATAATAAACAACTTACTAACCTCGACCGTTCGGGCTGTACGGGAGAATATTAAACCTCAGTCTTGCTGTATTGACCTCGCTATCGCTCGGTCAATACCGAGCAAGACCTCGGTTTAATATTCTACCGTACAGCCCTCACTCTCGGTTAGTAAGTAGTTAGTAATGTTTCTTCGTGTAGTAATACTGGAGCAATAAGGAATGACCCTTACTGGACCTCCAGGAAGAACAGCTTGAAACTGATAGAGTTAGCCAGTATAGATAAATAATTAATAGCCATTTTCCAAATGATGTGATTATTTGCCCTCCCCGCACTCCCTATATGGATCATAACATTTATTCAGAGTAGAAGTGTATACATTGTTCTCCTTTTCTTAACCAGCAAATAATATGAACGAATATGCATCTTTGATTTAGCCTCTTCTACACAGTGGCGTGCTGGCTTGTGTTCACCAAGGCAGGCCAGCTGGAAATTTGGCGCCCCCTTGTAATATGTGTATAGTTTAGCCTCTTAGACGCGAGAAATAATTTTTTTTATGCGTCGACGGGGGGGGGGGGATGTGCTTGTTTAAAAAATTTTTCCGGACTACTACCGTTCTTATATTACTATTTAACCAATAAATACAGTTCTTCCTACAAAAAATTTACTTCCAAAAAAACACAAATTCCTTTTTTCTATTCTTTCTGCCAATTTCGGCGCCCCATTTATGTTTTGGTGCCCCCTAAAAAATCTTCGCTGGGGGGGCCATGGCCCCCCGGCCCCCCCTGCCAGCACGCCAGTTCTACAGGCATCGCCTTAGATGGGCAAGCAGATTTGGCAGGGACAAAATATTTAGTGGCTTTCGTAACCGCGCAGCCACACTAGTAACCCAGACGACTCGTGAGATGCCTGCGTAGCTAGTACGTAACTATAACTGAAGTCAGTCTCGATACAGACGACGGTTTTCATCAATACTAGTCATAAAACGACAAGATAAGTCAATTTTAATGATAAGGTTTGATCTAGGCGAGAATTTGGCAAAAACTGACCTTATCAGGCTTAGTTCTGGATGACATACTACGTTCCACAATCCACACCTAGATCAAGGTATGTATAGATGCGCTGGTTTTAAGAGGCCAGTGTCTCTGTAAAAACAACCCAGTCAATATGTGACTGAAAAATAGATTTCTTTCATACTCTAGTATTTTGAAGGTCTGTCCTTGGGAACAACTAATATCGATTTGATTTGGTTCAAATTTCTCTTAAAATATTTTTTGGACCAAATATTCTTTTGGGCTTCGGTGGCGCAGTTGTCAGAGCAAGCGCCTTTCACCTCTGAGATCGTGGGTTCGATTCTCGCTGCATGGGGACTCATGCATGACACTTATGTGAAAAGAGTCAGTCAACGCTCTACCGAAAGTCGTGGGTTTTTGTCGGGTACTCCGATTTCCTCCCACAGGGAATGTTTACAGGGTGGGTTTGGATTAGCCCCAAACTAACCCTTCCATCCTAGCTGTGCTCCCTGATCAGACATGAGTCATACGGTGGCTGCCAGTGCCGCCTTTAATAAGCTTTCGACTCGAGCTGCATGCGTCCTCGAGCTGCGTCCTTCGCAATTCAGCTCAGCTCTCAGCTGCAAAATAAGGATGATTAGCACACCTCCACTTACTTACTTACAATTAATGTTCAACCGGCTGGAGGCTAACTTGAACTCCGAAAGAAGGCAAAATATCGATAATTGTCACCGCTATTTATAAATCAAATTCATACTTAAATGTTATTACTTTTTCACAGAAATATAGACTTATCCTTTCAATTTCCTCGGTCATATGACTTAAATAATTATTCGTTTGTATATAATATACACCAGCGCAGTTATTGGCCCCCCCTGCATGCACGAATAACGGACATCGCCTTAAAATATACCAAGTTTGAGAACATATTTCAATATCGTGGCACGTGATTGAGACTTTTCCTTCATTTTCCTGTAAACTACTAACATTAGTCAATACAAAACGCCAATAAAAACTTTTTAAATGCGTCGAAATCGAGCGTATTTTAATTTATTCGTTAGCATACTCATCTATATTAACAGCAAAATTGCCTTATACTGCATTAATTGTATATGAAGCTTGGTTGTGTAATTAAGTCGTATTTTTAACAAACGACTTAATTACACAACTAAGCTTCATACAATGCAGTATAAGGCAATTTTAGCTGTCAATATCAATGAGATATCAACGAATAAAGTGTGCTCGATTTCGACGCATTTTCAAACTTTACAAAGTTTGAGCGCTTGTCATTTCTTTAAAATGGTAGAACAGAAAGTTTTTATTGGCGCTTTGTATTGACTAATGTAAGTAGTTTACAGGAAAATAAAGGAAATATTTCAATCACTGCCACGATTTTGAAATATGCTCTCAAACTTGGTATATTTTGAGGCGATATCCGTTATCCTGCATGCCTGTAAACAGCCTCCTGCCTGTAGGTTCCTTTTCGTTGCCTCCTCCCCCCCCCCCCCCCACTGACGAATTCTTAAAAAGATTTGCATGGTGGCCGAAGATATATGCTATAATAGATAAGGGAAGTGCTGTGTTGCTTTACATTATATATTGGAAGATAAATATTTGTTTGTAGAAGTAACAAAATCACCAGTATATGTGCTTCGCTGTATGGACCAGAAAGAATCATGCATATCTAGAATTGATGGCGCGTTCCATAATTGCCCCAAAGGATAAAGGTATGGTGTACCTTATACTGGTACCAATTCCAAGAACTGATTGGTAAATTTTCCTTTCGGGATTGTTTGGTAGCCAAAGCCGCGTATGAAAGCAACGATATTTCTCCACCGAACAATTATTCCTTCAACGTAAGCCGCCTCGAAAGTGAAGATATATCCGAAAACCACAGATCTCTAAAAGAGGGCTTAAACCACCTAATCGCCTGACTATAGTAGCCCCCAATAACGGAATTCGACTTGGTTGGCGCATCGCAACTAACATAGTCCAATAATATAAGTTGCGTGGCAAGTTCAAGCGCTTTCTTTGGTGTTGCTCTGGTCTTACAGTTACTAGCCTGTTGAAAATCTTGTAATCTTGACTTTAAAGTGCAACGATTATACTTTAATTTACTTGCATGACAAGACAGATCTCAATACTATATTTGAGAGATGGCATGCAGGCGAAAGTAATCTTGAACAGCCAAGTCAAAAATGAAATGGCAGGCGAAATTCTACAAAATATTTCATTTCATTTCTAATTTCATTCGCAGATTTGCTTACCACATGCTATAGTATCCTTAATAGAGCTGTGTTAATACCAGAGTTATTAATAGTCAAAAATAACAGTTTAAGAAGGGTAATTTTCATAGCCGAGTGGCATGGGACCATTTTGGCAGTTCAAAAATAGAAATTGCAGGCCATCATCTATTTGACCGGCTGAAAAAATAAAAAAGTATAGAATGTCATACCATATTGTTTTTCTATTTCGAGCCCGGCAAGAAGTCTTAAGCTTTTATTACTGCATTTGTATACATGCATATCACTATCATTCTGTTAATGTTATGCATGAAATTGTGTGTAATCACTTGTACATGTAATTAGAGGAAAATCCAAGAAAAAGATAAGCTCTGTCCCACCTGGCTGGAAAGCTGCCGTGCTTTAGCCAATTTTCCACTAGAGTAATAATATTTTGGCGTTAAACGAATTGAAAAGCAACAAGATTGGTAAGTCGCGAAGACGAATAAATCGATTGCAGTTTTTCGCTGCGATTTGCTACGGTAACCAATATTCAGACGTTGGGTGTGGTCGTTGGAAAAAATTGGGTGTGGCTCAAACTTATCATTCTAAAATTATCTTATCTCGGGTATAACAGCTCTCGGTGTGCCACAAAATTTGATCAAGTCTTTCAAGCTAACGATAAACCATGCAGCGTTATAAAGAAAACATACGAACTTTATTAATACAGAAATATACAGTTTCAAACTACGGAGGAAAGATTGACTAACTCTAAATATTTGCTGCAATTTCGTTGAGAATATCGAAATATTTTTATATTACAGTGTTGCACAGGTAGCTAACAATAGGGACGTTTAAATAAAAGCAATTAAAATTATATTGTTTTAGTTAGCTTTCTTAGTTGGTTAATTTTTACTCTTTCAGCAAAAGAATGCAAATTCTGAAACTAGCTTCCAGTCTTTTACGCCAGTGCGCGGTTGTATTCATCGTTGCCTAGTAACAAAATCAACTAGTCCCAGTTCTTTTTGTGGTGTCGGTGTTTACGGAAGACTTTGGAACGTTTCAAAATCGTTTCTTCCATTTCTTGGTTGGAGGGTTTGGCATCGCTGCTTTCTTTCTCTTTGTCGTCTGTTAGGAAAAGTAAAGCCAAAATTATAACAGTAGCAGACGCTAAAAGATGGGGTAGGAGGGAGCGAGTGAGGTGAAAGCCACCCCCTGAAAGAGACTCGGGAGCATACGCTACGATTTTGGTCGGTCGATATAAGCCCTCTTAAGACGAGCAAGTTTTCCTTCACAAGTTTTCCTTGACAAGAGCCTTGTTTGTCATGCAGCTTTTGAAAAATTGATCGAAAAAACTTATTCGCCGTACACACAAACAAGTAAACTCGTCAAAAAACTTGTCAGAGAAAACTTGCTCGTCTGTACGGGCCTTTATGGTTTAGATGCATGTTAAAACGAGAAACAGACAGTGATATGATCAGTAGGCTCATTATCCTCGCTCTTTTGGATTGACTTCACTAAATACCATGCACCTAAACCATGAATCGTCCTACTAGAATCGTAGGGTGCCCGAATGGTTAAACGAGAATTTTAACAAGGTTATCAACTCGCTAAGCGTACATTTATGTGATGCAGTTCATTAACACCGGCATTTTGTCATAAAGAGGGAAATAGCAAAAAGATAGTGTCAATGTCCAAATTCGAAAGAAGTTCTTTATCGTTTATAACTTGGTATAAAAATATTCCTGACTCATGTTAAACACAATTCATTGCGCAATCCGCCATCTTGGATTTGTATATCCAACGTCGGATACGGGCGACGTCACAGGCAAGGTAAAACTATTATATATACTTTTTGAGCATTTTTCGAGTCATTGTAGCACAAAATCCTAGATGTTTTTCGAGAAATATGACATTTCTTTCTATATATAAAAGTGCTCCCTTAATCATACGAGAAAATAGAAAAAATCTAAATCATACCATTGATGAGTACAGCATCATGAGTCAAAGAAACGGGTGGAGCAGGTGGTCTCGGAGCAGTTACGGGCCCAGGTACGGGCGCAGCGACTGGTGGAGCTGGAGCTACGGGTGTGGCTGCGGCTGCAACGGTGCTTCCAGCTGAAAATGGAAAGAAATATGAAACGTTTTTAGTACGAGATTTACACACTGATCTGAAAAGTAGACTGGATAGCGCAACATATTGTTCACTGGTGTAGAAAACGAAGCCAGTTAAACATTGCTAGACAATAGAAATCTGCCATTACTAAGAGACCAAATATACAGGAAAATGGTCTCTGTTTCATTTTAAAACGTCTTCACAGTTTAAAAATACCATTATTTTAACATATGAAGCATCAAACAAATATACAGCAATAGATTTCTTCGATTACACGCTAAAAATGCTGTCAGTTGGTCCCTTAGTAATGGCTGACTTCCGGCTTCAGTTTTAATACAATAGATACTAAATCCAGTACTATTTCCAGATCAGTGGATTGAGACCATCTTTACACCGAGTATTTCGAGTATTCGGGTCACTGATCTGATCTGATCTGATCTGATCTGATCTGATCTGATCTGTATTGCCAAAGTTCGTACAGATCAGGAAGAATAAAATTCAAGGACTTTTTCAGGACTTTCTAGGCCATGTATTAGGAAATTCAAGGACTATTTCGGGCTGAAAAGAAGGCGTTAGAAGTCGGTAAAAAGTGCAGTTTTAAATTGTTCAACCGACAAATTTCAGAAAATACAGTACACAAACACTAAAGCAAGAAGATTTCAAGGACTTCCAACCACCTCGTTATAAATTCAAGGACTTTTAAGGCCTTAATATTTTATTTTTAAATTCAAGGACTTTCAAGTTTTGTATGAACCCTCGTGTACTCAATGTTTGTAAAGTAGCTCAACCAAATACTTTCTCTGGTGTTACATTTAAAAAAATAATTTTTCAATTATTATTCTACGTTAATTTCTACTGCATTTATTTGATGTAAATTTGTTATGTATACTTGGCCAAAATCGCGTAAATCTCCTTGTCATAGGAGTTTACTGTCTCACAGTATGAACTCATTATTGTTCCAATCGTTAAGTGCATTTAATGAATTTTATATTTATGTGTACTATGTTGGAAAGGTATCTTGCATGGCTAGTGCATGTAACCCAGTTATTGGGACCCCGTTGTTGGAGAGTTTATCTCTGTGGTCAGTCCCTGCCATAGCGTATTTACTTGTCATTATGTTATAAATGTATGTCTGAATTGTCTGGCGAATCTTATAAATAAATAAAATAAATAAATAAAATAATCTTTTCCGACGAAGACAGGATTTTCCCGACTTAATATGTATAAGAATTCACATCTTAGATAAAACTGCCCAACAAAATTGCCCGTCTCGAGTAGAAATTGCCCAACTAGTCCTACACACGTAACAAATAGTCTCACTTCTTGCCAACAAGATGTCTTCGCAACAGGCTTGTGGCAAGCTCGTCAGAAGTTGTAACAATTAATGTTGTCATGTTACCTAGTTGCTACAAGGTTGTCACTCACAACTTGTGAAGAAGTTGTCGAATTGCAGTACGATAACAAGTTGTTCGAACAACTTGTAACAAATCTGTTCAGTCAAGCAGGGAACAAGCAAGGCGAACACATCCTGAAAGCAAGTTGTTGAAACAGCATTGGTACGAAGTCTGATGCAGGTTTGTTACAACTCGTGCGTTTTCACGTGTGCAGTCTTCAACCTTGTAGCAAGTTGTCAACAAGTTGGGAACTGCGCAATGTGAACGCAACCTGATATTAGCAAGTCCTGCGGCAGGCCTGTAACAACTTGTCAACAAGTTGGTAACGAGCAATGAGAACCCAACTTCAATGAAACAGTTTTCACATGAAGCTCAGCTACGCCTTAGTATTAGAAGGTCTTGGACATTTGCAATAATTCGTAGACTAAAAATCATATAACTTTCTTATTCTATACTGTATTACCATCTATACTATATTTTTGTAATCTTATTATCGTACACGCCCCTTGTGGAAATCAGCCTATAGGTTGACAATGGTTAGCGTGTTTAAATAAAGTTTTTCTATCTATCTACATCAGAGGATTTCACGTTCAAACGGCAAAAACTACTTATAGGCATTCGAAAGTGGATCTCAAATGTGTCAAACAGGAAAACCTAAACGTCAAGCTAGCCGCGAGAACGAGGTTTAAGGAATACACCCTCACGATAATAGAGATCTTAAAATTGAGGTTAAAAATATTTACTTCAAACCTCAAACAGCAGTTTGAGGTGAAACGTTAACGGTAATAAATTTTGAGGAGATTATGAACGAAGTATCGTATCCATCACCGCCATCAAGCTTAGTTTTGCGTTTTTCGTGTTTCAAAATAAGTGGAATATGAAGCAAAAATGGTATCTTAAGCTTTTATTCTAAGAATATGATCTGATATTTTCGGAAGAAGAATCCTGAGGGATATACATATGCGAAAACACGACCGTGGGACCTTAGTCACGTGGTGGCGAGCGGTTTGCGCCAGGGCGCTTATATATAGGGCGGTGCAACGAGAACGCGCGCGCTGATCGACGTGTGATGCGGAAGTAGCCTGGGGCGAGTACGATTTTGGTAAAAATTGAAGAAAAAACAGATATTGATATGTCTAGTTCTTGCGTTCATATTTCGCATCGTTTTAAGTGTGAATACAAACTAACGGTATATTTACGTGTAATATCACTCTGAGTTAGCAAAGATTTTGCTGTCAGAGAGAATTTATTATCGATAATGCGCGTGTGTTTGGTCACTACGAATAGCAAGAAAATTTCAAATGAGAATATATTTTTTTGATTTGGTGCCCCCCTAAAAAAATCTCAGGCTTGTTGAAGTTTCTTATCTCAAGTTTTCATCTTAAAAAATTCGTTAAAATCGGAGTTGATTCCTAGGAAATATCATGGCTGAAATTTTACCCTTTAAAGTTTCCGTTTAGGACGTTTAACTAGAATTTTTTTCTAAAAAATAGCGAAGATGTATAGTTTTGCTAGTCTGTGATTCTGTTGAAACCACTTAATGAGTGGCTTAAGTTTTACGACTGTTGAAACAGGATTAATGTATTTACCAACCGATCCTCTAGACTTCGATTTGGAACTAAAATATAAGCATGAGATATTATCATCGTTGTAAAAATATATTTTCGCCGCCATCAAAATCGGGAAAGCCAAAGAGCTATCAAGGACAATATTCTACATTAAATCTCTCTCACAACGGTTTCAAAATCAAAAATATATTGTATCCATAGGAAAACCAATATTTTACTTTAAACTTGAATAATTTTCTTCTCATAAGTAAAGAAATGAGAAAAAAATTGCCAAATACTGTTTTGCTTGGATTTTCGCGCGAAAACATGCTCGCCCCAGGCCACTGCCGCATCACACGTCGATCAACAAAATCACAGCCGTTGCACCGCCCTATATATAAGCGCCCTGGTTTGCGCTGTTCCTAAAATACGTCAATCTTAATGTCTCTAATAACGTCACAAATTCCTCCTTGGCTCGGAAGCCTCGTCCATACTTACTCTGGAACCTGCATTTAGAAACCATATCAGTGATTTCCTTCTTGCTAACTGCATAGTTATAGATACGGAACTCGTCAACAAAACCTAACACTGGTCGGAAGTTCTTGTGGTCACCAATCCCCACGCGCATGTTCCAGTCACGTGACAACCAACCGCCATATTCGTTC
The DNA here is from genome assembly GCA_016169945.1 of Trachythela sp. YZ-2020. Classification (NCBI taxonomy): domain Eukaryota; kingdom Metazoa; phylum Cnidaria; class Anthozoa; order Malacalcyonacea; family Clavulariidae; genus Trachythela; species Trachythela sp. YZ-2020. The sequence continues at coordinate 154,184 of JADLSH010000230.1, read as the reverse complement.
ACAGACATGTTTTTAAGATCACCGTTGACGTAGATTTTAGATTTGCCAATTGCTCCATCGTATGTACCCGCGATGTGAACCCATGTGCCTAAACATGGCAAATTCGAAATAAATTTTCTATGTTATATTTAGGAAATAAAGGACAGAGGGGTTATTTAATTCCCTGTACTGACTTGATGTGTGTGGAAAACTCATGTAAGTAAGCTTTTTCTCAGGGTATTCCGATTTTCCTACCTCACCAAAAAGCTAACACTTCCACCTTAGCTGTGCTCCGTGATCAGGTATAGGACGTATGGATCCGATTTGTCGGATCCGATTCAGCGATTCTCCTCTTGACGTATGTGAGTTACTGGATTTGCTGACAAGAGTAAGGCTATTGGCTCATACCTGGCCAAAAGTGCAGTTGTTGCTGTATTGGGTGAAATCACATAAGTCAGGAGAAGAATCGGATCAGATCGTGTGAACAGACCTTTAGAGTAAACGCTCTTCTTTTCCCGTATCCACTCCAAATACTTTGGCAGACTTTCCCCCCCGTAGACTCGCGCATGCGCTTGACGTTTGACCGCGATGATCCGCAACCCAAAATACGCTCACCTTGTTTGACAAGACCTCCAGTGGCCTCGACACTAAACACAGTTTGCTGAGTTTCATTTCGATGGAACCAACGGACGTTACCATCATTGATTTCGAAATGATACTGGCCGCACTCATGACTACTGCCAATTGTGTCGAAGATAGAGTGACTGCCAGGCAGTTCTAGAAGCCGTACCCAGGCTGCGATTGTTAGACCTGAATTGAAAGAATACTTAATATTCAAAGACTAATAAATACCATTAGGACACGTCTAGATCGACATTCGTGAGAAGGTGTACGTATTTTTGGCTGACTATTGTTTAGCCCTGATCTTGTGTTTACATGAGAAAAATCATATGTCTTCCTAAGGCTTACGTACTTACAACCCATTTACTTTCTTAAGAATTCTATATGAAATCACTTTGTCGAGTAAATATTGGAATAATAACCAGCAGATTATTGAATGTTATTCTAGGGCTAGGTATTTGCATGGAAAATTTGCTAGGAGGACCTCTCGCTCTTCTCTACTAGTAGGCTATCACCTGGTGGCCCTCTAGTAGTAGGGAACCAATCAGAACGCAGGATTTGTAATAGCCTACCAGTAGGTTTATGCTAATATAGAATGTATATCAAGCAATTAGTTTTCACACAGTTCATTTTAAGAAGTAATTTTTTATATATTACGTAACACGTGCTCAAAACTAATGAGCTTTACGAATTTTTTAATTTTTGATGCGTTTCTCGATCGGCAAACAAACTTAATAAAAAGTATGTTAAGTGCATAATCTATGAAATAATGCTTAATTAAATATAGAAATTTTAGATGGTATGCCAAAGAGAAAACGATGTTTGAAGTTTTGTTAGAGCATCATTAATGGTTATAGCATGTATTTTAATTTACAATTTTTTACCATACTTTATGTTGCTCAACCCAGATGCATTTACAAAGGTAGCTAACTGTATAAACTAGAAAATAAAGCTAAAACAAAGTAATTTTTGGAGGTATGCCAAAATTATTTTAGGTTTTGAACGCTTTTCATCGCAAATAGAAAAATATTGCCACTCAATTCAGTTCTATTTGTACATCAGTGAGTCTTATACCTGAATATGGTTTTCCTTGGAAGGTATCTCCATGGAATAAGATGTCCCCAGAATAGAGATATGCGGCATTACCGCATCCTTTGAAGTTGACCAATAGGAGACCTCTCTCGCGGTAGCCACTGTTTCCATTTTCCGACTTGTCTTTAATTGAAGTGCCTGTTTCAGGTTGGTTCTCAAAATCCAAGTAACATACTAGTTTACCTGAAACATTACATACACAATACTATATATTATCTGGGTTAGATGGTCCTCTTTTGAGTTCCTAGTTTACTTGCAATTTTCGCTATTATACATTTAGGAACTCTGCAAAATTCCTAACCCAATATAACATAGCAAAAGTGCAAGAAGAAACAGATTCCGGACAAAAATGTCGTCTTGGTATTAATTAAAATAAGACGAGTTTTTAAAACTGCAAATTTTCGACTTTATTGCAAAGCCATCATCAGACATGATGAATGATGACGACTTTGAACCAAAGTCGAAATTCAATTGAATTTCAAGATGACCTTATATTCTTCGGAATCTCTTTCTTCTTTTTTTGAAATTGTCGGCTGGTCGAGGTTCTTTATATCAAAAATACAATTAGCCCGCGTGCAGGCCCACTGATGGAGAGGAATAGTGGGCCTGCACGGAAGACCGGGTATTTTATGTTTTCCGCGTTCGTACACGAACGCAGCATTCTGATTGGCTGTTTGAAACGCCGTTTGAAATTGCCGTTTGAAACGAGCGGGACTCTCAACATTCTCTTCGTTTGTTGTGTTCTTTACCAAATTGAATAATTGATACAAATTTCGTACTTTCCGCCCACAAGCATTGCAGACACGATCTGATAAACGTGACGATTTATTTATAACAATGCCGATGGAAGCGCAAATCAATGCTAATGTGGTACCACGGCTTCCCTCACGATTTGACGTTTTAAATATATTTTCTGTCGAAATTCGTCCTAACTTGCCTGTTCCGAATTTAGTTGAGAATGAGCACTTGCAAATTCGGCAAAAGTTATTTAAATCAGACTTGTTTGCTTGCTTTTTTGGAGTTGATATATCCATTCATACTTTATTTCTATTTTGGATACTCAGAGAAAATCCCGCAATGTTTGTTTATTTTTTGCTTTGCTGTCATTGGTTATTTCTTGACACTTGACGCGCGAAGGGGGCGTGCTTAGAAAAGGGGTGTTTTAGATTTTACCCGGTCTTCCGTGCAGGCCCACTATTCCTCTCCATCAGTGGGCCTGCACGCGGGCTAAAATACAATAAGCTGTTTGAACCAGGGAATAGTAAATTAACTCAGCTACCGCACTGCAGCGGCTGACGCCCAATGACGCGTAGTGACATCATATCCTGACGAGAAAATATTAATTTTCTCACTTGCGGTCAAAAATTCGATTCGAAAGAATAAGAACGAAAAATTGCTGCGAGGTAGTGACCATCGCCTATTTTGTATTTTCATTGCAACGACTTGCTCGGCGCTCGCAACCCGCACACTTTTCTTGACACAGTGTTCGTTTAAATACAAAAAGGAAAAAAATAACACAAGAATTGCGGGAACCACTGAGTATTTTGATAAAATACAATACAATAGTAACTCCGAATAAACCATTTTCAAAATGTTTACTGTTTTCGGAGTTACTATTGTATTGTAACACAAGAATGCAATGCTATTTTTGATCAAATTTCACATGAAATATAAAATTAATGACATATTTCGAGGAAGTTGTCCTTGTTTACAAAGGATTAACAGATGTAAGGTGAGAAATATTCTGCAATTAAGCCGAAACGATTGATTCAAGCAATGAATGCTTTCGTTGCGCAGTTTCAAAGTCACTGTCGCTGATCAATGTACTGTATGTTCAGAAGATCATTTCGAATGAAAAATATACACAAATTAAATATCGTCAAGATTAGTATGCTGCTCGCATAAGCAAATTACAGGAACTTACGTGCTGTAGTGGATGTATCCGCATTGATAGTGCTCGTAGCTGGTGGTGACGTAACCGCTGATGGCACTTCAGCTCGTCTGTATTTTGATTTCAAATGATTGTTATTTCTACACGATCCAGCTACAAAATAAAACATCGTTGGCTATAACATAACAATAAATCGATGGATAACAATAAGTGAATGGATGATAACTTAATATTACCATTTTACATCTATTAACTAGGACCGAGGAAGACAGCACTATGTTTTGTGATTATTCCTACTGCCAGATTGGATCTAAACTATGACATCATATCATGCAATAACATAGTTCATATTGCACCGGTTGACGTTAACCGTGCAACCATTAGTTCGATTTACCTTTATTGATGTCACCAAGGCATATTTAAACATATATACTGGGGGCCACTTGGCCCCCCAGGCCCTCTTGGTGGCCCCCCACTCATACAAAATTGGCCCCCCACTCCCTGGGCCCTTTATACATTGGGTCGCTTACAGCGTAAATTACTTGTCTGTGTTTAACGAAATATTATTTATTTATTTATTTATTTATTTACAATTATTTTAAAACGGTAGCCCTTCAGCCAAAGTCTGATTTTCAAGGGGCCGTTTCAATTTACAAAAATATTAATTCTAAAAAAATTACTATAAAAATATATACACAAACAACACAATCATGCAAGTTTTATGAATCGACATATACATACACAGGCCCAAACTCCATAAAACACAAACAAGTGTCATGAAATGACATAGCTATATTTAGTCTTGAAGATATTGTCAATTGCAATCTTTCAAATTCTTGAAATAGTTATTAATTAAATTTTTAAATCTTGCAATAGAGAGAGATTCGTAATCGGAAACTACGTCACAAGGCAAGTTGTTCCATGTAGACGCTGCCCTATATGAGAAGGACTTTTTCATGAAATCAGTATTGGGTTTGTTTAAGTGAAGTTTTCGATCGTTGCTTCTAAGACGATACGTGGCGTTGTTGGTAATAGTAAACATGTCTGATATATATTCTGGTAGTTGTCTTTTTAATGCTTTAAACGTCATGCTTATTTCCCTTTTCTTTAGGATGTTTTCAATCGGTTCCCATTCTAAATGAGCAAAGATCTCCTTTGACCTGATATCATAACTAGAACCCGTTATAACACGAGCAGCCCTCTTTTGTAATTTGTAGAGTTTATTTAGCTGTGTACGACTACCATCATTCCATACGTTTGAACAATAAGTAAAATGGGGTAAGACTAGTGAGTTATAGATATTTATCAGTGAATTTTGGTTTACATATCGTTTTGATCTTTTTAATAAACAAATAGATTTGGATATCTTTTTACACTGCTCTTCATTGTGTTCATTCCATTTTAACTCATCGTCCAGAATAATCCCTAACACTTTCTTATTTGTTACTTGCTTAATTGAATACCTTCCAATTACAATATCCGGAGTTTCAGTAAATTGCTTCAGCTTCCTTTTTGATGCATAAACTCTGTTTTTTTAATATTTAAAGTCAGCTTATTTGCCACTAACCAAGAGTTGACATTAAGTAGGTCTTCATTAATTTTACACTCTATGTCCGCTGGTGAAGTGCCTGAAGTAGACAGATTAGTATCATCAGCAAACATAGAAGCTTGAGTATTTAGCAGACAGTTAGGAAGATCATTTATGTAGAGAGAAAACAACAAAGGTCCTAGATTTTATCCTTGCGGAACACCACATATAACTTTTTTTGGCTCTGATTTTATTCCTTCTACTACACAGATTTGCATTCTGTTATCTAAATATGATTTAAAAAGACTAAGAGCCTGGTTTCTTATTCCATATACTTCAAGCTTAGATAAAAGAATTTGATGATCTACCGTATCAAATGCTTTCTTAAGATCAAGGAATAATACACCGTTAATTAAACCTTTGTCGATATTCATCAACCACTTGTCTGTTGTTTGCAGTAAGGACGTTTCCGTCGAGTGAAGCTTACGGAATCCTGATTGTTGTTTTGAAATAATATTGTTTTCATTTAAAAATTCACGTAGTTGGTCACAAATAAGTTTTTCCAAGATTTTGGCAATAACTGGTAGAACCGAAATAGGTCTATAAATTCCACAGTTACTTTTATCCCCTTCTTTATAGATAGGGGTTACTTTAGCCATTTTTAACTCATCAGGAAATATACCTGTAGCTAGGGCTAAATTGACTATATATAATAAAGATTCATTTATAGTATATCCAGCTGCTTTTAGTAGTTTATTAGAAATTTTATCTAGGCCAGAAGCTTTAGATAGTTTTAAGCTCTGTAACACCTTCTTTAGTTCGCTTTCATAAATTACTCTAAAAGAAAATTCACTTTTACTAGGAGTCAAATACTGCAACGGGTCATCATTATTTGGTGGTATGTCTTCGCTGAGTCTAGGTCCAATCTCACAAAAAAATTTATTAAATTCATTGGCTATGTTCTGATTTCCTGTAATAGTTCTTTCATCAGCTTTAATTTCATTTATAGTCGTGGTTTGTGATTTCCTATTGAGCAGTTCGTTGATATATTTCCAGCCATCTTTATTATTTGTGCAATTTTCTAAGTTCGTTTTATAGTATGATGCTTTTGTTTCCCTAATGAGTGTAGTTACTTGATTTTTACATCTTTTGTATGCTTCATGATAGGCTGGGGAATTCAGTTGCACTGCTTTCTTTTTAAGAAAATCCCTGTGGTGGCTTAGTTTCTTAATATTCTCATTTAGCCATGGACTACATTCACTTTTTACTTTTCTAATGCGGCACGGGGCGTGTATATCCGCAACTCTAAGAAAGATTGATTTCCACTCGTTCCACGCTATGTTTGGATCACATTATAAGTGAAACATCTAAGAGCTTGTTCTAAATCATTTTGGAATTGAACGGTATTAAAGTTTTTAAATTGCCTTGTTTCTACTATTTTAGGTTTCTGTCTAGGAACACTAACTTTTCTACAGATGTATACCATACTATGGTCGCTTATTCCTAACTCAATTACACCAGATTCACTTATTCTAGTGTCGTCGCTTTTTGTGATTATAATATCTAATAGTGTTTTGGTTGATGGTGTTGTTCTTGTGGGCGTCTTTATATGCTGTTGTAATTGATAAATGTCAATGAGGTCATTAAGCCTTTTTGAGTTACTGTTATTGTAATCGGTCGTTTTGAGTAAGTCACAGTTGAAAATATTGTTTTTATGGCTTATATAGTTAGGTATTTTTAAAGTTTTAGTTAAAACATTGAGATACTATTGGATTACAAGTACAATATGCAATCTTATAGTATTCAGAATTGGCAATTTCAGAGCTCCAGATTTCAAAATTTTCCCGGGATAAATCTCCTCCGGAGCCCTACAGGGCTCGCGCCTTCAGCACTCAGATTAAGGACCCTTTTTCACAAATGGCCCCCCACTTAGAAATCCTTAAAATATGCCCTGGATGTCACCACTCGATATTTGGTAAGCAACCATCGAGTCGATGTGACGAATTCACTGTTGGCAGTTGGCCAATCAAAAATCACGAATTATTTAAAATAGATATTAAAAAATGTTTAATAAACCTTACCTTCTAATGAACCAACAAAAAGGAGCAAAAGTACAAAGTTTTGCACGAAAGTCATCGTGACTCTCTGTAATACAAACAAACAAAACAAGGTTAACACATTTTGGAAACACTAAAATCGCAATAAGCCATTTTTCAATAATAGAATCTTGAATGCATGCGTAGTTCCAAGTGTTAGTAGCAATGATATATCACAGAGTAGAGATTATATAGAGGTGGAACGGGTGTACCCACTTATGCTTCAGACGCTTGCCGAGCATGCGCAGTTAAAGTGCACGATTCAGATGGCGGCTCGCTTTTAAATGCAGTTTACCTTTTAGAAGTGCGTAAAAATGCGAAAGACCTTAAGATTATGAAACTTTAAAGAGCCGAAAATGTTGGGAACTTGGGGAATGTTGGGAACTTGGAATGGGGGGAACTTGCCGAACATGCGCAGTTGATCATTTTTTGCCCGGCCGCCTGAAATCAGGTGGGTACACGAAAACGTAAGTCTCCCAAGTGTTTACGACGGTCCGTTCCACCTCTGTATGATCTCTACTCTGTGGATATATTGAGGGTTTGTAGGATCATACTACCTGAAAAATGCAACAAGAACTTCCACGTTTCGAGCGAAGGCCCTTCGTCTGGAAGTTAGTAGAGACGAAGGGCCTTCGCTCGAAACGTCAATTGAAATTCTTGTTATATATATTTCAAGTAGTTTGGTTTTTGAAAACGTTATATATTAATTACCCAATACGTTACCGTATAATCGATGGGCTTCAAGCTAAAATATCGGATCATTCTTAACTTTTAGCTCGGATTATTCAATAAGTCGACCTGTTTGTGATTTTGTTTTGAATAGTTAGGGCCACCTGTTCATTTTAATGGCAATAAGTAAGTAAGTAAGTAAGTAAGTAATAGCGTTTAACGATTAAATGAAAAGTTATATACAAGGAATATAAGCTCAGAATATAAAGAAATTTGGATATCATAATAGATTTACTAAATACATCAGTGTGCATTCTTCACATTACAAATTAAGGCATGCCCTTTCAAATAAATATAGTTTGTTAATATTTTTTATTATTTTACAAACTCTTCGCAGACAATAGACAAATTACGTCCTCTATGAGCTGAGCTCAATTTTCCATATATAGCTACATATATATTAAATGGTTCTATATATAATTTCTTTATAAGTATATAATTAAAACGCAATTCCTCTACCGTTAAATATACATTGAAACATAATTCAATGTCTTTTTATCAAACGATAAAAACATATATAGTGATTTTTAAATTTCTACTTTTTGTTGTTAGAGTTTTTACACCGTAAAATATCCTGAAGATGGAGTTAAACTCTGAAACGTTGTTTTCTATTCAAATTCTAACATTTTAAGCATGTGGTCTGATTTTTTGACACACTCGAGGATAAAGAACATGCACATTTATTTTTTTCACACATTTTTAAATTTCTACTTTTTGTTGTTAGAGTTTTTACACCGTAAAATATCCTGAAGATGGAGTTAAACTCTAAAACGTTGTTTTCTATTCAAATTCTAACATTTTAAGCATGTGGACACACATTTTGACACACTCAAAATCAACAATTTCAAAATCAACAATTTTTTCGAGACGAATTGGGCTTTAGGAGTTCATCAATGCAATTGCTAAACTGATGGGGGTCGCCACATAGTTCGTATAGTTATAGCTAATTTTACTATAGGGCGGAGTTTTAAGTTTCTGATCCGATCTAATCTGTTTCTGATCTGAAATTTTAATAAATAAAAGAAGAGTTTACTTCGAAACTGTACATTCTAGTTCCAATTGAAGATGCTCATAAAAGGTAACAATAAATTCAATTGCTATACTTTAATCTTATAAGCAAATATAGAAAAATAACGAGATTAACGCTAACGAGATTTCAGTCTAATGGTCCACAGAGATACTTGTGATTTTGCTTTGCAGGTATTCAATATATGAACAAATATTTCAAAATTCGCACAGAAATTTGAGATGATTCTAACATATTCTACATCGAAGACCTTAAAAATATATCTCCATAGCCCATAGGGAGCCATTTTAAGTGGCCTTACTTTAGAGTCATTCATGTGTTACAAAACTAACCAAGCTTGAAAATAGACAATACTTGTGATCTTAAACGGAGCCACACTTTAGTCTTCCCAGCCGGCATATTTTTACCACAATATTTTAACTTTTTTTACGCTTACCTCGGTCCAAATCGAGAGAATCCCTGTATTCCACAAAGATTTTAGTGTAAAAATATCACAATCCCACAGGACAGGTAAAATTCGATGATCTTGCTCGATTCTGATCCTGTAACATTGCTGGAATCTGACATCAGAGTAAACATATCACGCTTCGCTGAGCAATCCTTGTTAATAATTCAGGTCTCCCATTGGACGGGCGATATTCTGAGCCTGAACAGCTTTTGCAACCTGTCAAAAAATCAATGAAGCGAATAAGAACCCGTAAAACTGTCCAATCAGAAACAGCCGCTGAGCTCAAAAAAATAACTGGACCTTCACTCCTTCCTGTCCGAAGGCTTTCCTATTGGAAAAAATACGTCAGACGGACGAATTCTTTTCACGATTTCGCCTTTAGAGCACACGGGACGCGTGAAACTGGACAAATTCGAGGACAGTTAATCATACGAATTCCCGTTTGAACAAATGGAACCGGACGAATTAGCGTACGGTTCCGAGTTCGTCGGTTCTCGCGTGAACGTAGTCTATAAGGGCCTGTTTATATGGAGGCGAGTTACCCGGGAAGGCGAGTTATCCGGGAAGGCGAGTTACCAGGGAAGGCGAGTTACCCGGGAAGGCGAGTTACCCGGGAAGGCGAGTTACCCGGGAAGGCGAGTTACCCGGGAAGGCGAGTTATTCGGGAAGGCGAGTTACCCGGGAAGGCGAGTTACCCGGGAAGGCGAGTTACCCGGGAAGGCGAGTTACCCGGGAAGGCGAGTTACTCGGGAAGGCGAGTTACCCGGGAAGGCGAGTTACCCGGGAAGGCGAGTTACTCGGGAAGGCGAGTTACCCGGGAAGGCGAGTTACCCGGGAAGGCGAGTTGCTCGGCAACGGCGAGATCCCGGCTATTATGGAAACTTATAGTTTTACCAGGTGACTGTTTACATGACATGAATATTTTTCCATGTAAACACATTTCCCGCGTAACTCGCCAACAGAGCATGCATGTCTCCTTTGTTTTCCTATTTTTATATACAACATGGCCCAACCTAGCCCTCAAAAGTATTACAGTGGACGTAATTACAATGTATTCGGTCAAATACATGCAGGTAACTCGGTTCCATATAAACAGATCGCTTCTTTGCACGGCCGGCATGGCGAGTAACTCGCCTGGTTTCTATTTGTCGGGAGAATGTCACGAGAATGTCAAGGCAGCCGATGTAATAGTGTTGATTCATCTCTACAATCAGTAAAGATTGAATTTCAGACACTGATTTGCATACAGCACACAAAAGACAAGATAGATTCAGACTATTTTACATCGGTGACAATGACTTGGTCACGATAGTTATATACGACTATAAAGCTCGTGTAGATGGTCCGCTTACAGAGACGTCTCATCTAGTTACCCTGCGTAGCTGGCGGTTTTCAAGAGTTGGAAGTTGAGGCGCGGGCAGGAAATAGATCGAAATATAAGGAAGACCCCGAGCCTCAACTTTTGCCTGCTCGTGCCTCAACCCCAAGCTAATACAGTATCAGCTAATTATAAGTGTATGTATATATGAACTGAGAACAAAGTACAAACTATGAGCATGAAAACTATATGATTCATGCGTGTCTATATGTAGAGCAATACGGAAAGCAAGCTTGGGTCCCGAGGTGTCCGTTATATTCCACGGTATCCTGACTAGGCAAAACGTCTCCGTAAAACTAACAACTTTGTCATTGCCACAAAAGTAGACGCTTTAGTAGGTTCGGATCATTAAAGTAGAAAGTAGGGCTATTCAAACAGATTGCCTGCAAGAGATTGTATTTTCTCACACAACTGAAACGAACAAATGTACCATGCATTTACTTTTGGCTATACGTCAATACATATCATGTGTTCGATCAGTTGTTGATTATGCAATTCCCGTATTTTACCTATAATATCTGAAAAATGAGTTGGTATGTTTAGAGAAGAGAGCTTTATATGGCCATGATTATAATGTAAGATGTATAGGTATCAAACATATGAATGAACACCGTGTGACCGTGAGTATTTGTGCGACGTAAGTCCGTAATATCTGACCCAAACTCATAAGATTGACAATATGCTACTGGCAAGACAGGACTCAAGCTATGTAATTTAAGACAAGATAAGAAATTTAGCATTGGTCTGATTTACACTAAATAGCAAAATACTATTTTATCTGTGCCATGTATGTATATGCATAGCGAGCGAGCCTGAGGCGACCAAGCGACGCAGCAGATCTAATTTGTCTATATAGATTATATAGGGGCCTTTTTATCTTTTCTAACGCATTGCATTGTGGTCATGCGCTGTAGGTGGTGCGCAGTACACTAATTTTCCCAATCGAGTTTCCACATTTTCATATGAGAATTCCAAGTGGAGGCACAATACATGGAAGATATTGATATTTTGTAGATGTTACAAAATTTCAATTGATGTTTTCATGTTTTGAGACAAACCTGGTACATTTAGCGTGTAAACAAGTTCTTCACGCTCATCGCCTTCATCTCTTTCAAATACTTGGCAGAGTATGCACCTATAAACACAGCGCAAGGCAGCCCGCAAGCTGATATCTTCTGGCATACACGCTGGGTCAATGCCAATAATTTACAATCCACTGGATATAATTTGAGTTGCAAAAACGTCATATGTTTCAAGAAGCTATAAAATAATAAAAGCCCCCACAGCATTCCCTAACTTGGAGCTACCCTAGTTGTAAAGTATGTATTAAATTATTTTTTTTAGATATTTCTATATAATATATATAAATTATATACATCTTATTTGTAAAATCCATGTATCAAATTTCTATTGTAAATAATGACGTAATCTAGCCGAAAGGCTGCAAGGTATATATACCTAAAGTGCAGAATAAGACCTACCCTATCCTATTCTTTCTTAATTTGGCGATATCATTTACATTTGAACTTTAATTCTGTCATAACGGGACACCTGCCCAATTAATGCATGATCTTACGGTTGGTTGATAATTTTCGCTTCACAGTTCTTTATTATTGACCACGCATGCATCTAAACTATTGTATACTTTGCGCACAAAGTGTACAAGAGTGTTAGATCACACATAGTAGAGTAACAAACGGAGAAGAGTTGCAGACAGCATCTTGCGAAATAAACACAATTTCGTGTTCCCGCCAAACGGGCTTTCATCATAAATTTCTGGTGGCCAAAAGTATCCTCCAGGATTAACTGCTGGTTGCATTGTGCTATAAACAATGCGTTTGTCATGTACAACAGCAAGCCTGCTTTGAATATAGCGGGTTGTTAGTTCTTGTTAAATTTTTGAAACAAGTTTGGAAAATATATACGATAGAACTGAGGAGAAAGGCTGGAATTTAAGTAAGAAGGTACGGAAATTTGCTACGATATAAATATAGTACCATCTTTTCTGTGAAAAATATATAATTAGCATGTATTATGAGTTGATTCAAACTTCATTACTTGTACAAACTGATGAATGTGGCTGTTATTAAGTTAAATGCCAAGAATAATTACAATTTAATAATGATTGTGTTCATTAAAAACAACTAACAGTATAACAAGCGAAAAATTACAAAATTGTTGAGCTATATAGGACCTGAATTTCCAACTCCAAACAATTCTACGTGTACTGTATGTTTTATTTTGAATGGGTTATGTCGATCTCAGGGCGAGTTGAAATATAATTGAAGATTTTGTTAGCTAATTGTGTATAAACTATATCATTTGACCAAATTAGCGCATGTTCTGATTGTATAAATTGTGCTCATTTTACAATATAGCTGCCGTGGTTTATGTCTATGCATATACCTGGAAAATATTTAAAACACTTGAACGTTTTGAACGAATGCTCTTCGGCTTCGATTCGCTTTTCTATCTTTCAGGTATATATAGTTCGACAATTCGGACACAGACCATGCACGAGCTTAGATTCGCTTCTACCTTTCAGGTATAGTTCGACAATTCGGACACAAACCACGGTATCTTGTTTGCGTGTTGGAATCTCACGTTTAGGGAATTATAAATTAAGGGCCTGTTCATATGATCCCGCTTACCGAGACGTCTCGCCTACCTATGATCTCGCCTCCTAGTACTTTTACTATAAAAATTTACATCGTGTTCATATGAGAAAGCGGGCAGATCTCGCCTGTGAGAGCCGAGATCATAGGTAGGCGGGATGAAAAATATTCCATATGAACACGCCTGCCCGCCTACCGGGATGAAATCGAGAAACCAAATCTCCGATTTTGCCGCTTAATTTGACCATTTTTACGTAGTTTTATGTTTGTTTTAGAATCAAGCATGAAATATGTTGCTAAATCAATGCTTTTTATAAAATAAAAAGCAACAACGAAATCGTTAAAATATTTGTGTTGCGTGCATGAAATGTACATGTTTTGCAACGCTAATTATAGAACAACATTGTAATTTAATCTCGGCAAGAGGGATGAAAAACTCCATATGAACACACAGAAATATTCGTCCCGCTAGACGAGACGTCTCGGCAAGTGGGATCATATGAACAGGCCCTAACAATTGTACCGTCACATGAGCTTATATATTTTTCAGTGTTTTAAAACTTGAAGTGACTTGAATGGTTTTAGCATAAACATTGCTGAAAACGTGAGACTTTTGTTATATATCTAAACGACCAAATCGTTTATACTTGAAAAGGCTAGTTGAGAACGAGTCTATTTGTTTTCTCTTACATGCCTGCAGAAGAATTTACATTTTGATACTGTTTTTATCCCTCACCTGCCTCCTTGTCCTTGGTATTAAACATTGCAATTTAAAACTAATGAAGACCAGAGATCAGCTACGCCGCCGATACCTACAGACTCGGGACGATCGAGATTGGAATAGTTATAAAAATGCCCGGAATGCTGTTAACAGAACTTTAAGAGATGCAGAAAGAAATTACTATTTGGATGAAGTACATCGTCATAAAAACAACCCAAGCTCTCTCTGGAAAATTATTAACCAAGCAATTCCATCAAGATCAAGAAAAACAAACTTACACCAAGGACCCAAAGACAGTTGCAAACGAATTCAATCAGTTTTCTCGTCTGTTGGCAAGAATGCAGCAAACGCTTCCATTCGCCTAGCAGAAGAACACAATATCACTATTCAAGAAACGCCTTCAGAGAACGTCTTTATGCCCTCTGAAGACCTCTTCTCCTTTAGAATGGCAACTATAGAGAAGAAGTACGCCGAGTTATTTTATCTCTGCCCTTGAACAAGTCCCCTGGACCAGACAAGATAAGCGCCCGGGTCATTAAAGACTGTCTTCCTGTTATCCTTGGACCTTTAACAGAAATAATAAACTGCTCTCTGCGCACTTCTACATTCCCTGCCGCGTGGAAGGAAGCGGAAGTGACTCCCATGGTCAGAGGGAGACCACGAACAAGCGTCAAACAGCTGCCCGATATCTCTTCTTGCCGTACCTTCCAAAGTTTGTGAAAATATCGTACTCGAACAGTTCAGTACTTATCTTGTAAGTAAAAACCTGCTCTCTCCTCACCAAAGCGGAAACAAAAAACTCCACTCCACCGAGACCCTGAACATTTTCATCACAGATACGATCTTAGAGGCTATGGACAAAAAAAACTCACCGCCCTAGTTCTGTTAGATCTCTCAAAAGCTTTTGATAGTGTCAACCATGGCAGACTATTAAACAAACTATCAAATGTCGGAGCTTCCCCAACAACAGTGGCCTGGTTTAAAAACTATTTGACAGATCGCTTTCAGTCGACCCGAATCAACTGCACCCTATCAGACCCACTACCAATTTCCCACGGAGTACCTCAAGGTGCGATACTCTCACCACTGTTATTCTGCATCTATTTGAATGACCTACCCTGTGTATCCCGTGACTGTAATCTTGAATCATACGTTGACGACTCGAAAGTCCTCCTGTCCTTCCCTTTGCGCGAGATAGATGCAGCAATTCAAAACCTAGAGCAAGACCTGCGTAGAGTTGCAACTTGGTGCTGTGAAAACCACCTCCTCATTAATCCAGGAAAAACGAAGTATCTAATAATTGGAACCAGACAGCTGATGAGCAGACTACCTGCCAACATATCTGTTCCCTTTTTGGGCAAGTTCCTTAAACCTGTGGACTCTGCTAAGGATTTAGGTGTTATATTAGACCGTCACCTAAATTATGACAATCACATCTCGCAACTCGTCTCTTCCTGTATACATAAATTATGCCAGATCAATCGTGCTAAACACAGCTTTGACGAGAAAACTCTCTCAACAATCAGTACATCCTTAGTCGTCAGCAAGATGCTTTATTGTTCCACGGTTTGGTCTAATACGTCAGCCTCAAATGTAAAGAAACTTCAGTTAATCCAGAATTTGCGTGTAAAATTATCACAACTGAATCCAGAAAACTTGATCACGTAAGTCCGCTTCTTCGCCAAATAAATTGGCTACCAGTCAATAAACTACCATACTTCAGAGATGCTGTAATGACTTACAAATGTGTGAACAACCTCGCGCCCAACTACCTCTGTGAGAAGCTGAGAAAAAGGTCTTCAATACGACTCCCTACAAATACGGCTGTTTAAAACTGCATCTGGCCAACGGTCATTTGCTTATAGGGCTGTCAACATATGGAACAATTTAGACAAGAAATTAAAAGACAGTTCCTCACTCAAAACATTTAAGTCACCACTTAAGGAACATTTGCTCGCCAAAGAAAACGTTTAGGGCCTCACTGTTAACTTAACCTGTACATAGATAGCTTTTAAAACACCCTTTAACTGTAAATATAGTTCCAAATTCTAGAAAATCTGTAAATAGTTTCTGAAAAGCCCTTTCAGGGAGAAATCTATAAAAATCTATCTATCAATGCAAATGAATTGAACGAAATTTGATTGGTTCTGTAACGATGTGCATTGCCGCTAAAAGTTGTCCCGTGTAGCGTAAAATCGCCTTTAATTACAGGTTATCTTTGTTTAAGAGATTTTTGCAACAATATAATTTAGAATCTGTAGAGAACTGTTTTCTTGTTCTTTTTGACCTCTGGTCTGGACTGGTCATAAATTAGCAGGGGGGGAGGGGACATTTGAAATTCAGTGTTGAATATATTGTGACCCTCCTCTCCTTACCGATGGGTATGAAATATTCTGACCCTCCCTTGAACTTGAACACAAATGAAGGATTTTGTAGATGGAAAATTATTGAGTGTAAATTATATACATTTATTAGACCTAACCAGGAACAGCTACGAAAAATGCAACTATAGGTCCCTGGCAGGAATCGAACCTGCGGCCCTGCGATTCCGGTGCAGCGCTCTAACCAACTGAGCTGCAGAGTCCAGTTGTCGAGCTCTAACCACAAGTTCATGTATATATACTAGGGTACTGCCATGTTAAGTTGTGGGTAAATATCTAGATTGTGTTGGCATCTCACTCGATTGAATAATAATTGAAGGGTTTTGTAGATGGAAAATTATTGAGTGTAAATTATATACATTTATTAGACCTAACCAGGAACAGCTACGGCCCATGCGGCCCTGCGATTCCGGTGCAGCGCTCTAACCAACTGAGCTACAGAGTCCAGTTGTCGAGCTTTAACCACAAGTTCATGTATATATACTAGGGTTCGATTCCTGCCAGGGACCCATAGTTGCATTTTTCGTAGCTGTTCCTGGTTAGGTCTAATAAATGTATATAATTTAGGCCTACACTCAATAATTTTCCATCTACAAAACCCTTCAATTATTATTCAATCGAGTGAGATGCCAACAAAATCTAGATTTTGAACACAAATGTCATGACCCCCCCATGCACAGATAATAACTCCAATACTGTTTTCACACTAGTGTGAGAATTTTTATACTGAAGCAGAATACAGAAAACTTAAATATTATAAAAGCTAGGAAATGTTATGATACTATTCCTGTGATTCTATATAGAACACAATGTTTTTTATGATCAAGGGTGAGCACAAATTCGATGTGACCCTCCCTTTTCCATTGTCTATTTTTTATGGCCCTCCCTTTTAAGGGGTTCAAAAAGTTATGACCCTCCCTCTCTCTCCACCCCATTCCACCCCTGCTAATTTATGACCAGTCCCTTAACTGCACTGTATTCTTTCAAAATAATATAAATGTATTTGCCTATTTCTTCAAAGTTTCATCAAGCCCGCGAGAGTTTTAGCGCTCATTCCAGGGGGGAGATGCAGTGCCACTTCATGAAGTTATCGGTGCTATAAACAACACGAAATAGCCCAATTTCTCCCCCAATAAATATATTGATAACGTCGAGGTTGAGGCAGCACTTACCTTGCGGTAGTAACCCAGTATATAAACCTAAAGGCTAAATATTTACATCAAACATTTTGATGAAGATTGACTTTCTGTTATGAATTTTTTCATATACAGGTATATAGAGGTATATCCCTATTATTTGAACATGGACTGTATAGACCTTCGTTATTAGTTTAGCTTGTTAAGTTGCATTGAAAATTTGTTTTGTACAGTAATTTAATTCATGTTTATTTGGGATCGCCGTAATTGGGGAAACCTGTGGCGAATTCCCTGGATCTATATGTTGTATTTAAATAGTAGCCGAATCTTATTAAATCATTAAATCATACCGTATATTAATGAATAATAAGGAATCATGAATTGTCGTGCAATTTGAAAAAACACCACACTTGTGGGATTTACTTGAAACTGGCCTCAAAATGTAGGCTCGTCCGACGGCCACGTGAAATTTTGATCGTTCTTGAAAAATCAATCGTGCATTTGCAACCGAAATTTAACTCGAACCATGTTATTATACCCAAGGTCCTTCCTCATATAATTATTCTAGAACTCTGATATTCTTCTTTGTTTCATAATCTCGCATCTTTTCTTTGCAGAAAATGATAGTCCGACTAATTCTTGTGTTCACCATTGTATATTTGGGACATGCGCAGTTCAACGACTTCAAACCTTTACCGGAAAGAGCCAAAGACTTAATGATACGGCGTATGCTTATTGGAAAGGGCTGTCCTGAGTGCAAGGAGATAAGATGTCCTGGACGTGCCAAGCAATGTTCTCGAGGGATCCTGCGTGACGCGTGCAACTGCTGTAACATATGTGCCCGCGATGAAGGGGAGCTGTGCGGTGGAAAATACTACATCCATGGAAAGTGTGCTCAAGATTCACATTGTGACATGAGGAGAGCTACCATTGATAATCCCGTCGGAGTTTGTGTCAACAATAATAGAGCAAAGAAGTAAACAAACTGAGCAAATAAGTAAACAAATAGATTAAGAAATGAACAAACAGAGTAACACAGTAAACAAATTGAGTAAAAAAGTAAACAAACTGAGTGCAAAAGTAAACAAAGGTTAAGAAGTATACAAACACAAGAAATGAACAAATAGATTTAAGAAGTAAACAAACAGAGTTAAGAAGTAAACAAACTTAGTAAAAAAGTAAACAACCTAAGAATTCAAGATTTTTAACAACCTCATCCCCAAGTCTTGAAATAATATGTGCTCTGTATACAATTACAAGTGTCAGTGAATTAGTTTTGTTTGTTTTGATATATATACACGATGTGAAATTATTACAGATGAGTTGATTGTAGTTGGCTCTGCAAGAAATCATATGATGCCCAAAATTAGGCTGGAACTTTCACGTGTTTTCTCTTATTACTGGTAATAAGGATTTGTAACTTATAAAGATCCCAAGGTAATAACAATAGCACACATATAGTCACAGGGTAATGGCAATAAGGTAATAAAAGTGGTAAGAGCTACAGCACACAATAGAGTAATAATGGTAATAAGGACCTGCAACAATAGAGTAATGTTATGGGTAATGAGTAATAAGAACAGCACACAATGGTAATAAGGTAATAAGGCACAAGGACAGCAGCCGCCACAGCAATAGAGTAATGGTAATAAGGTAATAAGGTAATAAGGACAGCACATACAGCAACATAGAGTAATAAGGACAGCTTACCAATAAGTTATATAGTGGTAATAATTAAGGTAATAATGAATAGCCATTCAAAGTTCTATTTCCATAAGATATAGATCGCATATGCAGTGTAACCTTTGTAACCATGTGTAACCTTTGTCTTTGAAGGACGCAAAACGCGCGGCACTTAATTAGTATAATAGTTTTATGAGTGGACCGGTAAAAAAATCGTTAATTGCATGTTTCTACTCAGTTGGAATGCGAGTCTGTTATTTTGCCATAGTTTCACATGACATTAGTATAAGATATGTTTCCCATTCCGGCAGACTTTGTTCAGATCAATATCATCATTATCATGGTTGCATACTTTGGCAGATAAACATATTTATATAGCAGATTATAGTTTCCCTTGCGTCGCACCGGACTGGCTTTCTGTTGATATATTATATTTTGTTAACTTTTCTGTCGCGTACATTCACAACGTTAACATGTCGAAAAGGCGGCGAGGTCAGGAGTTATTTTGAAAGCAAGGGGTGTGTAGTATTCTAACGTTAAAACTACTCTAAGAGTCTATATAGTTCTGCTCTCCTCGAGGTTCATTGTAGTACCGACTCCCGGATGTAAGTACTGACTCCCGGATGTTACACTCCTTCTTTCCTGGATTAAAACAGAATCCCAACAACTAAACTAATAATGTCAACAATCTAACTCAACAGTTTATTTACTTAGTGTCTTTTTATAGTCTAAATGTACTCACGAATAATAGTCCGGTGCATGTCTATCTCTTTGTGGATATCTCTCTGCTGGGGCTGCATCTTCTACGCCAGCCACTTGTTGGTCTGGAACAGGTTGCTGATCGAGATCTGGATCGATGATTTCATTTTCTTCGGGTGGTTCCCTCCGGATCACTTGATCTTGATGGCGATGCACTTCGCGGTCGTCTTCCAACTGTATGGTATAGGAAACCGGTCCGGTCTGTGTATTGATCAATCCCGGACACCACTTTCGTTGTTTTCCAAATTCTCTCGAATACACTGGGTCACCTGGCCGTAATCGTCGATTCACTGCATGCTGATCGTGTACCTCTTTCTGCTTCCTCTGTTCGTTCTGTACTCTTTGTCTCACGTCCGGATGTAGCAGGTCCAAACGAGATCGTGGTTTTCTGCTCATAAGCATTTCCGCTGGCGCTATCCCTGTGGTTGAGTGTGGCGTGATCCGGTATTTGAACAGAAACCGAGACACTCTGGTTTCCAAACTCTCCTGATTTGACATCTTCTTCATTCCCTCCTTGAACGTCTGGACAGCCCTTTCTGCAAGTCCGTTCGATGCCGGATGATAAGGAGCAGTCCGTTTGTGATGAATGCCGTTTTTCGCCAAGAATTCCTCGAATTCTTCGCTGCAAAAATTACTACCATTATCACTAACTATTATTGTTGGAAGTCCGTGGATTGCAAATGTTGATCGAAGTTTCTCAATCGTCGCTCTCGATGTTGCCACATTCATAGGATGCACTTCAAGCCACTTTGAGTAAGCATCAACCATAATTAGGAACATTTTTCCTAAGAATGGACCAGCATAGTCAATATGGATTCTTTCCCAGGGTCGGCTTGGCCATTCCCAAGGATGCAGCGGTGCTTCAGGAGGATTCTTCCTATTTATCTGGCAGTTGTTGCACATTCGTACTTTGTTTTCGAGATCTTTATCCATGTGTGGCCACCACACATAGCTTCTTGCCAGGCTCTTCATCTTGCATATTCCAGGGTGGGTTTCATGTAGTTCTTCAACCACTTGCCTTCTTCCTTGGGGTGGAACCACCACTCTGTTTCCCCACAGGATACAGTCATCTTGAACGCTCAGCTCGTCTCGTCGTTGAAAATATGGTTGAAGCTCTGCATCTGGACATTCACTAGGCCATCCTTGCTTAATAAATTTCAACACTGTACTAAGAATAGGATTTCTTTTCGTCCAATTCTTCACTTGCTCTGCGTTTACTGGTGTAGTCTCCAAAAGTTCCATGAGTAAGACAGTCTCTTCAGGAACTGGTGTTGAACTAGGGGTGTCTGGCAATGGTAACCTACTGAGAGCGTCAGCATTTGCATTCTGAATTCCTTCTTTGTGCTGGATTGTATATTTGTATGCAGACAATATTAATGCCCACCGTTGAATTCGAGCTGCAGCCATTGGTGGTGTCATCTTCTCAGGATGAAGTACACGCTCAAGCGGCTTGTGATCTGTCAGTATGGTAAAATGTCGACCGTACAAATATTGGTGGAATTTCTTCACGCCAAATATGATGGCTAATGCCTCTTTGTCTAGTTGAGAATAGTTCTTTTCGGCTGTGGACAGCGATCTGGAGGCGAATGCAATTGGTTGCTCGGTATTGTTTTCCATCCGGTGTGACAAAACAGCCCCCAACCCATAAGGCGAGGCGTCACAAGCAAGTATTAACTGTAGTTGTGTCAGACTTCAATAGCTCTTTGGATTTCCTAAATGATTCTTGGTGCTCTTCAGTCCATTTCCAGCTTTTCCCTTTTTCCAACAGGCTGTGTAGGGGTGCCAGGTTCGTTGACAAATTTGGTAGGTATTTTTGGTAATAGTTAATCATCCCCAAGTATGATCGAACTTCAGACACATTCGTCGGTGCCGGTGCGTCAGTGATGGCTCTGACTTTCTCTGGGATTGGTTGTATTCCTTGGCTGTTTATCTTGTGCCCTAAATACACCACCTCATTCACCATGAAAGCGCACTTCTTCTTCTTTAGGCGTAACCCATGCTCTGACAGCCGCTTTAGGACCTCTTCTAAATTTGCTAAATGTTCCTCATCATTTGAACCAGAAACCAAAATATCATCTACTCGCACCACCACAAAAGGAATCCCCTGCAGCAGATTTTCCATAGTACGCTGGAAAATCCCAGGGGACGAAGACACTCCATAGGGCAATCTATTGTACTGAAAAAGTCCTTTGTGTGTGTTGATTGTAGTATACTTTTTTGATTCATCTTCCAATAAGATTTGTTGATAGGCTTGGCTCATGTCAAGCTTTGTGAATTTCTCTCCACCACTTAAAGTGGCGAAGAGATCTTCAGCCTTGGGAATAGGGTAATTGTCTAACTTTGCAGCCTGGTTAACCGTTACTTTATAATCCCCACAAATTCTAATCGACTTATCGTCCTTTACTATTGGTACAATTGGAGCTGCCCAATCTGCAAACTGTACTGGCTCTATAGTTCCCTCATCTTGCAATCTTTCTAACCCCTTTTCTACTTTTTCTCTCAATGCATAGGGTAAGGGTCTTGCCTTGCAATACTTTGGACTTGCCTTATCAGCCACATGGATTTTGGCTTTGGGACCAGAAAATGTTCCTAATTCTTCATGAAACACTTCCTCATACTTCTCAAGTAACTTATTAACTTTGACTGAGGTGTTGCTGTCCTCTTTTAACTGAAATAAATTCTTCCAATTTATTTTAATCTTTGAAGCCAGTTTCTGCCAATTAAGTTAGGGCCCTTCCCTGCTATGACTAGGAAAGGCAATACTCCTTCTTGATCTTCATACTTCACTAAAGTCTCAAGCCGTCCCAACACTTTAACTTGCTCTCCCGTATAGGTATTCAATCTTACCTTGGATTCCTTCAGCTCTAGGTTTGGATATTTTTTCTTCAGTAATGTATATGTATCCTCATTCATAACACTCATTGCAGCACCAGTATCTACTTCCATCTTCATGATTTCTTCGCTCACCAGCACATCAACAACATATGGATCAGCTCGTGCTTTCCCCAGACTATAAATCCCATAGTTGTCGTCTTCCTCTTCCACCTCGTCGTCCTTCACGTTTAAATAGTTGCTGCTAGTTCCCGATTTGGGGTTGTCGGTTTGTTGATTTTTCCAGTCGCCTTATTGGTGCTTCGACATTTCCTTGCTATATGTCCTTTCTTTTACAACGAAAACACTCAGCATCCCGAAATTTGCATTGTTGAGGATCATGTTTACCCACACCGTCCACATTCAAGCTTTGATCCTTGTACGTCTCCTTGTCTTTGATTGTCCATACGGTGTACTGTTGCCGGTTTCTCTGCATTAACATTAGCAGAGGTCATTTGATTGGTTAAATCACGTGCATTCTTTACTGCGGTCTCCATTGATGTAGCTATTTTCATGGCTTTCTTAAAATCGAGGGCACTTTCTGCTAACAATCTCCGCTGAATCTGTTCGTCATTTATTCCACACACCAACCGATCACGTAACATCTCTTCTAAGGTACTCTTGAAATCACAATGTTCGGAAAGGCTTCTTAATTCAGCTACATACGAAGCAATTGACTCACCGGGTTTCCTGAACCGAGTATTAAACTTGAATCGTTGCACTATCGCCGAAGGCTTTGGGTGTTGATGTTGTTGTACAAGGTCTACCAGCTCTGTAAACTTCATGTCTGACGGTTTTCCTGGCGTTGTTAAGTTTCGAATCAACTTGTAGGTCTTACCACCACACACACTCAATAATATTGCTCGTTGTTTACCTTCGTCAGTCACGCCATTTGCTTCGAAATAATATTCCAAACGCTCAATATATTGACTCCACTCCTCTTGTGGGTCGTATTCTTCCAACTTTCCATGAGTTGCCATTTTATCTCGTCGCCAAATGTAGTATTCTAACGTTAAAACTACTCTAAGAGTCTATATAGTTCTGCTCTCCTCGAGGTTCATTGTAGTACCGACTCCCGGATGTAAGTACTGACTCCCGGATGTTACAGGGTGGAATCACGATTGTCAGACAAAATTGATGCGAGAAATGTTATCAACAATATAGCAAGCCGCGAAAATGCTGCGCTGTTAGACCTCGCTTTGATTCATAGCGGGACGGATAAAAAAATTGGCGAAGAAGAGGTAGTATTTATTTTGTCTGTTAAACTTACGATGATGGGTTTAATAACGTTAGTGACTGCGATTAAACATGTTCCGAATGCGTACGAACGTACAGGCATGGAAGGATATACCAATTTGCGTGCCTATTTTATCATCAAAATTATGGAAAAGTCAGGTTTTCAAATTTCTAGCACCGATCTGGACATGTACATCAAAATAATTGAAACGCGTTGCCATTTGTTGCTCCGTTCCACTTCTAGCGTTAGCATAAAGTTACTTGATGAGGTACTGTGGAGTTTGACCGAGCAGGAAAAGGTCAATTTCAATCTCCTTTTGCTTCCGCCGACGACAGATTGTTTCAGCTGTGAAAAACCTCTCGTGCTAAACGGTAAAGCGACGAAAGCTACACTATTTGATTTTAATGGCCTGGTACCAGGTACAAAATTGAGATTATGCTGTCGCGAATGCAATATAAAATATGGCATTAGCAGCTTCGTTGACTCGAAAGGAGAACATGTCTATTCGAAATCGCTTGGCGTTGATTGGATAGAAACCAGTAACGTCAAGTACGTTGCTAAAGAGTTATATGAATGGATTCCATCATTGGGGTAAGCACTTTATATTTAGTTTATAACTTGTTAATTTGTTAAAATGCAATTATCTGAAAAATTTTATAATCGATTTTTAGCGAGCGCTTAAAATAGACAAGTAGCCTATAGTATATATAGTGTCAAAAATATCTTTATGTTGTATCATTAAAATTCAATATAGCGGAAAGCCTATAATTATACTATTTTGGCTATTTTTCAAACAATTTTTGGATCAAGCATTGTGTTAAAGCCCATAGCTAGTAGGTGGGTTGAGTATTTTCGTTTGCGCTAATAATGCTAATTAGGGTGTAGTATTTTTTTATATATACATGAATAAACTTTTACTGATTTTGTACAACAGAAATCACAGCTGGGTATCGTTCAGTGGTTTTTCGGAGGCATATAACGAAGTACACCATAACAGAATTCAACAGTTTGCATCTGTAGTTCAAGGTATAGTATTCTGTGTAAATCCAACCAGAATTATCAGATTTAGTAGAGTATGTCAAAGTTAGTTTATAGGACAGTAATATATAATAAGATATGTTCCATATCCAACAACAGTTTTCATTTTTAGTTGGGGATGACATTGATGAAGAGGAGACAGAAATAGAGTGCATTACAAATGGTATGCGTGACCTTTTTATTATCAATACCATGATGAAAGTTATTAAGATGCCAATAATATTTACGCAGGACCTTTTATATTTGTTTTAAAATTTAGTTGATGATATTGACCAAGCAATATTTTGTAATGACGAGAAATCAGGTAAAGAAAAATGCTAAATTTAGCAGACCGCAAACCATGCTTGCATAAAGTTCACAAAGCATTTGTTGTTAGCGGCAGTAATAGACTGTTACTACTGTTAGTATAATTGTCTATATATAAGTCTATTAAAATTTTGGAAACTGAATTGAATGGTACAAACTTTAGTAGTAATGTTGTAACCATGCATGCAGAATCAGTATAATTAACCAGAAAGTTACTTGTAAAATTTTGATTTGTTTAATTTGAACACCAAAAGTAAAGTAGTTTTTAATTTGTAGAAGAGGACACAACAGCTTCGCGTGCAACGGATAAGTCAAAAAGAGGTATAAAGAACTAATATAATAATTAATCCAAAATATTTTCTTCAATAAATGGATATAAGTTCATTAAGAATTTATATGACCTTAATTCAAATCTTAATAGTAAATGTTAAAGTTCATCTTTTTAGAGCCCAAAACCTGCAAGTTGTTGGAAGTTCAAAGAGCTAGTGTTCACTGCAAACAACTGAAAGCAGGCAATAATATGACGAATTATCACTCGCTGTTTCGCTCAATAATTAAAATAACGATATTAGATAACGATGCTTTTTGAAATTATTTGTTTAAAATATTTCGTTCGGCTGCATGAGCACACAATGTAAAAACTGTTGTATATTGAAGTCTTGAAGATTGTTTTCGGACTTTATATAGCTGTGCTACCAGGCGAACTGAGATCGTGGCTAAAACGTTTTGGAAGGAAGAGGTTCATCGCGAATTGGAAGCACTCGATATGCTTGATAGGTGGTCGTTTAAAAATGAAAAAGAATGCCAACTAGCAGGATCATATGAAGATGCAATGGAGTATGCTGATAAAGTCCGAAGTCTGAGCTTGTATCAGCATGAATGTGCACAGCATTGTAAAGAAAGAGGTAATATATACCCATTAATTACTCAAATGCCCATCTGATCTATACGAGTATCCAGGGAAACCAGAAATCTCCCCTCCTGCCCTTTCCCAAGGTGAGCAAAAGTGTCCTTTTAATATAAATGATAACAATAATAAGACTGTTAAAAAAGAGAGAAAACAACTGTAAATTAGAGGATCAGTTAATATTGGGTAAGACAATTTTTCATTCTATGCCTCTGTATATAATTCTATTTGTACAGAGAAATAGCAATTAAATGAGCTGAAATTTGAAATTCATCGAAATCCCATCCAAGAGGCGTGGCAGCGAAAATTTTGTTCGACAGCCATTACGGTTCGCATTATCCCCCCATCACCCTGCCATCGCTCTGGCATCCCTGCTTGCATTCATCCTTAAAACTTTATAAAAAGCGTCCCATAAAACCTAAATATTGTTGCTTTCAGGGTGTGGAACATTATACGTTGCAGATGGTAATTGGAAGCTCAGGCATCTACATTGTATGTGGAACGTTCCAGTAAAGGTTGACGGTTTTGGAGCGATTAAGTATCCGAGCGTATGCCCACTATCACCTGTGAGAGGTAAAGCTTTCTGTACCGTCCACGTTGAAGTAGCAAAGAAATTGAATATATCGTCTAATTTAAAAGAATTTTTGAAAGAGTGTGATAAGGACAAAACTGATAGTGAAGGTATGGTACTTCAGATCTTTAATTCTTAAATTTAAATCACTCATTGCCATATTTAACAACGGGGGGCGAAATTCCCAGTGAATTCACCGCGCCCTTTAAGAAATTCGCCCCCTCTAGAATATTCGCCTTTCATTTATGAATTTCGCTCTCCCTTAATTTAGTCACTTGAAATAAGTTATCAATTGTAACCAATACAAGTTTACATACGAAGGACTAAAGACGCTTTCAAACACATTCTATGCATTTTTTGTCATTCCTAATTTATTGTTAAACGTAACCACTGCGGCGGTTCTGTGACGGCTATTGTTAAAATTGCTTTGTCAAAACTTGTTTTTCACTGACATCATTACTCATTTAATTTGCTAAATTTCAATCGTATCTTACACTAGCGCGTTGCTTACTATGGTGGTCTCAGCCATTTATTTGTTGTTGACAGATATGATCGAATTGATCGAATTTCGATATATAAACTGTTCTTAGACTTAGTTTGTACAAGTCAAAGAAATATCTGTCTAAAGCTGTCGTTGTGAGAGCATGCAACACTCCGCAGTGCACAACAAATTTCACCCCACCGCCTGAAATTCCTGTGACACCGGCATAGTCGCCGAAAGGAGGTGATTTACAAGCCTATATAATCACTGATAGTCAACAATATTTCTACTATAATTATATAAATGATCAATATCAAGAACCCAGCGGAGAGTAAAATCCTTGAGTCCCCTCCCCCCAATATTTTTTGTATCACTGAGCACATGGTCGGCTCTTGTCACGTCGGGGTACACGGCTTTGGTATTCATATACTTCTAGCGATTTCAGTGTCAGAGAAGCAGAATAGTATATTCCTTAACAGAAGTTCAATGCTAATTCTCCAAATTTGTATTTAGAAGTGTCAGGCATGGTGTTAAGGAGCGCAAATAAACCACTTGATCACGATGCCATAGAACATCAACTGGAGGAATTGGCAAAAACGAGTGATTCTAGCCCTGCTGATGCCACAACATTTCAAGGTTTACTTAGAACGATGGCTATTTCAATGTGAATTTTCTTTCCCCTCAAATAGATTGGATTCTAAAATTAGCATATTATTGCAATCATGCAAATATACTTTCACATTGTTTCGACAGGCACTAAATCCTTTTTGTCAGAGAACCCTGGGTTTTTGGAAAACAACGATACGTTAGTTGCTGAAGTTGAGTGCAACAAAGATACTGGCGGAAAAGTGACATTGCAGTCCTGGTCCAGAGGGTCATTCTGGCTAGTCACAAGTGGAGGAATCATTGAGTATTTCCAACCGTTGTATAAGTATAAGTTCTTACGTTGTTTATTTTAGAGCAATTTGAAGCATGTTTTTGAAGAGCCCAGATTATATTTGAAAAGTACTCCCTATAATATAAATGGTTTAGTGATTGTACTGTGTATCAAGGACACTACAATAGATATATATGTGAACTATATATGTCCATATATTATGACGAAATATCCGTACACATGCCCTGCATGCACGGATATAAATTTTGCTGAGTTATCCTGTTGTGTAATATCCTTGTCCATTATTTTCCTTTTCAAAAAAGGTAATTGTGCCCTTGTGGCATTCAAGTAACATGTGCCTAATTGTCTATAATATTAACATTGTAGATCTGAATCGCCTACCCAAGCATTCATCATCTTTATTTGCTGGATCACTCTACAATTTAAGCCAATGCTTGATAACGGAGCATCAGAAGATGAAGTAAGAACAGCAATACAGAACACTGTACTTTCGTATGACAATATGTGTCATGTCGACACCATGAAGATAGCACGAAAAGATCTCCCACTCCCAGCACCTCTTAACACAGCTTGGAATGATATTGGGAAAGTAATTGACAGGCTTCATTTGCGAAACCACAAAGATAAACGTTGTAAAGTCAATTACAATCCGGATGGAAAAATTCCAACCACTTACAACTCAATGGCAGCCGAGCAAACCTTTGTCTGGGCAAGCAAAATGAAGAAGATTGTTTGTGCCATGCCACGATTGCACCACTTTTTCTACATACATCGTGCAATCAAACGGAGAAACGCATACACCGAGAGATGCCATTTGCAAAACAAAACACCAGTCCTTCCAAAGTTGACCAACACCCATTTTAATAAAAATACTGAAAATTAAGCAATAGGTACTGTATATAGTAACATGACAGTCTGATGAAAATCATTAAAAGTTTCATATATAAAAAAGAATTAATATGTCTTAACGCAACCTAAGTATATATATATACGTTCCGTCCCTTTATGAAGCATGCATGTGAATCTGATACACGGATGTATACCACCTCTTTCCCAGTATTATACCATCAACCTGCCACACCTTCGATTAAAAAATATTGAAGTCAGTGCTACATCTTTGACTTTTTGCTTGCCCTTTTCGGGGCAGATGGCTTGAATGATTTGGTAAGCGCATCTTCGAGGTCATCTTTCCTTTTTCCGTTTCCCTTATCTGTAAAATACAGACGATTAATCAGAAATTCACTGGTATATATATATACATAATTAACTCCGCCACATCATGTTTTCACGCGGGTTAATTGGTTGTCCATGGGTTCGTTCGTTCGTTCGTTCGTTCGTTCGTTCGTTCGTTCGTTCGTGTGTGAGTATGATAACTCTGAAATTATTTTAATACAAACGTTTAGGGAGCTAATGCATTATAGCCATCGGTTAAGGACAATTGTTGTTCTCTTTATTCTCTCTTTCTTTATTCTCTCAAGGGCGATTATTCTCTTTTAGTTATCTTGCTCAGAGACAGTATAAATAAACAAACAAACAAACAAACACACAAGCAAACACAGGTGAAAACATGGCAAACTGGCGGAGGTGTGCTGCCCCCGATTGCGCTAGTTTACCTTTACGAGGTTTTGTAACGTCCAACGAAGATGTTTTGGGTTCAGTAGACATTGTTCGGTCATCGTTTCCCGCACAGCTAGAAGTTGCTTCAGTCATAGTTTCAGCAACAATTGCATTTACAGTGCTAATTGGAGAAGGGCCTGCAGAATCCAACACGATAACACCCGTCTGGCAATCTTTATCCAATTTTTTCACTTGGTTCTGTTTACTGAGTGCATGCATTCAGTTGTGAATTGCGTCAAGTTCGTTGATTTTCTCTTGCAGTTCCTCTTTGTGCCTTTCTTTGAGATCCGCTATCTCGTTAAGGTGCGCGTCTTGCATTTGGCTCATTCTAGCCCGAAACCTTTCTTCCACCTCCCTAATTTCTTGATTTAATTCACTTGATCCGTGCTCATGTTCACTTGATTCTGGTAGCTCAGAACTAAAAAAATCTTCATCATCACCTTCAGCATGTTGATCGTCGTTTGTTACTAAAACACATGGAGTGAAAACATATATTACTATTTAACAATTAGATTATGAGCTCAAGATTTCTATGAGGTGATAGTTGATGAGGGCAAAGCCCGAATGATGGCTGTTTCGCTACGACAATTAGATAGCGAGTAGCGTAGCCAATCAAATTACAGCATTTGTAATAGTATACTAGTATGATACTACTAAATAGGCTTATATTAGTATTTAGTAGAATCATACTAGTATACTATTGCAAATGCTGTAATTTGATTGGCTACGCTACTCGCTATCTATAATTGTCGATAGATAGCGAGTAGCGAAACAGTCATCTCATAGACCGCGATTTTTAACGAATTTATTTCAATAAACTATGAAAAACGTTTTGAAATACTGTTTTCTTGCTGGTTTCTACTAAAACAATTAGATTATTCGCTCTCGATTTCAATGAGATGATAGTTCATTCGGGCTTCGCCCTCATCAACTATCACCTCATAGAAATCTTGAGCTCATAATCTAATTGTTAAATATAGTACGTCTGCAGTACACAATGTATTAAATTGTTGCTTTTAGCTTCTCATAATATGCTTAGCTTTCATGTAGAAAACATAACTTGTATATAAAACGAAACGAAAACGGCTTTTGTGTCTCCTCGCCGTGTTTGAAAATGATCATAATTATGGAATTACAATTTTTGCTTAACATTGTTGATCTCTCTGTTGGAACGAATCAATAACGACACGTAAATCACCAGAAAAATTCTAACATCAGAAGCATTGGAAAGATAAGGATTCAGTGGTTTTACCAGGCACTTTGTCATTTTTGTGTCTTTCACGTTCTCTAGATCGGTGTCTTCCTTCCACGCTCCATTAATGGCAATTTGCTGTGACATGTCTCTCGTTTGATTCGGATTAAAAGCATGCATGCAGTATAAATGAACTGGTAAGACGTTTCCGCTATTCCTTATAAGGGTATAAAAAAAACAATCAAACCTATCGACGAACATCGATCGCTGATTTTAGGTACGTTTGCACACTGCGATTTGTCGGGCCGATTTCAGATGCACGCTGATAATATTTCAAAAGTACGTTGCATGACGACATCTGATGACTTCATAAACTGAAAATATTCACTTTATCATCGAGAAAAACATGAAATCGGCTCGACAAATCGCGGCGTGTAAACGTACCTTTAATCAACAATTGCAATGGTCTTATGGGTTTATGCAGAGTTATATGCATCATGTACTTACAGCTGTCCAATTCAGCCAACAATGTACTGGAAATTTGAGATCTTGGAATCTTTAGACAGGACTGCTGATTTCTATCCCCGCCAAAAACGCTTCTAAAATTGCCATTTCCCCCAGGATTCTTTGACACAAGATCTTTAATCTTTTTTTGACCAGTAGAGATCCCAGCATCTTTTAACACCGCACATGCTCTTACGAAATTCAAATGTAGGCAATCCCCATACACTGATTGTCTTGCATCAACTTTTGGTTTTAATAGATTGGATACCTATAAAACCAATGCATTTATATAAGAGAGAAAAAATTGCCCTAACTTTTCTGCATGAAAGATTGCCATTTCTTTGTGATTTTACCATTGGTTGTATACATTCAATATCGGAATCACAATTTTCCCATCATTCATTTAGCGCTCAAATTGTATAAATTTGACTATTGTCTGCGACAACCTCAATTGAAATAGCTGTTATTACATATATGCGTATTGGTACCGTACCTCTTTTGGTGTAATTGTTGTCGATGCTTTTACAATCTCCACAAATCGTTTCAGGAGATTTTCTACTTGATCGACCCTCTGCGAATTTCCGTAAAACTGCCGCACGTATGGAATGAACTTTGTGTCAATGTAGTTATCCAGATCGATGGCATCTAATATTGACGAATCATCGACCAAGTTGACAATCTATAAAACAAGGTGAAAAGAAGATACAGGAGTGATATAGTATAAAAACCTATTTTCGCATAGTTTCATGCATAACCGTTATATCTTTCTACCAGTTCATCCCATACAAGTTACTTAATAATAATTGAAAAAATCAACATAATAGCACTCTTATAAAACTGATGAAGTTAAAGGTAAAAAGTAGGAGCAAATATTAAAATTTTAACGTACGTACGTCGAAATTAACAACATGTTAAAAACCACAGTTGTCTAAAATTTACATGGTCTATTATTCAGAATCCGACCGGCAAATGGACGTATTGATAAAGTATATTCCTGGCCCTAGTAATCACGCCAAACTATGCAGAATAACTTTAAAGAGAGAGATAGACTAAATAATTACCTTCTCAGAGCGAAATAGCGGTACACAGGGTATATGCTACCTAAACGATTAGGCAAGCCATGCAACCTTTCATTGAAGAAATCAACGTGTACACTGACATTCACGTGATTCATGTCACATGCCATATTAATGATGTCAGGAATACAACGTGTATTTGATAATCTAAAAATTATTTGCTTCTGCCCCAAAAAGTCAAGTCTGCTGTCAACAATTTTCTCAAACCATATCGGGGCAGTTCGTTCAAAGGACCTATAAAATCATACAACAAACGCTCAATGAGCTTTAAAGGCCTGCAAGGATGGATACGTTACTCGAGCTCGTATACGTTTGTACTCCATAAAATATTTTATGGCTAATATTTTCCCAACTAAAAATGAATACCTCATATCATCATCCAGGGTAAAGTTTACGGTTAAAATAAAGGTAGTTTCTGGAAGTTCCACACCACCACTTTTGGTCTGTTTCCCTCCTCTTTGAAATGTAGATACCAGGGCTTTAGCAACCGTAGACGGATGTGTAGGATCATCCCAACAAACTGGTATCGTTGTTTTCATCAGTTCTGTCGAGATTGACTCACTTGATGATTGAGAAATAAATTTCCCGCCAAACAGCTCATTGATCATTCTAAGTGATGTTGACTTCCCACTTGATGGCTCGCCAACTGCCATTGGTACACAACATGATCCTATCGAATATTGTAAATATATTTTACATCACCAGCATGAATGAATGATGCATTGGATACAATCCATGTCTATTTTGCTCTTTCATGGCCAGTATTAATTTGAATGATAACTAGTGATCCAAGGATAGTGCAAAGTTTCACTTTCAAAGGGAAAAAATCTATGTCACATTATATCGACTAAGCGTGGTCTGTGACATGCGTAATTGCTGTGCATGTATGTCGCAGCGGTTCATAAAACTGTTGAAATGAAATTATATAGCTATTATATAAAGTCAGCAAACACTGCATGGTTGAATGGAAGTATGTCAAGTTGTCAACACTTTAGACAGCCAAATACATTTTGTTCAATCGTACATCACAATTTTTTTGAATTCTTTATTTCCCCTTTTAATATTTGTAATCAGTATTTGACATCTATAGACTATACCATCGTATAAAATGCATGCATGAACGGCGAGTCATATGCGTTCTTGTCTTTAATATAAGTTCATTTGATTTTGTATTGTAAAGATTGTGACATATTTTTAGTCTCGTTGACATTTGTTTTATATTTCCCAAGGTCAACCTCAAAATCGCGACTTACTTCCTTGTTAATATTTAGAAATACTAGATTCTCGTTTGTATTATAGGTTTTGATTTGGCATTGATAAGTATTGATTTGCTTGTAAGATTGCTTGTAAGATTGCTTGTAAGATTGCTTGTAAGATTGCTTGTAAGATTGCTTGTAAGATTGCTTGTAAGATTGCTCGTAAGATTGCTCGTTAGATTGCTTCGATCAAGAGATCACAATTTTGCACCCAACTGATGCTAGACTTGCGATCAAAGTCTGTGTCGATAACGCGTGGGTTATCTCCTCGTCTTTCGCTTTTAAATAAAGCTCCATCACCTCCCTGACGAGTGAAGGGATTGTCGTCAATCTCACAGAAAAAATGTCCATCTTCTCGACAAAAAAGTGAATATATAAGACACAAATATTACACTTGATAAAATATTTGTAAAGTGAAACCAAGAATTGCTTAGCTGCGCATTAATATAAACAATGGCTGATGCAACACTTTAATATAAACCTGGAATCTTACTACCGGAATCTGTGCAGAATGTATAGTTGTGAGAATTTTAGCGTCGAAGCTTGTTTTACTAATTATTTGCCTAATTCAGGGATTTCAATGTTATTGTATGTATAAGAATGTATAAGTAAAAATCAGGCTCAGCGACAGCGTGAACAAAACATTTTGTCTGGCCTC
Source organism: Trachythela sp. YZ-2020 (assembly GCA_016169945.1). NCBI lineage: Eukaryota > Metazoa > Cnidaria > Anthozoa > Malacalcyonacea > Clavulariidae > Trachythela > Trachythela sp. YZ-2020. The sequence goes on along the minus strand of JADLSH010000230.1, from coordinate 119,488 downwards.
ATATTGAATTACTGAATATATTTTTGCATCAAATAATTACTACTTATACGAGGTATTATTTTGGTATTATGTTGTTCAAGCTGGTTTGAGATTCCTTGTTCAGCCCTGTTTAATGTTTGTTTGTTTAACATTATAAATATTTACTACCGTCTACGTACTCTACGGAATACATGCAGGCAGTCCGCACGGCAGTTATTTATAGTCAATATTTATATCAAATCGGCAAATGAATACAAGAAAAAATATTGCAATAATGAATATTCGACCCATTCAGTATTGTCTATTGAATATATAAATGACAAAACGCACTACTAATCCAAAAGGCCAAAATGAAAACGTTTATTTATAAATTTGATCGTATTTCCATCACATTCCCACTCCCAGCTGCCACCATTGTGCGGTAAATATTTCGTATTTTCGTTCCGTGATATTATTAGATCAGTGGACTTGAACGCACGTGTTCATAGCTACCGGGGGAGTTAGCAACCCAATATTATATATAAAACGATTGTTATGATGTAGACGTTTAATACCACAACCCAAATGTTGTTCGTAAATCTAATTAAACACTGCATGAATACAACCGAATTGAGCTATATGACAACTTGAAAGTGCTTAAAAAAGTTTCAACCCCAAAGTTTAACAGATACGGTATTAATAGAGAATCTTCGCCAACACCCCCCGGAAAGTTTACACTATGATGTATCTATCTATCTATCTATGTATGTATCTATGTATCGCTCATGTGAATTTTCGCCCCTCATCACAATACTGCAAAGTTAAAAACTTTGCACTAAAAAGCAGCCCAAATCGACCTGGTATTAATCGAAACGTGTCAAACAGGCGAGCTAGCGTTTTCATCTTAGCGAATCCGTTAACAGCCGCTGGCTGTAGTATAGTATCCGTGATATTATTGAACATAATGCACTATAATGCACCATCTGTAAATACAGTTCTATAATTCTAGCAAAGAATTGGAATTACAAAATACACGAAATGGCATATGTAAAGTATTTAATACACGTACCTATCACATTCAGGACATTCCGGTAGTGAAATGGAGAGATTCCACCAGCAAGAAACATAAGGAACGCAAAAAAATTCTCCCCAAAGAATTTTTTAGCCTCTGCAATGAACGTAGCCCAGGAAAATCTCTCCACTGGGATCTCAAATGCAATTGGCGAACAACATAAATATTCCTTCACAGTTCACACACTTATCACTCAGTGCACTCTGCATGCATTTCAAGTAGGGTACCATAAAAACAAATCTCTGCTCTTGTTTTGGTATTGGTTGACCTTTACCATTTAGCTAGAATAAATTGAAAAAATACGTCATCAAAGACAATGGCAAGTCATAGCCGTTTTAGTAATCAGACGCATGAATACTGCATGGTTAATATTCAATATAATAGTTTATAATATAATATTATAATATTAGTATTATAATAGTTTAGTTGGCCGATTTCACAAGACAGTTTTGATTTTATGCAAGTTTGAAATGAAAGCTAACGATTTTGACTATTATCACAGGGCAAGCGTACAGGTGACATAATTTAGATGATGCAATATCTTTAATCAGCTTAATTTTGCGAACAAATGGCGTGCGTTAATGTTCTCTATGTAGATCACGCGTACACATTTTTGTATATATATCGTCTGTTCTATAGACCAAAAATATAACATTTTATCTTTCCGTTTTCAAATGTATACAAACAATTAAGTTACATATATATATAGATCAGGGGGTTGAAATGTGTGGTGCATGATGGGAACGACGAGGAAAATTTGACTAACCTTCATCGTTCCCACAATGCACCATTATTTTTTTCAAACATCATTCAGGGACTGAGTACAAGTCTGCCAATAACCCACTCACTCCGGCATCTCGTGGATAGCTTTTTGTTCTTACTACGTTATGACGTCATACTGTGTATATGCAACTAATAAGCAGTGACACGTGCGATATCTGAAAAGATAAAATTTTCGCGAGCACGAAGATTGTCGTGCATGACCTTTCTGTGACCAAAGGAAAATATTCTAGAGTGAGTGTGGACAGATCTAAACGGTAAATATCGTTCTTTTTATTACTGAAAGTGCAAACATGTCAGCGGGTATATTCAGTATAAGAACATCAAAAGTTAAAGGTCCATGTCTCCCTGTTTATTGATCGTTAATCCTAACCCTGACATTAACCGCTGACCTTAGACAGCTAGGCATCAATCTATATCCAACGTCAACGTTACGCATAACTCCTTAATATCTTTTAGTAAAAAATGGTCTAAAACAAAATCAATTCAAGAGAACAGCATCCTTTAAAGTCCAACATTTTTTAGATTTTATCTTGTCTTGACTAAAGAATTTTGGCATGATGTTATTCTTCGGAAAATGATTTTGTATATTTAGTTAAGTGGCGTCAAACGGATATGGCCCGTACTTGAGATAACTTCTTACATAGTATTGACTGTATTGTTAAACCAGGGACCCTCCGGCTTATTTCTTATCACATCTTGTTCTATAATACTCTGCTCTGTAGTGACGTTCAACCTATTTTAAAGATTTTATACTTTGCTGCATGCCCCTATGAACATATTCGAAGGCCACAGGCTATGCTCGAGACTTTCGACCGATATACACGCCCAAAATACCAGGAAATTTTAAAAAGCTATTAATTTGTCCGAATGGGTAACCAGTATTCATGCGTCTGATTACTAAAACGGCTATGACTTGCCATTGTCTTTGATGACGTATTTTTTCAATTTATTCTAGCTAAATGGTAAAGGTCAACCAATACCAAAACAAGAGCAGAGATTTGTTTTTATGGTACCCTACTTGAAATGCATGCAGAGTGCACTGAGTGATAAGTGTGTGAAGGAATATTTATGTTGTTCGCCAATTGCATTTGAGATCCCAGTGGAGAGATTTTCCTGGGCTACGTTCATTGCAGAGGCTAAAAAATTATTTGGGGAGAATTTTTTTGCGTTCCTTATGTTTCTTGCTGGTGGAATCTCTCCATTTCACTACCGGAATGTCCTGAATGTGATAGGTACGTGTATTAAATACTTTACATATGCCATTTCGTGTATTTTGTAATTCCAATTCTTTGCTAGAATTATAGAACTGTATTTACAGATGGTGCATTATAGTGCATTATGTTCAATGATATCACGGATACTATACTACAGCCAGCGGCTGTTAACGGGTTCGCTAAGATGAAAACGCTAGCTCGCCTGTTTGACACGTTTCGATTAATACTAGGTCGATTTGGGCTGCTTTTTATCATTCAAATTAATACTGGCCATGAAAGAGCAAAATAGATATGGATTGTATCCAATGCATCATTCATTCATGCTGGTGATTATTTTTAAGTGTAAAATATATTTACAATATTCGATAGGATCATGTTGTGTACCAATGGCAGTTGGCGAGCCATCAAGTGGGACGTCAACATCACTTAGAATGAGCGGGAAATTAATCACGACAGAACTGATGAAAACAACGATACCAGTTTGTTGGGATGATCCTACACATCCGTCTACGGTTGCTAAAGCCCTGGTATCTACATTTCAAAGAGGAGGGAAACAGACCAAAAGTGGTGGTGTGGAACTTCCAGAAACTACCTTTATTTTAACCGTAAACTTTACCCTGGATGATGATATGAGGTATTCATTTTTAGTTGGGAAAATATTAGCCATAAAATATTTTATGGAGTAAAATGTATACGAGCTCGAGTAACGTATCCATCCTTGCAGGCCTTTAAAGCTCATTGAGCGTTTGTTGTATGATTTTATAGGTCCTTTGAACGAACTGCCAGGATATGGTTTGAGAAAATTGTTGACAGCAGACTTGACTTTTTGGGGCAGAAGCAAATAATTTTTAGATTATCAAATATCGGATTCTGAATAATAGACCATGTAAATTTTAGACAACTGTGGTTTTTAACATGTTGTTAATTTCGACGTACGTACGTACGTACGTTAAAATTTTAATATTTGCTCCTAAGAGTGCTATTATGTTGATTTTTTCAATTATTATTAAGTAACTTGTATGGGATGAACTGGTAGAAAGATATAACGGTTATGCACGAAACTATGCGAAAATAGGTTTTTATACTATATCACTCCTGTATCTTCTTTTCACGTTGTTTTATAGATTGTCAACTTGGTCGATGATTCGTAAATATTAGATGCCATCGATCTGGATAACTACATTGAAACAAAATTTTTCAAACTTTTCCTACAGATCCTAGTTTCATTAGTTGGTCAGATAACTTAACATAGGAAACAATCAGTTGTAACGTAGCAATTGACCTAGACTTTCGGACCTTTCAAAAGTCCTCTTCAACCGACTTCACTCGTGCTTCTATAAAAAGGCGGACTTGTGGCAAGTCTACAATTGACCACGATACTTTTAATACATAAATGAATTTTTGTTTATCTAGTTTCATAAAATATTTGTCTTACCTGTTCAAAAGGAGTTTTTTTCCCAATTGTTTTGCTCTTTTTTCCCTCTCAATCACATACGCCAAAGTCCAAAGAAAATTTCTCCTTGCAGCCGATGTTAGGGGCTATTCCTTATACTCCCAAAAAACGCAATCTTCAAAAATTCGGTTAAACGTCAACGCAAAAGGACAGCGAAAATTTCTTAATAACATTTGGCAACAAAATAAAAGTAAGAACCGAACTGGTTTTGATTTTAGCTATATGTGCTGTCCTAAAACCCTATTGCTGTATGTCACGTCCTTATTACCTTATTACCATTACTCTATTGCTGAGCGTGCTGTCCTTATTACCTTGTTACCATTACTCTATTGCTGAGCGTGCTGTCCTTATTACCTTATCACCATTACTCTATTGCTGAGCGTGCTGTTCTTATTACCTTATTACCATTACTCTATTGCTGTGTGTGCTGTCCTTATTACTTTATTACCATTACTCTATTGCTGAGCGTGCTGTTCTTATTACCTTATTACCATATTACCATTACTCTATTGCTGTGTGTGCTGTCCTTATTACCTTATTACCTTATACCATTACTCTATTGCTGTGTGTGCTGTTCTTATTACCTTATTACCATTACTCTATTGCTGAGCGTGCTGTTCTTATTACCTTATTACCATATTACCATTACTCTATTGCTGTGTGTGCTGTCCTTATTACCTTATTACCTTATACCATTACTCTATTGCTGTGTGTGCTGTCCTTATTACCTTATTACCATTACTCTATTGCTGAGCGTGCTGTTCTTATTACCTTATTACCATTACTCTATTGCTGTGTGTGCTGTCCTTATTACCTTATTACCTTATACCATTACTCTATTGCTGTGTGTGCTGTTCTTATTACCTTATTACCTTATTACCATTACTCTATTGCTGAGCGTGCTGTTCTTATTACCTTATTACCATATTACCATTACTCTATTGCTGTGTGTGCTGTCCTTATTACCTTATTACCATATTACCATTACTCTATTGCTGTGTGTGCTGTCCTTATTACCTTATTACCTTATTACCATTACTCTATTGCTGTGTGTGCTGTTCTTATTACCTTATTACCTTATTACCATTACTCTATTGCTGAGCGTGCTGTTCTTATTACCTTATTACCATTACTCTATTGCTGTGTGTGCTGTCCTTATTACCTTATTACCTTATTACCTTATTACCTTATTACCATTACTCTATTGCTGTGTGTGCTGTCCTTATTACCTTATTACCATATTACCATTACTCTATTGCTGTGTGTGCTGTCCTTATTACCTTATTACCATATTACCATTACTCTATTGCTGTGTGTGCTGTCCTTATTACCTTATTACCATTACTCTATTGCTGTGTGTGCTGTTCTTATTACCTTATTACCTTATTACCATTACTCTATTGCTGAGCGTGCTGTTCTTATTACCTTATTACCATTACTCTATTGCTGTGTGTGCTGTCCTTATTACCTTATTACCTTATTACCATTACTCTATTGCTGTGTGTGCTGTCCTTATTACTTTATTACCATTACTCTATTGCTGAGCGTGCTGTTCTTATTACCTTATTACCATATTACCATTACTCTATTGCTGTGTGTGCTGTCCTTATTACCTTATTACCTTATACCATTACTCTATTGCTGTGTGTGCTGTTCTTATTACCTTATTACCATTACTCTATTGCTGAGCGTGCTGTTCTTATTACCTTATTACCATTACTCTATTGCTGTGTGTGCTGTCCTTATTACCTTATTACCTTATACCATTACTCTATTGCTGTGTGTGCTGTCCTTATTACCTTATTACCATTACTCTATTGCTGTGTGTGCTGTTCTTATTACCTTATTACCATTACTCTATTGCTGTGTGTGCTGTCCTTATTACCTTATTACCATTACTCTATTGCTGTGTGTGCTGTTCTTATTACCTTATTACCTTATTACCATTACTCTATTGCTGTGTGTGCTGTTCTTATTACCTTATTACCTTATTACCATTACTCTATTGCTGTGTGTGCTGTCCTTATTACCTTATTACCATATTACCATTACTCTATTGCTGTGTGTGCTGTCCTTATTACCTTATTACCATTACTCTATTGCTGTGTGTGCTGTTCTTATTACCTTATTACCTTATTACCATTACTCTATTGCTGAGCGTGCTGTTCTTATTACCTTATTACCATTACTCTATTGCTGTGTGTGCTGTCCTTATTACCTTATTACCTTATTACCATTACTCTATTGCTGTGTGTGCTGTCCTTATTACCTTATTACCATATTACCATATTACCATTACTCTATTGCTGTGTGTGCTGTCCTTATTACTTTATTACCTTATACCATTACTCTATTGCTGTGTGTGCTGTCCTTATTACCTTATTACCTTATTACCATTACTCTATTGCTGTGTGTGCTGTTCTTATTACCTTATTAACATTACTTACCATTACTCTATTGCTGTGTGTGCTGTCCTTATTACCTTATTACCTTATTACCATTACTCTATTGCTGTGTGTGCTGTCCTTATTACCTTATTACCTTATTACCATTACTCTATTGCTGTGTGTGCTGTTCTTATTACCTTATTACCATTACTCTATTGCTGTGTGTGCTGTCCTTATTACCTTACTCTATTGCTGGCTGTTCTTATTACCTTATTACCATTACTCTATTGCTGTGTGTGCTGTCCTTATTACCTTATTACCTTATTACCATTACTCTATTGCTGTGTGTGCTGTCCTTATTACCTTATTACCTTATTACCATTACTCTATTGCTGTGTGTGCTGTCCTTATTACCTTATTACCATTACTCTATTGCTGTGTGTGCTGTCCTTATTACCTTATTACCATTACTCTATTGCTGTGTGTGCTGTCCTTATTACCTTATTACCATTACTCTATTGCTGTGTGTGCTGTTCTTATTACCTTATTACCTTATTACCATATTACCATTACTCTATTGCTGTGTGCTGTCCTTATTACCTTATTACCATTACTCTATTGCTGTGTGTGCTGTCCTTATTACCTTATTACCATATTACCATTACTCTATTGCTGTGTGTGCTGTCCTTATTACCTTATTACCTTATACCATTACTCTATTGCTGTGTGTGCTGTCCTTATTACCTTATTACCATTACTCTATTGCTGTGTGTGCTGTTCTTATTACCTTATTACCTTATTACCATTACTCTATTGCTGAGCGTGCTGTTCTTATTACCTTATCACCATTACTCTATTGCTGTGTGTGCTGTCCTTATTACCTTATTACCATTACTCAATTGCTGTGTGTGCTGTCCTTATTACCTTATTACCATTACTCTATTGCTGTGTGTGCTGTCCTTATTACCTTATTACCATTACTCTATTGCTGTAATGGTTTTGTCCTGTTGCGATTTGCTTGCGGTTTTAACTAATCATCCATTGATGATGACTATCACGATGTTAACGTTGAGCGGAAAGTTAGATGGATATCGTGGATCGGTGGATATTTCCTTGGACTTATCAGATATTTTCCTTTGTTTTTCTTTACTCGCTCTTTTGGTCATGAATATTGATCGATATTTGGCTACATATTATCCTATCTTTCATCGTACATCCGTGACGAAGGGCAGACTTTTAACTCTTCTTGCAATACTAATTATTTTCGAGCTTATTTTTGGAGTGATATCTGTAAACGACTTTGTTATTTCTACCCAAGTGCATGGTCTAATTTTATTTACTATTCTCGCTCCTCCAATGTTATTCATCAACTACAAACTGTTTACAATCGCCAGGAAATGTCGTAGAAACAACGGAATATCACCCGAGATGAAAAAGAGGTTTTCTTTGAAAAATATATCGAGTTGCTTGCTAGCAGTCGCTTGTTTTGTTGTACTATCCATTCCGTCGTTCGTCTACATTGGACAAAGGATAAAGTCGAATAAGAAAGGGATATTTGATGATACAGAACTTGTACGATTCTGGGGCAGAACAATAATTTCAATGAATAGTACATTTAACTGCTTAATCTTTTACTGGAAAAACAAGACTTTACGCGCAGAGGGACTGAAAGTTATTAATAAAGGCATGAAGACATGTCGACGGTCGCAATCCTAGTCTGGCCATTAAATCTTCTTCAAAAAGACGTTTAACTTTCGAAAGGAATTCTTACATAGCCATGGCTGTCCATTTTGACTTTAGAATTTTGATTTTTGCCCTCACTGACTTCTCGTGGTCTATTTTACAATACCCTGGTCTGGCTGGTCATAGTGAATGTGAGCAATACACGTATATGTCTACTGAAAACTCTTAAACCTGCAGCACTGCATGGTCATCATAACATATGTGATACCAACTTGAACAAAACCGAAAGAATTCAAGAACATACAAAAGTCAGAACAAGAGATGAAAATAAATTTATATATACGGTATAGTGAGACAACAGTCAAACATGTATATAACAGCCAGCTGCCGGACTCTAGACACTAGACGCTTAATGGCCGCTGTATGCCTCCATGAGAACACTAAAATACTCTGGTTTCTTCCTAACACTGCGCCATTGGATGGCCCTCATTGGATCTCTATGAAAAGAGTTTAGAACTGATCTAGAATAAAGTTAGTTTAGTTTAGGTTTTCCTCTTGTAAGGAACACTGGACCAATAAAGGATTAAGGATGGTCCTTACTGGATCTCTAGGAAGAACAGTTTAGAACTGATTAGAGCTTTCCAGTACAAATAAAGTTAGTTTAGTTTAAGTTTCATCTTGTAAGGAACACTGGATCTGAAATCTTAAAGGATTAAGGATGGTTCTTACTGAATATCTAGGAGGAACAGTTTATAGAACCGGTATAGCTTTCCAGTATAAATAAAGTTAGATAAATTTAGTTTTTAATGAACTGTTTTAGTCTAACACACATCTTAATGTGCTTTACTCTGTTGACGATGTAAGATGAAACGTGTAAGATGAAACGTGCTTAGCGCTTGGGTCACCTGTACTCTCTAGTGTATAATATTAAACTATATTTTGAAATTGAATGACAAACTTTCATTTATCAGTCTCGCCCTCTCAGGATCTCTCAAGTTGTTTTCCAAAACTGCATACTAATAACTGCCGAAACAGATGTTTAACTATAACTAGATATGTATACTTTGTATATAACTTACAAAATATTACATCGATCTGCATGTATACCACGCCATGAAATTAAAAGGTAGAAAAGGGAGGAGGCGTCGATAAAAACCCCTGAGGAAAAGAAAAACAATGAAAATATATGAAAAAGCTATAGCCTAGTTTCTGGCCTTCCAGACGCGAGCGTGAAATTTACGGGCGAACTGATGCGCGCTAGAAGGCCTAGCACATTTTGCAAATCCTTACTAGTCAATTCTTCGTACCTGAGTTGAAATAAATTAAATGTAAAATTATATACAAAAACACCTCGCCCGAAATCAATACATCACTCACGATTCTTACAAATAATATGTACAAGTTGATTTATGTAAATGTACATAGCTCTTTCATAGCCAAGTTCCTGCAACGCTTCCAGAAATATCATCATGGGCTATTGAGCCATATTTTCGTGAAAGAGACCTTTGCATTAGATCATTTTATCCTAGCTGTATCTGGTATTTTACATTGTCTGTTATTATAACGGTATTTCGTAAGTATGTTACAAAATAATAACAATTAAGATAAAAGCAGATCTCATGCAATCAGGAAAACGAGGCCTTGGAGGCAAGGTGGAATAAGTTCATTAAGACCGAGCGAGACTTGTACATATAAGACATGTTTATGTACTCTTCAGTAGCCCCTTTTGCAGACACAGTATACGTACTCTCATGAGTATGTCTCGAAAGTGCGGTGCCAGTGTGGGTCGAGTGTAGCAAATATACGGCGGTTGACTGTTGTGTAAAACTACCTGAAAAATACTTGGACGTTTCGAGCGAAGGCCCTTCGTCTGGAAGTTAGTAGTCAGTTGCCCTACTAACTTCCAGACGAAGGGCCTTCGCTCGAAACGTCGAAGTTCTCAAGAGTATATAGTCTTCTTTCCAGATGCTCTTTGTGGCCCACCGGCAGGCGCCCTTCCTCGGGACGCTCTAATATGAACGGAAGCGATGCAAATCATCCTTTCATAATAAACCCGAATTTCAAGAAATTACAGTAGATAAATTGTTATAGTAGCGATGTACATGCAGTATCACTGGAATTTTTTTCAAAATCCTTACTATGGAAATATCATGTATGGATCTTAGTTGGTAATATTGTGAAAATGGCAGTTAGTATGGAAATTATACTAATTCCATACTAATTTGCCATTTTCATACTATATGTAAATGATACACGTACATATTGATATAATATATACAAGGAAATACTATGGAAATATAATTTCCATAGTATGGATTTCAAAGATTTTCCCCAGTGTGTCCTTTCACTTCCGCAATGCTTGGTGCGCTGGAGTGAAAACCTGGGAAGTGGCTGAAAGCGAGAAGGCCCAGCACAATTCCCAAATTTGGCCTTCTATAGGAACTATTTTTGCCCTTCTATGAGTAAGACATAAACAGATCAAATACACTTAATTATAACTTACCATATATATACAATATAAATGAATCTGCATGCTTTCATTGATTTAATTTTTCGAATGCCATGTGTTGGAATAGCCTGAAATCAAGCGTTGACTCTTTTAGTGGTCTCAATTTTAAAATTAGATACGTTATAATAAAATATTTTCGTGAAAGTGTTCTCATGGTAATGAATTGTATATAATTATGTCATATAATATGTTCCAACAATATCACCTGCTGTCTATACTTCATATATATGTTCAGTTCTTCCGCAGAAGTCGATCAACGATGGAGTTCAACCTTTTCATCAACCTGTTATTCGTATTTGCTGTGAATGTATTGTTCTTTTTCTCAGGAATATGTTTAAATTCCTTGGTCATACTCAGTTTCTGGACTGATATTTTGATAATATATATTCAAATTATTTTATAGCCATTATTTCATGCTCAAAAGATTCTATTCCCCCTCCCCCCCTGGTGAAGGGTCATTATTCAAAAATTATTCAAGGCCCCTCAGAATATCCTCCGGCCCCCCACCTTGCATTAATAATGACTGGTCCCTATTGTGAAATGGAACTGAAATCAATTTGAAATTTATTTTACAATTTATTGGTTATTGACATATACACAGGAATCATACAAAAGATCGTTCATTGTTGAGTGTAAAACACTGCGATCAAACCTATTTGATAAGCAAAATACAAAATACAGCTCCACAGTGTATATGGCCCTGCAGAGTTAAATGGCCTGTTTATATGATCCCGGCTAGGCGGGACGGGATAGTTGCCGAGATCCCGCTTGTAATTGCTGCCGAGCGAAGCGAGGCAGCACACTATTCTTGACGTCTGATTGTTGTCCCAGAGTCCACTCGACCCAGTCTTCCGCGCGAGTTATGTATTTGCGAGAATCTCAACTTTTGTCGTTCTGGATGTCGGTTTTCCGGGGGATTAATTAAGCATTCAAGTTCGTTTGTAAAGTGAGGGGGTCGTAGAAAAATATATTGAATAATGCGCACGCATCTTCCCTTCGAATTCCATGTGATCACTGATCAAGATATATAATTTCTCAAATTCTGAATGAAAATCACGAAAACTCTCTGAAATATAAAGGCAAGTATGACTTTATTTCTTTCTGGTAATATACATCAAGGCACTGAAATTTTCAGTGTTCATTCTATCGGCGCTTCTTAATACAGCACAAAATAAACCGCTAATCGAGTGGTCAAATACAACCTTAAATAATGGTTTTACACGGAGATAAAATGTATTTAGAAGCTCTAAAAAATGGCTTAATAGTCCCAGATCCAGGTGTAGAACATTTGTCTATAGATAACTTACCAACAGTTGTTTGTGTTTCATGTTGTATGAACATGTCGAATAACTTTTCTTACAAGATATGGCAATCTGCGATCGACACATTTAATAATATTAATATATTGCCTGTACAGGCAACAACTAAATCACCTTTGATGTTAACTATCAGTGATCTACCCATTGTGGTCGAGCCCATTGAGGCACCAACTATCAGTGATCCGCCCGTTGTGGTCGAGCCCATTGAGGCACCAACTATCAGTGATCCACCCATTGTGGTGGAGCCCATTGAGGCACCAACTATCAGTGATCTGCCCATTGTGGTGGAGCCCATTGAGGCACCAACTATCAGTGATCCGCCCATTGCAGTTGAGGCACCAACAGACCAACTATCAATGATCTGCCCATTGTGGTGGAGCCCATTGAGGCACCAACTGTCAGTGATCCGCCCATTGTGGTGGAGCCCATTGAGGCACAAACTATTATTGATATGCCTGATGATGAAGAAAATGAAAGCCAATTTTGTTTGTTTAATTAACCCCTCCCCCTGCCCTACTTTTATTTTCATTCAGTTATGTTCTACTATGTTTCTACATAAATATCTCATGCTACCAATTATTTTTTTCCATAGTTTTCCAATTCTGACGGATGTGAATGGCGCTATGTTAACTGCTGGGTGAAACCAAATGGTTGTTACAGCCAAAATATAATATGGATCTATTACTGTACATCTCATGAAAATGGATGGGAGCTTCTGGATTAACAGAAGTGTATTTCTATTAATACAAGAATGCTGATTTACAAGATTGTATGGATATATTACAATACATCTAATGCAATGGGATATGGAATCTGCCATGTATTATTAAATTACTGTACTTGTTTCCAATCTACCATATGGATGTCAGGAACATTGTATATCAAGATATTACATACCTTTATATGTACAGTAACCTAACAGGTTATTGGACAATATGATGGCCAACAATGGACACTACCTGTACATGCTAAATAAATACAAAACATCTGCATATTGGACAACAAAAACAATGAATGGCACTGTCTTGTTTACCAATTGAAAAATACAGTAGACTATTATTACTTGGAAATAATATGAAAACTTGCAACAAACTAATCATATCACGTTAAAAGATATATGTTTGTTCTTCCTAATTATGTTCTTCTAGACGTTTTGACAAGTGAAGACAGTTTAAAACATTGGTACCAACAATCACGTGTAAATATGAAAATCCGAAGTACACTTTACAGTATATAGTAATTATTGCATTGTTAAACAAAATAAATTCATACATACAGTGTATATATAAGGCAATTTAAATAAATGAAGTTTTTTGGTATAATCAATCCCCAGGACTTTGGGCCGTAAGGCAGCACTTCCCTTGCGATAGTAACTTCTAGTATATGCTCTATTGAGTGTTTATATGATCCCGCTTCTATCCCGCCTAGACGGGATCCCGGCATCTGTTGCCGGCCAGGCGGGATGAACTTTTCTTCTGAGCATGCGTAAATCCCTTTTCTGCAAGAAAATATGACGTCAAGCACTTAACTGGCTTCATCCAGGCAATGTTTTTGTCCATATAAACACGCCATCCCGTCCAGGCGAGTTTCCCGGCAAGACGGGATGAAAACGTCCCGTCCTGCCTAGACGGGATCATGTAAACAGACCCTTACTTAATAAATGATACTGCCTTTTTGCTAAATCAAAGAATGAAACAAATGAGCCACCGCCCCTCCCCAATGGCCACGTATGTCTTCTAGATAATAATAAAGTATACAATTAACCAATATCTAGCAATATTTTATATAATCAGTATTTATAGTTCATATACGAACATACCGAAGTCGTCAACTGCCAAATACAAGACGCCATTTTGTAATGTTACTCTGTTACTCAAACCAATCCACTTATAATTTAGAACTTGCACTAACATGGACAATTTGATCACTGCAAAATTCAAATACAATGTGTAATAATTTGTATAAAATACCACACCACTACAAAATACTTCATGTCTTCATGACTATTCCACCACGGTTAATAGAACTTCTATTAACCGTGATTCCACAGAGACCATTATTCGATAAATTTGCAGAGGAGGGTGGACAGCTGTCACGTGAATTTCTCGACCAATGAAATCGCGCTATTTTTCCATCGTGTTTGTCAAAATTCTTGGTCGTGTAATTTGCATTGCACGCAGAAACACTTAAAAAATACATATTAATATTTTAAAAAATCTATAAAAAAGCAAGCGTGGCTTTCATATTATATAAGGACTTGCGATATCTGCGAAAACCTTTGAGGTAAGTGTCATTTTTAAACTTATTTTGAGCATCAAAGTTTGCCGTGTCTTCGTTACGTGATGACTCAAGGCCGCGTCTGTTTACAACTTTCAAAATAAAATATCTAGAATTCCCATGGTTCGATTTTTCTATTTTTTGCAAAAAAGTCAAGATAAATGTATAAACTAAAAATCTGCTGGAGGTCCCGGAGGTCCCGGCAGTTTTCGAGATTTTCGGTATTGAAGTGACCATACTCATTTCAACTTTTGCCAAAATGGCACCTTATTGCGCCTGACGACATTGCGCCACCAAAGCTTGTTTTCCCAATGAATCTTGAAACTTCTTTAATATAAAGAGCGTTATTCTTTAGAGTAAGCGTTAAAGTACTTTTGAATGAATTTTAGGAGATTTAGGAGTTATTTGCGTGTTGTTTAGAGATTTTATATCTGGGCTAGTGTCTGGCTCTGTCTGCAATTTTGTTGTCTGACGGCCCACTCGACTCGCAAATATCGAATATTTTGTCATTGTTATTCAATTTTTTTCCTGGAATGCATCCATGCTACTTCAATAACTATTGATCTACCTATGTGAGCAGTATTTTTAAGGGAAACGTTATTTTGATCTTTTATGTAGGCTGTACGTTGTCATATTGTATTAATCCGATGCCATTTCTGTCAACAATCTTTGAAGTTGAACATCTCGAATCTCCCCAATTGACGCAGTGATTGCTCGTATTTTTCTGAAGAAGTGGACTTTACTGTTTAAAATAAGTGCTGAGTTTTAGAATAAAATTTGTTGTTTCTTTACAGATTTGTATTTTGGTTTGAATTCTATCATTGTATTGTTAATTTGCCTTCTTGGTGGATATTTGCTTTCTTTAATATTTCTTTATATATGTAGAGAATGAGCAGAGATATTATTATATTTTATGTATTTTCAATAAAAATGGAACTGTATATTACTGTAAAGTTTGTTTTGTCTACATTTCACCAGTAATTTCTGTTGCAAAAGATCAATCTGGCCAATAAATATTTAGTTAACTGTCTGTACTACACTCCTCACTAGTTGCACTATTAAAGTACATTACAAATACAGACGATCCAGGCAGTGCCAATGGGTCAGCTTATGAAATCATTTACTTAAGTGTATAAAATGCAATACGTGCAACACTGAACAAAGTGTCCACAAATACATATAGAATTTTCAACACAACATTTATATTGACCACAAGACAAGTTGATCACACGCAGCCTTTGAGATTTCTGCACAAATAAATCCATTAAACGGACTCAAAGAGCCTTGTTATACATCGATACACAAACACTAAACACATCCATAATGATGGCATTGAGTCTCTGGATCAATAGCGTCCATTTTCGCAGAATTTGCCATGGCCAGAGATGTAGACTTCACGGCAGTCAACGCATAAATGAGGCCGCACGTGGAAACATACGCTCATTACCCATGATGCTTTGCGGCCTGCTGTCCAACCTCCTCTGATAAATTTGGTACTTATGAACACAATTTAAATTTGCACAATGCATATATACTGTAAATTACATGAATGTCGGAATGAAGGCTCAGTGGTCTAGTGGTATGATTCGCGCTTCGGGTGCGCGAGGTCCCGGGTTCGACTCCCGCCTGAGCCCCCATTTTTCTTTTTCAACTTCAATTTTTTCTGTTTCTAGAAAATAAATTTGAACTTATTTTTATCTGTCTTAGTAAAAAAATCATAATTTTACGAACAATTTTTTATAAAATCTATACCAAAAGCTCTGCCGGCAAAGGTTTTTAAAAAATCAGGCATGCAGGCAATGTTTATAAATTCTGATAAATTCGTTTGTTAAAAAATACTTTAGTTTATTGAGTAAATTTTTCTTTATTGAGTAAATTTGAGAAAAAGCATTATTGTAAAGGAATAATGGTAATTTTATTCTTAAAAAGACAGGAAAAAACAAAAAGTTGAAAATCAAAAATGGGGGCTCAGGCGGGAATCGAACCCGCGGCCTCTCGCACCCAAAGCGAGAATCATACCACTAGACCACTGAGCCATCACCGCATAATAAATGTAATTTAGTGGATTTATGATCGCATTAAATTCCGGCTATTCCGGAGGTAATATTCTTTTTTTATTTATTTATTTATTTAGCTTCGCGCGCCTATAATTACTCAATCAATCAACACGTAAAACACAACCATTCCTGTTCAACCCCAAAATGCGCAAACTTTAAACACCATACTAGGAGTTACTATCGCAAGGAAAGTGCTGCCTTGATGCACAAACTGCATGCAAAATTCCTCGACCCAATTAGCAAGGGCGCACATTCCAAAAAAGTTTGGGGGGGTGTCCATTGTTCAGGGAAAATTTTTGAAAAAATTGAGTCTGTAGATCGGTGGAAATGCCATTTTCAGAGTCTTCTCTACCTCTTTCATTATATGCCCTTTCAATAATATATATAACATTTCAAACACTCTAGTTTCGAATTCAAATATTTCGCTGCAATTTTCTTTAAATGTAGTTATTTAAAGAAAACGCCCACAAAACGTAACCTTCAACATCATAAAGACCCAACTAGAAACTGCATTTTTACAACAGAGTTGACTTAATTTTACTCGAGAATACTGACGTGGAAATAGAATGCACAATGCGGCAGAGCAAAAGTTAGGAGGTTTTGCGCAGTCGTGTATGGCTATGCCATCTTACATTTGAGTATATTGCTTTACTGTCGATATTCTTTTATTTTACTTGCTTTGCCATATTTAAACAACAAATCACGATACAATACAATACAACACAATACAGACGTCGACATACACAACACAGCTGGCAGGGCAACCGCAACAGCTTACGCCAATTACTGCGGTTCCACATTAACACGAAGTATTAAATTACAAACTTAAGGTACGTCTGCAAATTGCGACCCTCGATCTTAATTATGACAAATTAGAATATCAATAACTTTTAAAACACCTATGTTACGTCAAATTAGTCAACAAATCGCAACATACAGACGCACTAATCAATAGCAACATGAAATAGCTCGTGTTAGATCACGCGCTTGATTACATTTCATGCAAATTGACTTCCATGTTCGAGGATCGTTAACATCATAACACTGTTCTAGAGCTACTTTGTAGAAGTGCAAAAAAATCTTCGAAGTTTACCTTATCACTACCCGCACACCCGATAACCTATATATACAGAACTTACGGTTAAAGCTCAGCAACTGGCCTCTGTAGCTCAGTTGGTTAGAGCGCTGCACCGGAATCGCAGGGCCGTGGGTTCAATTCCTGCCAGAGGACCTAGTGTTGCATTTTTCGCAGCCGTTCCTGGTTAGGACTTAAAAAAATGTGTATATATCTACTCATGCACTTGGATTATCCACCAAACCCAGTATTCTAATATGTCCAGATACTCGTGCCAATAACACAGAGGAAGTAGGTTTAACGATTGGAGACGATGGTTGTAGTCGATGTCACAGAAGAAGGGTAGATTCATGATATATTTTGACGCACGTCTTTGGACAAGATCTACAGAATGTGGAGCCCAAACCGAGATGAGAACGTACGAGAGCCAAATATAAAGTGCGACGAACAGATACATTCCTGATTTTTAACGTGGACCGCCGTATATAGCCTAAGGATTTGTTGGCTTAAGCGCATTGATGGAGGACATGTTTCGACCAGGTAAGGGTGGAAGAGGCCAGATACCGAGGTCGCGTTCACTATCTGTCGTTTTCAAGATGGTATTGTTTAGCATATAAGGATACTCGATTTTGTTGCGCTTTCTGGTGATTCTTAGCGTCTTTCATTTATTTTTGTTGAGGAGGAGATTGGCTTGGGCGGAGCATTTTTGGAAAGTTGTAAGATCATTTTGCATGGAAGATGCATCCGACTCCAAATTTATCACTTTGTATTTATCACGAATTTTTCCTCAAGTTGATCAATACATTTGCTCAAAAATTGCTCAACTTCCTGTTTACTAGCATACTTGTTCCCAATTGGTCAATCAATCACTGAAATGAGACGCCATTGGTCGATTCACACACACAGGAAGTTGAGCAACCGAATTAAATAGTGTAACGCCCCCCCCCCCCACACACACACACACACACCCTAATGTGCGCCGCTGCCTTAATATCTTTGTGTTGCAATAATAGTTTGTTGTCAGTAGTAGGAAAAGGCCGATTCTGGCTCATTTCGCTATTTTTTCATATACTGTCGTACCCTTCTTCCGCAGCTCGGTGTTCAACATAATGTACTCCTTCAACCATGAACTTTCATCAAACATAATTCCAGAGTGTACTTTTGTCACTATCATACCAAGGCTCTGATATAACCTTAGGTTTTCATAGTGTACAATATACCTCTCCTTCCCTTACAAATTAGGCACGAGCTTATCCACCTTATTAATATTCACCCTCTCCGGAGCTAGCAGATACTCATTGTGCGGATCATACAACTCCTCCGGATACTCCATGTCCACAACTAGTATGCATCCCTTACCCACGGTAGTTGCAATACTTTCCCAGTCTTGCAACTCTTCATCCTCCATCCATCGAAAGACACCGGTTGGTAATGGCTTGCTCATCGCCCACCCGTATAGGTTGTTAGCGTCCAAATATGAGATGAACACATCCTCCTCCTTTGGATCGTAGTTGGTTGTGTACTTATTATTTGCCTTTGCGTACCGTTTTGTGACCGTACTAACCCCTCCATGGATGCCACTTTCTATTGCGAGGTACATGTCTGGGTCGGTGATTAGTTCTAATCTTACGTTAGTTATTTTTAGGGCTGTATCCCATGCCAACCCTGGTGATGTATAATACCAATAAGGGTCCAACCCATAGTTTGTCATACATATTTTTCTAAAATTTTCCATCACGTCTATCAATAGGAGTACGTCCGTTTTGAGGTACAGGTCGTGATAGTCTCTCATGGTTTTCATTCCAAATGTTGTCCAAACTTTTTGTGCATGTTTGTAGTCATCATCACTGATCCCAACACCATTTAGTTTGCTGAAAAACTTATCCTTTGATGGCATTGCTCCTTATTATAACCAGCTTTTTGAGATGCATACTCTAAGTTACAGAACTGGTCCTCCCCCAAGTTTTTGACAAAACTATCCAACGAGCTGAGTGTGAACTTTAATGAGTCCAAAAATCTTAGCTCACAGTCATTCCCAATGTCCAACTCCAATACCTTACTGAACGACATATACTTTTCCTCCGTCTTGGGTATGCACCTAATGTCACCCTCGCTGACACCTAAGTTTCTTACAAACAAGTGAGAGTCGTACCCCTCCAAATTATGAAAAAGTATTGGTACAAACTTTGGCTGTCTCATCCTAAGGTTACAAATGTTGCATGCAGCTCCCCTATACTTTCCTGTGAGATGGAAATGATCCCTAACCTTATAATATTTTTATCATACCCAATCTTACATGCGTAACATGCCTCAGACTTTTCACAGTCTTCATTGTCCGCCTTTGTCATACATATTGGTACAGCCTCCTCAAACTTTGTAAATATATCACAAACATCCTTCTCCAAAGACTCTACAAAAACTTTTGTAACATCCTCACCCTCAAACTTTTGTGTATAATGTACAGTTTTTGGCTCGTACACACTTCCATCAAAACATTTAATATAATAATTAAACCCGCTAGGGTTATGTTTTTGGTACTGTGTTGTACAACTCTCACCAATAGGTTTGTCCTCCTCACCCAAGTCCTCAATGAAACACTCAAAGTCTGCGTACACATAAAAAGGTACTGTGTGTATCCTTTCATAATTAATGAAAGATGTCATTGGTATCTCACCATTCTTACCAACCTTTGGATACTCATGCCTCTGATGTTCATTGTTCATACATAGCTCCGTATGTTTTTTGGAGAAACTCAGGGGTGTCAAACATATTGAGACAGTTCATACACACATGTTTTTTATGCCCATGATTGCTCATCTGAGAGCTAAGAAGCCTGCTCAGACATTTAACAACACTATAATGTCCATCCCACAAGAATAGGTTCACGTGTTTCTCACCGCCACATAGTTTTGATAACCTCAGTGGGAAGACTTTGTCCTTCTCCTCAGCTCCAAACACATTCACTCCCACTCCGTTGTTCTTTTCAAACACACCAATGTCCGAAAGTTTCACCGGAAACTCCAACCCATCCCAGCTTAGCTTTTTGGACTGTAGTACCAACATTTTTGTGGGCCTCTCAGCATTATGATCCACAGGAGTTAATGCCCTGGTGACAGCCCATTTGAAACACATGTTATCATCATTCTTCACGTTGATGATAGCCTCCTTACTTTTAATCTTCTCAGGCAAAGGTTTGAAACCTTTTCCCTTCAATGGTCTGAACTTTGTGATATAAATGTCCAAAGCTTCCACCCTTTTTAATCTCCATCCGCTACCCTGCTTTTGATACTTTGCCAACGACTCTTGTATCTTTTCCTTCATCTCCTCGTACGTCTCACCCATATCGTTGTCTCCGATGATGGTGTGGGTCTTTGACGCAAAGTTTCCAATAACTGTGACCTCCTCCCCAGTCTTTGGATCATCCTTTGACAACACACACACATGTGTGTTATTTTTTTTGCTCCTTCCACACCACTAATTAGTCCAACGACTTTTTTAGTGGTCACCTCTAAAAAAGTCTTTGCATCGTACGTCCCCTTTGGTCTAATGGTGTACCTCATCGCCCTCCGCCCAATTGCCTCTTTTATAAGAGTTGGCTCCAAACTTTCCTCCTCTTGTATAAGAGTTGGCTCCAAACTTTCCTCCTCTTCGTACTTTCCCAAGATCTTCTGTTTCATGAGCCTAAATGCGGCGGACTGATGGTTTTTGGGACGTGACTGACAATCCAATCATACCACCCGCTCATCTTATCCTCAGTCTCGGTGACGGTTGCCTTTGGTGGCTCTTGTACGTAACGAGTGGGGACGAGAGCCGGTTGTTTGAATAATGAGATGATCTTTTCTTTTGTCGTTGTGAATGCTTGTGACGCCGTGCTGACAATAGGTTCGGGTACGTGACTCGCCAACCAACCGTACCATTCATTCATGGTGTTGGTAACACTTGAAATGTTACCATTATGTAAGTAGCCCTCTGGGAGAGGGGCGCTGAGATCTTTTAGTACTTGTTCGTTCATTTTATTATACTACATTATAATATAATTATGTTCTTAAACCATTATTTTTTTTATTTATATGACTTATTTCATATAAAAAAAAGACTTATATTATTATTTTTTTTAAATAAACCTCGACACCAACATTGCTCCTCCAACTCCTACTCCTGCGACTAACACTTTTTCATACTTTTTTTGTTCGTCGCTTGGTGTATAAAAGTCACCAAGTTCTGGTCTCCTCGTAAACCACTGATTATCAAACACAACACTCTTCACTTTGTGCAACTCGTCCAAACTTTTGTTGGTATCGTTGAGATCAGCGTTTGCATCGCTGAGCTCCTGACGGAGCCGTGCAATCTCATCCTTTTTTAATATTTCATTCTGGTTCCATGCATCACGAGCCTTTGTTAAATCCTCCAATGTCTTGTTGTGATGTTTTGCCTCCTCTAGTGCCTTGTTACTCTCCATCATGTGGGACAAAAAGTTGCTGCCGGAGAACGCCAGTGCGTTCACGATGGCAGAGACTCCCATACTTGCTACTTGGCTTGCCATTTATTTTTATATAAATATATATTTAAAAAATATATATTTTAAAAAAATATATATTATTTTAGTACCGGGGATTAATACCTTCCTGGGTTGGGCAGGTATTTTTCCCGTATAGTCTATCAAAAGTACTACCCAAAGTGGGTACCCCCTTGTTTTGTGCCTACTTTTTCTTATCAAACGGATCCGTAGGCAACCATCCCTTGGTCTGTGCGTACTGCAACCGTTCCAATACTCATTGCAGCCGCCAACTTTAATACCCCTTTTCATTCTCCGGTGTTTTATAATATTATTTTACAAGCTAGACTTATATTATAAAAAAACTTTTATAATATTATTTTACGAGACTTGTATTATAAAAAAACTTTTATAATATTATTTTAATCAAAGGAGACCATCTTATTTTTTCTAACTATCTTTGGACTTGATTGTGGTTGCACCTTTGGTTTCTCTTCCACTCTCTCCTTTGCCACACTATACTTTTTCCAAGCAAATTAAGAACTTGCTACCGCAGTCACAGTACCAGCCAACGCAAAGTAGTGATTCAAGTAACCATCTTTTGAGTGATCGTCCATCATTACTTCCCGCTCCTGTTTTATCCTTGCCTTTGCTGCCTTTGATATTTGAGCGAGCCAAGTCTCTCCCAAACATCTTTGTAAATTTTTTCATACTCACAAATCTTCTTATTGCTTGGGAGAGAGAAAGTATCTCTGTCCTCTTTTACACCATTTCGTTTTAATAGTTTGTACAACGTGTATAAAACAATAACGGACTTATCACAAACTCTATCCACATCATAAAAGTCCAACCCTAAAAGATACTCCACTTCAGGACTTATATTGTTAAAGTGTTTTTTAAAAACTTTTAAAACCTTGAATAATTATATCTCGTCCTTAGCACACACCTATCCCACACTCCTATGCCATTAATAAAGTTTCCTCTCACATCATCCATAAGACCACACTTTTCACACGTTAATACTCTCGGAGGATCAAGAGGTCTGATCCAATAATGATCGCACAACTCCATTTACTTATGCGCATGCGAAGATGTTAGAATGGGAATTTTTTATAAAACTTTTTAATGCACCTCTCAGTGATTGGAGGACACTCATCAGTCACTAAGTTATCGATAACTCGTGCATCACTCAGGAAGATTTTGGAGTCGTAGGACATCCCACGCAGGTAACTACATATCTGTGTCAAACGTTTTTCGTAGCTCGTGTACGTAAGTTTGTGTTGCTCCACTTTCCTACTTATTTTGTTTTGTTTGCTGTATGCTTGTATGAGGACTGCAACACCTGTTAGTACTCCAATAACCTCAGGTTGTAGTGTGATACCACCAACAACCCCAGACACACACTGGACCAAATCAGTGCGAGATGTATCTTTTTGCTCCTCTTGTACATTAGTTTGTGGCAATATGTGAGCTTGTGATAAAATTTATATATTTTTTTTAGTTCGGTGATAATCTCATCATCTAACTCTTTGGATATATGGTTAAAGTCCATATTTATTAATAATAAGGGGATAACATGAGTTTTGGAGGGCATATTGTTTATTTTTGGCCCGCGTAGTAAAATTTTCGCCCGAGCGCAGCGAGGGTGAAAATTTTACTACAAGGGCCAAAAATAAACAATATGACCCGACAAAACTCATGTTATTAACATTATTATCAATATAGAAGAACAAATAATTATAAATATATAACATAACACCAACACAATATACAATATAGACAATGAATGCTTTTAACAATAGGGAAAAACAGTTAACAATGCATTAAAATATATAAAATATAAACTGGAAGAAGTTTATGAAAAGACAAACGGGCTAAATATTACCGCTATTTGTAAAAGAAACTATAAAAAGTTTCCTGCGGTTCAGTGAGCTAAGCCTAAGGCTATTTACTCACTGTCAGAGCCACTGTCTATCACGATTCTACGGCGCTTTGTCTCTGCGGCCTGTTCGGTGGACTGCGAAGATGCTGTAGTGCCTTGCCCTTGATAAATGTTTACAGTTCCTATTTGAATATGTTGTCTACAGTGTGGATACGGTTGGAGTAAAGACAAAAACTCACTGTGGTTGAGTGTCGAATGCACAGAGGATGTTGTGGCGGGAGATGAAATGCTCGACGACATACTAGACTTTAGTTGTTTAGATAGGTTGCTTTTGTTGTGTTTTTTGCTTGAGCCTTTTTCTCCATCTCGTCAAGAGCTTCCTTATCAAGGTCAGAGCTCTGGCTTAAAACATTTATATTTTCGTCTGTTGAATTCACGCTAGAGCTAGCCATATTTAATTGGCTATCTTTAAAAGCAGGAACGGGGAATCTGGGAACGGAACGGGGAACGGAACGGGGAACTTTAAAAACAGGAACGCGAAAAGCCGGAATCTTTAAAAACAGGAACGCGAAAAGCCGGAATCTTTAAAAACAGGAACGCGAAAAGCCGGAATCTTTAAAAACAGGAACGCGAAAAGCCGGAATCTTTAAAAACAGGAACGCGAAAAGCCGGAATCTTTAAAAACAGGAACGCGAAAAGCCGGAATCTTTAAAAACAGGAACGCGAAAAGCCGGAATCTTTAGGAATCGGGCAACGGGGAATCGGGCAGTGGGAAAATCGGGCGACGGGGGGAGTGAGGGAAACGGGGAGCGGGAGAATACCGTATTCCCCCTTTTAAAGATCTTTAAAACCCGTATAAATACTAAAATCGGTAGGCTCTAGCCATTGCCGAATGCCGCCGAAAATTGCCGTTGGAAAACGGGAATATATCTGGTTTCATGCGCGCATATATTGGCAGAAAGCGTACGACATTATCTACATTTCGGTGGTATTTATATTTTTCTAGCTACAATATTGAGCGAGAAATCATTGCCTAAACGAGGGTGTCGAATTGCCGTCGATATAGTGAATATTATATTCTAGTTGGAATTTATTTGTCTGGTTTCATGCGCGCGTTTCAACCGCTTATATTAACTCGCATATTGACAGAAAGCTTATGAAAATATCTACACTTTGGTGCCATTTATATTCTCGTAGCTACGACAGTGAGCGAAAAATCATTGCCTCGTTCAAGCAATGCGCATTTGAGATGGTTTGATTGACATGTTTACGCCCATGTCACATTGGCGGCATTTGGCGCAAGTTAGCAATGTATATATTATTAGTGTATTGCGGTATATATTATTATAGAAGATTGAAGAGTTTAGAAAACCACAATTTTAATGATATATCTAAGGTACACGTGTTCATGAATAGCTTCAATTATTTTAAAATTATAAGATCTGGACTATGGCCATTATATATACAGTAATATAGTAGCTCTTGGGCACTAATATTGCGTCAACAGTGCTATTCGAAAGCGGGATGTGACGTTCACTGTCTGGCCAGTCACAAGAGCATTGTGTCATTCATATGTGCATATCGATGATATAAAACATTCATAAGTACAAAAGTACATTCAAAAACATTCAAAAGTACATTCATATGCGCATATAAGCTGATATAAAACGAATGATCATGAAATACAGTAAGAAATCTAATCTATGGTACTGTGCAAACAACGTCTTCATAAAATGTATCTGACCACGCGGCATTATGCACGTTGCTAATCAGTTTATAAGAAACTCAACATATGTTGAAAATTTTAACCCGATAGACCGATATATAACATAACATGAATTTGAAGTTTATATTCTTTATATTATAGTCTGGGAACTTGGTACAAACTTACATTTTGTACCAAAAATACCCTATGAGTCACAATTGTTCGCCTTACTACAAATTAGTGTTTTAGCATTGACCTTAGCCGTTTAATTTAAGGTCAAACCAAAATTTACTGCTAATTGCTGGAAATGTTCTTGATGGAGATGGGGCAAAAACTCATGGCCAATGTTCAGAACATTTACAGAGAAGTCAGGATATTTCATCAAAATACATTCCTTGCGAAGATGGAAGTGAACGTTCTGTGGTGATGCACTTCTTTGTAGTTGCCCAGACAGCCTATCCCTGTATTCGCGTACATCACGACAGAAAACAATCAAATCATGCGGACGCTGCACAGGCGGGTTCTGAATACGTCCATTACACCCATAACACTTTTTAACGGTTGTCCCTTGTACCCACTTTAAAAAGAAAAAACCATTGGGCAGGATTGTAGTTGGTTGGGCCATAAGATTTGTCGTATTCTGCGTTGGGGGAGTTGACCTGGAAACTCCAGCGACTGATGGCATGGACGAATTTGTAGATTGGCAATGATTCATTGGAGGTAAACCACAGCCGCTGAACGTAGGTGGAATATGGCTGGTATGGTGGAACTCGCTCGCCATTGAAGGGTAATGACTCGAGGAACTAACTGGTGGTATGCTGCATCTTCTACTAAGAGAGGATTCGGAAAAACTGGATCTGTGGTGTTGCAAGACATTTACAGGTGTCGCGCTGTAGTATGCGGTGGAGTGGAAGTGTGGAATTGTTGTGGTGGAAATGCCGCACGATGCTGCTGACTATTATTTGCTGCAGTTGTAGTTGGTTGCGTGCTACGGGAAGACGTACTAGTCTCATTGTTATCACCAAACAAGTCGACGTATTCTTCCACCGCTTGTGCTTTTGAATTCGACCGCTTTCTCTTCGACGGTTTTCCCGGCATTCTTGGGTCCTCTTTCATCAACCATATCCATCATAACCGGTTGCTTCTTCTTTCTCTTAAACCACGCAATAAATTCGTGAAGTGTTCCTCTCAGCTGCGCAACGGCGAGAACGTGTTCGCAGATTTTCGTAGCATGGTTAATGCATGTACGATCGCACACTAAACAGCCACCTTTTCCGGGAGTAACGATGTGGACTTTGTTCGACGTCCCAGCAACTACAAAGGATCCATCGTCAGCTCCAGGCTTTCGGATAACATTTCCCTTGGATATAAGCAAGTTGGAGGCTTTCTCAAACATGGCTTCGAGTATTGGTGCTGGCACTGTTGTGATTCCACTCTCCTTCGCGCTAATACCCAATGACGATGCTTGTTCTTCTTCTTCCGAGTTGGTTCGATCAGAATTTATGACATCATTCTTGTCATTCATTCCTGCATTTTTGAATTCCATCAACTTTTTTGTCATTTGAGCATGGCTCAAATGGCTTCTCTCCACCTCGTCTATCGTAAGATGCGTGAAACCTGGTCGCCTCGATACATTCCTTTGCCAAACACAGCGCGGTCTTCATTGCGTTGTTGGGTTTCAATAATGTCCTTGATCTTGTCAATAAACTCGTGCGGCTTTTTCGCGTTGAAATTAAGGCCGTGCTTAATGATAAAGTTTGCGGACTCAGGGTCGTTATTGGTATAGGCTGATGGAGGATTTCCAAGTCCAGCTTCCGTTCGGACAGGTTTTAACATCGAATCCTTCATATCGGCTGCCTGATAAAAATATTTGTTAAAAATAATACTGTTAAATTAAAGATTAAATGAATTAGTGAGGGTAGTTTTTCGCTCTTGTGCTGCGGTGCAGGTAACCCGCGAAACGTCTACGCGGAACTTTTCTTTTAACTTCTCAATTTTTGGATTTCATATGACGTCATACATTTCAGTGGAGGTCAACTCTAAATCGAGACACAGTAATCGGAGTGAGTTAATTGTTCACTGTATGTATTGTTCACTCTATGTTCAGTCCGATTAGCCGGGTAACTCGCCTCCACATAATCGGACCCTTAGTTGAAATTAAATGGTATTGGCAATGGAAATTTAGTTTGTCCATAGTTTGTTTAATTTAAAAGAACTAGTAAAATTATTAATATAGAAATATCGAGACCGAAATGAGTGAGCTGGCCACCATCTTGGACTCGTTTCTACACAGGAGGCCCAGGCTCTATTTGCCCGCGCCCGCCTGTGACTTCCTTATAACGAGGGAAGGAAGGAAACATTGAGACCAAAATAGCCCAGACTTGGTATATGTTACACGAAACTATCCTCGATTTTTCGCCTTTAAATGCATTTCTTTCGAGATTAATCGATATCCCCTGCAAGAATGATACCGTACAACTCTCAAAACAACGATGCTTTAATCAAAGAGCTTAAATTCGCTCTAAAATCCGTGAGGGATGACAAAATTTGGCAAAAATATATCCGCGTGCCTGGTTTGCTGTTAAAAAATCGGAAGTCGTTGAACAACTCAAAATACACTCAAACCTGATTGGACGACGAATATCAACTACAATTTCAAATTTCAAAGTTGTCCAATCAGGTTTGAGTGTATTTTGAGTTGTTCAACGACTTCCGGTTTTTTAACAGCAAACCAGGCACGCGGATATATTTTTGCCAAATTTTGTCATTCCCTCACGGATTTTAGAGCGAATTTAAGCTTTTTGATTAAAGCATCGTTGTTTTGAGAGTTGTACGGTATCATTCTTGCAGGGGATATCGATTAATCTCGAAAGAAATGCATTTAAAGGCGAAAAATCGAGGATAGTTTCGTGTAACATATGCCAAGTCTGGGCTATTTTGGTCTCAATGTTTCCTTCCTTCCCTCGTTATAAGGAAGTCACAGGCGGGCGCGGGCAAATAGAGCCTGGGCCTCCTGTGGTTTCTATGACTGAAATTGCAAAGAAATTCTGAATCTAAAGAGGATAAGAAGGCTTATTATGATGCACATCACAATCATTTAAATTAGTCTGAATTATGAAAGGGGTCTATAAAACATCTAGTAATTGTTATTTGGTTACCCAAGAGTAGTTTTACACGGTTAATCTCGCTTGTGACCTCACTAAAACCACCGTCAATGAGATGGTATTTCGAAAACTAAGCAAGATATGAAGAACTGTTAAAAGAGATTTATATATAATTTCAACAGTTCTTGTATGCGAGTTCGATGTTTGTCAGACCTCTATAACCGTGAAAAGATGGTTCACGGAACAGTGCCGTGGAGGGACGTTCGTAGGGTAAATGGTGTACGGAAAAGTTTGAAAAATAGGGCATGGGAAATGCAATTTCCAATATTCTCTATCAACGGCAACGGTTCGTTAATCATACAGCAAGGTCATTGTTTTTAAATGTAAAGATTAAACTATTTGTAATGTATATCTTTGTACTGGACCTCCTAAATTTTTACATGTCAATCCCTTTATTAACACGAATAATTAAGCATGACCTCTTGTATAGAGGAAGAGGTCATGTCGTCATGGTAATTTCGCCCCCCTCTTACAGCACTGCTTCAAAGGGAGACACATATACATAGGAAGTATTCGGGTATTTAATGTGTGAAATATACAACTGGTTCTAATACCTTTTCATCCTGAAACCACTCATAGAACGTACGTTTGTTGCCACCATTCCCATGCTCTTTCTCTCTTTCCTCCCAGCTTAGTTTGAGGTCTTGAAGCTTTGCGTCGCATTCTTCTTCAGTCTCACAGTCGACGAGTCCAAAATATTTCACAGAGCCTTCCTGCTTGCCGAATACTTCTGACACGAAAAGCTTTTGGCATCACCCGTTATTCCTCTACTCGCGAGTTCTCTTTCGATATTGTCTTTAAAATGCAGAAAACATCGTAGGAAAACAGCAAAACGCATGTTTCGTTTAAATCCATCAATAAGGGCTTTTTCGCCATCGGTTCCAACAGCAAGAATACCCTCCAGTTCTGGTTTGAGAGTTTTCAAAGCATGCGCAAACGTTGAGTACGTCTGCCAATCCTTCCTTTGGTGCATAAGTAACGGTCCCACAAACACAGGTGCTTTTCCGGTTTTCGGGTTTACTAGCTTGAGATTTCTGTAGGTTGTAACGGTGAGGCTGATGTTGCGATCAAATACGTTAAACGTTGGATCAATTCCAAGAACACTGTATTCCGTTGGGTGTGTGCAGAATTGAACAAGCTCTCTTAGTTGCTGGTCGTTTGCAATAACAACAAAGAAATCCGGATGTATTGCACATTTACGTATGAATACTGCGTCCTTAGAGCGTTCTTCGTCTCTCTTTGCGCGTTCTAGGAGTGTCCACACGCTACTTACACTAATATTTTGACTAGTTTCGCCTTTTTCACTTTCATCATAGGGCGCAGAACGAGACTCAGAAGATTGCTTTGCTGAGTGTCTGGCGTTATACATATCACTTGGCCCTCTCGGTAATTCACCAACAGACCTGGCCATTGTAACATCGCCTGATGAGCGATATACCTCATCAAGAGCTTCTTTAACCGTCTTTTCTTTATCAAGTACAGACTATCTCATCTTGTCTCTTGTGCTGGGTAGAAGCCGCATGTAAGAAGATTTGAATTTGGAATTCCCATGAGGCTTGATACATTTAACATCATGTTCTGTGCCACTGAACAGGTACTGTACAAGCGCATAAGGAAGTTCATTACCACAGTTATCTGGAGAAAAAAGAAAAAGATTCTTTCAATGTTTAGCCGTATCCAGAAACATCGAATGTGGAGAAAAGACGTGAAACTCTGTATACGAAAACATTCAACATTTCATTGCCCGTATATAAACTGTTGATTAAAATAATGCGAAACGTAGCCTATAGTTCTTTGTTTTAAAGTCTTTAGTTCTCTGAGCCAAGTGCTTTATAAGGAAACAAAGAAATACTCAACAGGCCAAAAGCACATGTATTTTGTAAATCAAAATCCCCCTGCCACGGCAACTAACGCCACACGGAAACCCGAACGTCCTAACCCAACGCGTCCCAGCAAGAAACGTGATCGCAGTTTGAATGTATATATACAATAATAATTTTTCGCCAAATTTTGTGGATTTGTTAATAACCGTTATTCAACACTTACCATTTAATTTTGAAACAATTTTGCGAACATCTGGGTCAGAGACGTTCCTGTAATAAGTTCTTTTCAACTCGTAAACGTCTGTTTCAGATGTAGAAGACGACTTATCTCGCGAACGAATCTTCATGATCCCTTTTGAATCCCTTTCAGCGCGAAAAAGGCGTTTAGGTGAGCCATTGTACTTCCACGCCCCCATATCATCGCATTTCAAATCATCTCGATGTTGTAGGGAACTGATGTCAACAAGGAAGGAAACGTTATGTGAAACGTTTAAGGGTTGCGATATGCATGTGTGCTCAAGTTCGTACTTTCCCATTAAGATGCGAACGATTTGTTCCCCGTTATAGGCTTCCTTACTCCTTGAGAAGACAGGAGTCATCGCGTCATCCTTGTAAGGTTCACCAGAAGGTTTAAACGCTTCCATTGTAATATCATTGTCACTGTAATAAATAAACAAAAGCGACAATGTTAACTTCACGTTGTAACTTCATGCAAGCAGCTAAGCATAGCAGGTTTAATGTTTGATAACTTACTTCACGAAATCGTGATCTGATGAAATATCACTTGTCCCGTCCTCTTTGTCCATGATATCATCCTGTTTAAAAAAGACGAGGTCCTGTAAGTGCTAAAGCACTTAAAACTACGGTACATATTTTTCGAGCGTTCTCAAGTAGACCTTTTGCATAATAAACAAAATTTTGATCTAGACAAATCTAGACAAAACTTTTATCACATCTTGAAAGAACATCACAAAATTAGTGGTATTCCGAAATTTCGTCGTAAAATGCATATAACATAGCCCGCAAGTTCGCCATTTTTCAGTCATTTTGTATTTCCATTACAAATGGGAAATTGACAGCCCCAAGGCGTTTCCGGCTGTCAATTTCGCGTGCATATGGCGCAATAAAAAAGACTGAAAAACGGCTATATTAGATGCATTTTACAACATTTCGCAACGAAACTTCAGAGTACCATTAATTTTGTGATGCTCTTTCAAGATGTGATAAAAGTTTTGTCTAGATTTGTCTAGATCAAAATTTTGTTTATTATTCAAAACGTTAATTACTGCTCTAGTTTCCATTTCACCATCATGTTGTACATCTTCATTGCTTTTGCCACTTCTTGCTAAGGCTGCGTCCTCACTTCTAAGTCTAACTGCATCATCATCAACTATTTGTGAACTCTCTTGGCCAATTATTGCTGAATAATGACACAAATCACATGGTAATTAATTGCCGGTTTGCTGGTCCAATTTGGTTTTTGGCAGTGGCAGTTGAGAAAAATCCTGATAACAGAGCTACAATAGGTCTCTATTTTCTTCAGTATATCTAGTACTGTGTAAAACCAAGAAGATCATATATGCCTGTCTTTTGAAAGATAATTTAAGGGATTTGAACATTTTCGTATACATGTGTATAAATAAGCACTTCATATAGCATAAATTGAACATACATAACAAAGCAGTACATATCTCTTACATTCATTAGAGCTTGAAGAGCATAGAAAAATAACAGGACCAGATACACCTAATTCTGCCAGATCAGTGGATTCAACAACCCTCTTGGCAAAAGGTCTAGAAGCACAAACTGATGTTATAATTGTTGCAACTTGCAAAATTCACCCATCTTATGGGTTATTTTGTAACATACCATGGTTCCAACACAGAAAAGTTAAGTACTAAACTTATATAGTGTTATGTACAACACAATGTTTGCAGTTTGCATGAAACATAGAGTTCAAAAAGTGATATAAACAGCTGGAAAATTAGGACAGGATATCCCATTAAATAAACCCCATTTCATTTCCAATAACAATTAATGAAATAATTGTACTCCTCCCAACAAACCCCGAATAACCCACAATGCGTTGCGCTAAACACGAAATTCAAGATGCCGTCGCTATTGATGGATGCGTGAGTTAACGCCTTGTTCAAAATAAAATGTACTTTAATTGAAATTCTTACACAAGACTTACAGTTCACTAGTTTTGCTACATCCACCTTGGAATGTTTGTGAATATGGTACTCCTAAAAATAATTCAATTTTTTTATTATGAGACAAAATGTGTATCACTGAAAGGAACACCACAACACCTAAGCAACTGAAAAACTATCAAACTTTTGGTAGAATATTGGAGAAGGCTTACCTTGTTTGAATCAACAGAATGGATGTACTGGTTGCTTGTTGAATCCTGGGCGTTTTCGTTTTCAAATGGCATATTCTCAGAATCAGGGCACGAGAGGCATTTATCTTGGGATTTTATAGCATCAGACTCCGCGAAGTTTTCACACTCTGTTGTCACCATTTCTAATACAGCTTTGGCTGACAATCGCTCACTTGGCGGAAATGATGTGCAAGCCTTAAAAGCTCTGTCGATTGCTAACCAGTCGACCGTTCTGATGCGATGATACTTGTCAGAAAATGAGGGCTTCGTTTCCTCACGCATTAGGCGAATAAGAACTTCCCGCGCTTTCCAAACACTGTTCACGCTCTCTCCTTCCATTTCTATACAGTACGGAAATTCTAAATCAGGATTAAGAAGAATGAACATGACCATTCCGAGAGACCAAACGTCGCAGCATTTTAAGTCCGTCAATGAGAACGATTGACCTTGTTCTGCTGTTAGCATCTCAGGCGAATTGTACACAAGAGTCCCTCTTTCAAAGTTGGTCGTTCTTGTATGGCTTGCGACCGCGGTTTGGTTAAGGCTGGATCGGCTTTCGCCAAAATCGGCAAGCTTGCACACTATTGCTTCTTTCTGCCATTCCTTTTCAATTTCAGCTCGGGACTTGAGATTACAATAGTGTGTATTTGACACCAAAATATTCGCGGGTTTAATATCTCTATGAACGATGTCATTATCATGAAGGTAACTTACCGCCGAGCTAACATCCTGCGCTATTTTTAGGTTGAGGATGATAATTCCTTCACAAAATTACCACTACAGATAAAATCGAGTAATTCTGTGAGTCGTTACGCGATCGCCTTCAATCCCAAGTGGCTGGAAGTCGAAATAGACGTACTCAAGCATCACCGCTACTGGGCTTTTGCTATAACCTTCGACGCGCACGATATGTTTGCACTTTAGATCTTTTAATATTGATATCTCTTTGAGAAACATAGCTTTTTCACGCTCTTTCTGTTGCCGCTTTAGCTTTTTTAACACGACCGTTTTCCCTTCGAATTCTGCGGTAAAAACATCCCCGAAGCTCCCTTCGCCCAGGCGGACTTTATCTTTAATTCCTGCCCATTCAAAAAGCGGTAAATCTTCAATATACGCGTCTAATATTTGCGAACTACCTCGTTCGAGAATAGGCAACTTAGTCGTAACAGCCATTTTGACACTACTTTGACATTGCTAACTTGCGCCAAATGCCGCCAATGTGACATGGGCGTAAACATGTCAATCAAACCATCTCAAATGCGCATTGCTTGAACGAGGCAATGATTTTTCGCTCACTGTCGTAGCTACGAGAATATAAATGGCACCAAAGTGTAGATATTTTCATAAGCTTTCTGTCAATATGCGAGTTAATATAAGCGGTTGAAACGCGCGCATGAAACCAGACAAATAAATTCCAACTAGAATATAATATTCACTATATCGACGGCAATTCGACACCCTCGTTTAGGCAATGATTTCTCGCTCAATATTGTAGCTAGAAAAAATATAAATACCACCGAAATGTAGATAATGTCGTACGCTTTCTGCCAATATATGCGCGCATGAAACCAGATATATTCCCGTTTTCCAACGGCAATTTTCGGCGGCATTCGGCAATGGCTAGAGCCTACCGGCTTTTCGCGTTCCTGTTTTTAAAGATTCCGGCTTTTCGCGTTCCTGTTTTTAAAGATTCCGGCCTTTCGCGTTCCTGTTTTTAAAGATTCCGGCTTTTCGCGTTCCTGTTTTTAAAGATTCCGGCTTTTCGCGTTCCTGTTTTTAAAGTTCCCCGTTCCGTTCCCCGTTCCGTTCCCAGATTCCCCGTTCCTGCTTTTAAAGATAGCCATATTTAATTTCACAACTTTCGTCTCTTGAAAGTTGAAAACACCGTGAAAGCCCGAGAGCAGTCAGAGCAGTGAGAGCACTCAAATGGCTTCCTTGCCAAGTTGAAAATTCTGAATATTAATTTGTCGAAAACAATCATGAGACGCACGATTGACCAATCATATGCAGGGCAGAAGACACGTAATTACCACCCGTTCGATTCGTTATCGGCCCGCGCTTGCGAACGTTTTGAAGAGGGCGGCTTCCCATTTGGCCTTCTATATTGATAATAATATTATTTTATAATAATATTATTTTATAAAAAGCTTTTATAATATTATTCTCACAAAATATAATAATAAATAATTCTTCCCAATAATGCCGAACCCAATAATATTATAATGTTTGAATTATCTTTTTTTATTATTTTTTTTACAGAAATGTTATTTTTTCCGTAGGAATATTTTTTACCCCATAACTTTTTTTCTCCTCCTTCAAAACATTAACATTTGTATTAACTCCAAATTTCATACCAGCGTTTGGTCTCAGTAAAATATTACTATACCCAGGGATTGCCTTTTTTAAAATAACGCATGAAGATGCATGGCAACAAAATAACATCCGGATTACACACCAAGTTCAGCACCACCTTACAGTCAGAAATGGCTCTCCGCATGCCCCAATTGTCGCAGTTGTGTCTGCCTGTATCACTGTGTCCGCCACCAACTTACGAAAAATATATTGTGTCTGAAGGCTTTGAGCCACGTGTGAGACGGAGGTCGGGAATCTTCGAGTTAAGCCCTTCGAGTTAAGCCCCTCGAGTTAAGCCCTTTTCGAGTTAAGCCCCGACCACGCCCTTTTTTTGCCCCGACCACGCCCTTATCCAAAAAGGGCTTAACTCGAAGAACGAAACTCGATTTGGATCATTCGAGTTAAGCCCCGGGGCTTAACTCGAAGTTTGACAAAATTGTTGTTGCTCGAGTTAAGCCCCGACTTTTGAAGTATGTCAATGACTCAACGAGTGCAATATAAAGTAGAGGTCCGACCAAGGATTGAACCCGGCCCAAGTCTCCCAGCTTGAAAGGCAAGCGTGGTGACCACGACACCACAAGTGCTGGTGTGGATAAACGAACCGCCAAAAGTATGAAAAACCTAAAATAGTGTTAACGATATAATAGTTGTGATTGTTTTTGATAGTCGTGTTACATTAGCGATTTATACGTTCTTTTCGGGAGAAATGTCTGTGTTTTGGCTATTTTGTATTGAAAATTTGACAATTTAATATTGCCTCGTTGACATACTTCAAAAGTCGGGGCTTAACTCGAGCAACAACAATTTTGTCAAACTTCGAGTTAAGCCCCGGGGCTTAACTCGAATAACCCAAATCGTGTTTCGTTCTTCGAGTTAAGCCCTTTTTGAAAAAGGGCGTGGTCGGGGCAAAAAAGGGCGTGGTCGGGGCTTAACTCGAAAAGGGCTTAACTCGAGGGGCTTAACTCGAAGGGCTTAACTCGAAGATTCCCGACCTCGTGAGACGATGCTCCAACACGTCTTCGCCTGCGCGTCTAGCACGCAATATACAAACGCCTCGATGCTGGCCTGCAAGCGCTGGATGCCGAGGGTGGTGAGACCTGTGCTGGACGTTGTTATATGACGTAAAAAGTCTTTGTAAGTGCTTATTGGAACAACACCCATCATAGCCGCTGTGTTGTGATCTTGGGAGTTGTACATTTCCCAATATTTTTCGTACAGGAGTAGATGACCCCGCAAAGGTGCGTATACATGTCCTGACACATCTCCCAAAAGTTTTGGATACTTCATAAAACGGGACCACCAAAAGTATAGGTGAAAGTGGCAAAGACTTGTGAGGATGGGATGTACATTTTTTGTGTACTCCAGGTGCTTCGATGATATGCCACAGAGGTACGACGCTGCGTACGGCTGCCAAGCTTCGAAAGTACGTGTTGTTTATAACATCCTTCTCCAAGTCTCGGATGTCGGAGTACTTTTGGGTTGGCATCTTTCCGTACTTTGCGGGCAGGACAATTTTGTCAGGGATTGGTAGCTTGGAGTCAAAGTGGTCCGTGTCATTGACGTATACTTTGAAACTTAATTCTGCTCATAATGGTGTGTGGAAATTTATTAAAGTCTCTTGCCATCATACCCCAGTTTATTTTGATGTGTGAGGTTTGTAACATGGGTGACACACTTCCACCACTCTGCCATATTTTTGGAAACGTCTGTGTGACCTCGTGAGTTGGGAGTTTACTTTTTCGTACAACCTCCGTGGCGTTGATGCGCTCACGCATCTCGTCCAAATCTGTTGGTATTGTCTTGTGTGGTGGTGGTGGTTTTGGTTTGTCTCCCAAATATTTTGTGTACCGAGGGTTGTCCCGAAACTCTGGGGATGTAACGTCTATTTTGTAGAAGTCACTCACCCTAAAATATACGTGGGTGCATGTAACCATCTGGTTCGTGGTGATCGAAGAAGTACTTTTTATCCAGGTTTGGATGTTTTTTAACAAAGCCGTCCATTTTTATTATCACAGTGATAATAAAAGTATATGATGGAAAGGTTGGAGGTTCTCATAAAAAATGGTGAGTGTAACATGGGCTTACGGGAGAACATTGTCCTGAATAAAAACAAGACAATGCTAATAAAACCAATCACATAAGTTGGACTTGGGATCACTAGGTTATTTTATGGGTTACTCCAATAGTATCATCCCGGTTGGAAGTGTGAGGGCTGAGAGCAC
Organism: Trachythela sp. YZ-2020; assembly: GCA_016169945.1. Taxonomy (NCBI): domain Eukaryota; kingdom Metazoa; phylum Cnidaria; class Anthozoa; order Malacalcyonacea; family Clavulariidae; genus Trachythela; species Trachythela sp. YZ-2020. The sequence goes on along the minus strand of JADLSH010000230.1, from coordinate 81,675 downwards.
CTTTGATCCAATGAAGGGTTTGGATTATGTGAAGGTTTTGTGTCCGACATTGGGGAGGACGACCACGGACACAAATGGTGAGAGATCGGATGTAATACTTTCCCTCCCAACCCCAGAGGTTTGTGGTACCAAGCAATTGCTTGGTGTGAAAAACCATAGTAGCGTTACAATGGAGAAGGTACGTACAACAACCTTAGGTTTGTTGTCATTGGTAACGATGGGAGTAAGTCACTCGTAGATATTTTATTGAACATTTATATCTTATGATATTCAAGGTGGTACCCAGTGGGTACCCCCTTGCTGGTGATAATTTTTATAAAAACTTTTATAATATTATTTTACGAAACTTATATTATAAAAAAACCTTTATAATATTATTTTTTATGAAACTTATATTAAACTTTTATAATATTATTTTATATAAAAATAAAAGGATGGAAAAGGCTGTGGAAGCGGAGCAAGGTCTTCGAGATCTTTATTACAGTCCTCTCACTGGTTTTCAGTCTGCCAACAAATTATATTTGGACGCAAAGGAGGAAGGACTACCAGTCACAAGACCGTCGGTACAAAAATGGTTCGAGGCACAAGATACGTACACACAGTACAAACGGTTCTAAAAAGACACAAGTTCAGACAAACTTATGTCAATGAGCTGGGTCAGCAACTTCAGATGGACTTGGTGGACATGAAGAAGTACAAACATAAAAACAAGGGAAATTATTGGATCCTCACCTGCATAGAAGTACTTAGTCCGTATGTATTTGCAGTCCCAGTCCACAGAAAAAGTAGGGAGAAGATGACTGCCGCGGTGGAGATAGTTTTGGGTCAATTTCATAAACATTTTGGTAGGTATCCGAAGGTGGTACAGTTTGATGATGGGTTGGAGTTTCATAATTACTCCGTGAAGAAGTTACTAGCAGATCATGACATTAAATACCAAAAAAAAGGCTGCCATTCTGGAGAGGATTAATAGGACTTTAAAAACACGTATGTGGAAGTTATTTCACAGCAGAGGGACCAATAACTAACTAATAAGTGGGTGGATGTTTTGGATGAGTTATTCTCAGGGTATAATAATACAAAACATACCTCCATTGGTATGAAACCAAATGAGGTGAATAGTTCCAATTACGACTACGAAGTTTGGCTAAAATTATTTGGTGAAAGGTTGCAAGAACCATTACCAAAACCTAGGTATAAAGTTGGTGATCACGTTAGATTGCCAAGGTACAAGAATGTGTTTGCAAAAGGGTACGAGTCAAACTTTACAGAGGAGGTGTTCATCTTGAAAGTATCTCGTACGGTAATCCAATAATGTATATGATAAAAACAGTGGATGGTGAGAAAATAATTGGCAGATTTTATGAACAAGAACTATCTTTTGTAAATAAATAACAATATTATTTTTTAATAATATTAATTTATAAAAAAACTTTTATAATATTATTTTATAATAAATGGAGGAAGGAGGTGAGGAGATACCAATGAGTGGTAAATACCCAGAGTTTGACAATATGAACGATGATGAGGCAATGGACACCTATCGTCAAATGGAGCAAGATCGAACTCCGACAACCCAAAGTTTGTTTATGTTCAAACAATGGTGGAGAGCCGTGGACTTTTGGAGGGAGAGACTAGTTTCACCCTTCCTACAAAAAGTCCTGCAGTCTTAGCAAATCTTAGTGAGGGTTGGAGGAGATTAAATAGGTTTGTGCAAGACAACTTTGACGGTGTAAGAATAAATACACGCGTCGAGCATGCTGCGGAGCTCATACATCGGATGGACACCTCAAAAACTGGTAATATACAATTTAGGGAGCGTCTCAATAACTCAGAGCTATCACAAAATAGGAGGACTGTGATGAGTTGGAAAGATGGTAAGTTGGTGTACAACACGTTAGCACCAAGCTCGCGTGCGAACAGACAGTTTCAGGAGTTGTTGAACACCGTAGTGTTGGAAAGTAAGGAACGGAAGAAGATGGCGGTAGGTCTCACAAGGTTGCAAAGTATTAGGGAGGAGTACGAGGATGCACCTGGGCTTACGGATGAGGAGAACAGGGTGATGAGAGGTGTAGTGACTCCAAAAAGTAGTATAGATCCAAAAAGTAGGATAGGGAATCACGGTGCGTTGGAGATACAAAAAAAGACTTTCAATCCAGACTGATCGATGTGGAGGAAAGATTGGATGGTGACGAACTAGAGGATGGTGAGGTTTTTGAACTAATAAAACGTAGGACAGCATTGGAGGAGGCTGTCGATAGGGTGGAGATGCAAAGGGAGTTGGAGGAGGTGAGGGAGGAGCAGGAGGAGGACCTTAGTAGGTTGGAAAAAATTAAAAAATATTTGAAGGAAAATTTTTCTAAGTCTCTCCGCTGTTGGTCTTGGTATCGCAGGGCTCATCACATCTTTGATAATCGCGGGAAAAGTGCAGTCGTGGGAGGAGCAAAGGCTGTCAGCAATTTTGGTAAGATAAGCTAAAAAACCTTCCACCCTGGCTTGCGACTTTGGGAGGTATTTTGTATAATATATTGAAGACTGGTGCTCAAGGTGTGTTTTGGGTGGCCAAAAATCTTTGGGTCTTGGTGTTGTTTGGGATAGCATAAAATAATATTTTATAAAAATAATATTATTAAAAGCTTTTATATAAAATAATATTATTAAAAAATAATATTATAAAAGTTTTTTTTATTTTTTCCTACCCTATAATAAACTATGAGTGATAAGTTGCTACCGGAGTTTCAACAGTTTCAACCTGTCAATCCCTTACTAAAAGGAGAGAGGGTCAGACACTCCATCACCTCCAACCCAAACATAATCACACCTGGGAGTGACTATGTGTTGGAGGTTCCAAGACTAAATGCAAAGTCCACACTCGTACCTGGTAGTCTCTCACTGAATGGAAAGCTAACGGTCTCAGGCACAAAGTCGGGACTTATGTACAACCATGTTACATGTTGGAAGAACGAGGTGTGGAAACCTGCGGAGACCATTGTCACACATAAGTAGGTAACCCCGTACATCCAGGACCGGAAGTAGTTAGTATTCATACGCCTGGAAGTAAGAATACTAATGAGATGACGTAACATAAAGCGTTGCGTAACGTAAAACGTTGCGTAACATAAAGCGTTGCGTAACATAAAGCGTTGCGTAACATAAAGCGTTGCGTAACATTAAGCAGTCAGAGATGGAGAACTTATGTGATTTGATGAATGCTATGAGTATTTCCCCGAAGGAAGAAGAGGTGTTCAAAAGGAGGAAAAAGGGGGTTTAACGAATACGAAAATGTATACATTTTTAGAAGAAAATAATGTTGCTAGGACACAGCTTTGCTTGGATGCGCGCATAAATGAACACACAGATTTACGTTTTATGACAATTTTACACAAATAAACTGTAATTAAACATATTGTCCGGCTTTTACACTGTCCTCTAGTTTAGAAAGTTTGACTTTATACACTGTTCCGTCTTCTGTTAGCACAAGTTTGCGTTTCTGTCCTTTATGCTCTACGTATTTATCGATGATAGTATTGGCATAGAGTAGGAAATGACTAGAAGGGCCACTTGAGGCCGAACCTTTGAAGTTTTTGACGCTGCGCATGTCGCATTACGCATGCTCATTACCATTATTCTAGCCAGTCAATTGCATTTTCTGACCAATAAACACGCTGAACTGGCTGGTCCGCCATTATTCTGGCCAGATAACTGCATAAAAATAGGGTGTCACGTTGCACTGCTGAGTGGCCTTTCTGGTCATTTCCTATTCTGTGGTATTGGTCTTAAAGGAACGTTTGGTTATACCCGGTCGCGATCCTGCTGGCGAAAGTTCCTGATATTCAACGTCAGAGATCACTTCTTCTTTCTTTCTATCTCCTAAGAAGTCTTGTAGCTTGTTTTCACGTTTTGTTGTAAGTTTATAAGTGTCTTCGTCAATGGCTTGGAATTTATTTTCGTCACTAATAATATCTTCCATCTTCGCGAAGTAATCAGAACGATCAGTAATAACGACACCATTTCCTATGTCAGGTTTTATTATAAAAATAGTGTCATCGCTTTGTAAAGACTTTAAAACACTCAATTCATCTTCGGCAAAGATAAATTTAGGTGGTGAATAGCTTTTGAAACCAGAGAGTGCGATATCTTGCATTTTTGTTTTGACTCGGCAAAGTCTCCATTAAAACCAGACTTTTCATAAAGAATTTCTTTTGTCAGTTTTCGATAAAGAAATTCAAATGGAGCTAGAAAGTCACAGTAGCGTAATCGTTTTGGTGGTAAAGAGAAGTTCAGGCCTTTAACAAGTACGTTCTTTTCTTTATCAGTGAGAGATCGAGAAGAGAATTAAAAACATATGACTTCATCGGGGTTAATAGTGTCGAGGATTTGCTAGTATCGGAGCATGGGCGAAATAATTTCTTCCCTTGAATTTTCTCGTGGTGATTGATTTTTTTGGAATTCTCACGATCGCATACAGATCTCAAGTGAAGGAGATCAAACGATCGGAGGAGACCATATTGGATAGGTTTGAGTAGGCTTCGGTGACTTGGGCTGACAAAACGCGAATACGCGAGTGTTTGATGGAGATTTCTTCATCTAATAATTTGCGTTGGTATTGTTGGTATATACATTTGAACAGCGAGCCTTTCGGTTCGTAACTTTGAAATTCAAAAATCTTGGGGTGCCTGAATGTTTCTTTATGTTGTTCAGAAATTTCAGATCCAATTTCCAATTTTATCTAGCATTGGCGATAGATGAACCAGGCGGAAATCGTAACTTTATAATGAATATAAATGCCCAGCAAAAGATTCTTAATAAACGCATAATTGATTCTAAATTTTTATTAACATGACTAACGTTTCGTCGCGTCTCGCAACATCATTGTGATTTACAAAATTACAGCGTGTATGTATATCCATGCGTAGCTTAATAAACTAAGAGGTCAAACAAATTAGTATTCACTTCACGGCAGCATATTGATTTTATCCAAGTCACCAAACATGCCTTGCATGCATAAATTAGATGATCAATTTGGAGGATGACACAAAAGCATTTGCATAAATTATTCGATCTGTTGTATGTCGGATCTTTGATGTTGCCCTCCAAATTAGTCATTTAATTGATTCATGCAAGGGGTCTATAGTGCTGTCACGGGATGTACGATAATTTGCAAATGGTTGTCTTTTAAATCAAATTGGCCATTAGTGCTTGCTGTTTATTAAAGTGTCACTGAGACGAAATTTTCGGCTTAGTGACAGCTTACATCTATACCACCCCACCATATTCTCTTTATTGTTTACTCAGGAAATGCATTGAAGTATGTTGAGTTAGTAAATTGAAATAATCGGGATGAATCTTTTATGATTATATTCAGTTTTTATTTGAAAACAGTTTTACAAGGCAGTTCTGACGAATTTTCAAACACTATTATTATTACAAACACTAAAATTATGTCTGCTGATATGCAAACGATGAATTGTCACATCTTGCCTTTATGCTTCTAAACTGCCTCCAAATTACAGCATGTCGCTAGTAATAAAAACTGTTTCCATCGTACCCGCAAATCTCGCACCCTACATTAGGAGATTTGCCAAGATTGTTGTACATCTCACACAGGAAGAAGCATTTCATCATTGCAAGTTGCGAAACAGATGCAGTTCGTTTCTGGGGTGCAGCATTGTATTCATCATCTTTAATTTCCTCAGCATTTGGTTCCCATCTGGGCTTGGCCAAGGTACAGACCAACACAGCCATGAGAACGGCGATAACAACTTGCTTGTTCATGGTGAATAAAATTGATGTCAATCTGTTGAAAAGAGATCAGATAAATCAGTTTGTATCTCAGAGAAAGGCGTGGAAACACTCACAGCTATATTATCGTCTGATCGTGCAGTAACTAAGAGCTCAAACGTTGAATCTCAAATAATTATAAATGACATAAAGCATTCTTGATGGTCTTCACTGGAAATTATTATAAACATGACTACCATACATAACAATATATTTATTAAGTTTTTAAGGTATATCTTTCGTTTATAATTTCGGTTTTCCTTCGTGTCTTACCGAGTCGATTCAGGATCATTACTTTCATTCATGGGCAATAACAAACAATAAATACAGAACTAAACTTTAATTTAACTCTACTCATTTATCTGCGAACGATCGCCCGCCCTATAAATAAGTATCTTTTGAACGCTGGAATTTTTAGCAGGAATTCTCTGGGAATGGTTAAATTAAACTTAAACAAATTGCTTAGTTGTAGTTCTTCATTTAAAACTTTCAAATATCCAAACATGACTACGGGAAAAGTTTTTGTAGTTATTGTAAACTTACATTAGCTTGTGATGTCTTTCCACCAAGAGAGTCAGCGACGTTTGGCGTTGCTCACTTCAAGCACAGTATAAAGACGACCAGTAGGGCCACTCGGCGATGCAACATGTAGCCGGCTTTTTATGCAAACATATGCAGTTTACTGGCCAGGAAAGTTAGTCCAGCTTGCTTATTGGCTAGAAAAAGCAATTGACTGGCTGCCAATGCGTAATGAGTGGGCACACAAAATTTCAAATGAGTGGCCCTACTGGTCGTCTCTATACTGTGCTTCAAGTCCTTCTACTTGTTACTAATCATTGAGTGTATGATTTACATAATTATGAATAATATCACCATGCCCGCTAATTAAGCGGGGGATTTAAATATTGAAGAGTCGAAGTTCTACATGAAGAATTTAAAGGAATGTTTAATGGGCAGAGAATAAATTTTACCTCTCTCTTGTAAGAATAGCAAGTTGAAACAATGAAGAAATAATTTCCTTCTTGTAGATTGCTGTTCATTGCTTAGATAAATTTTCCCTCGCTAATTCAAGCTAAAACGACAAGCAAGCTGAGGCGCACCCTGAGAGAGTTGTAAAAGTTTTCATAAACAACGATTGATTTGAAAAGAATACGTAATTAAGTTTTAAAGTGGTTGCGTTTTTTATGATACACCCTGTATAGTGTGTGATGAAATATTCATGTTCAGTTCATACTGCTCTGAAGTTATTCACTTGTGATAATTTCGTAATTATTGTGCGTTATTTGAACATTTCTAAAGATTCAACGATGCATGCCAATTAGATAATCTCTTTAGAAAATCTATTTCCGAGTGTGATATAATTACATGGTTGCAAATAGCTCTCAAATGCGCACTTGAACTCAAATAAGTTAAATACCGTGCTATAACGAGTAACTCGAGTCCTGAATAACGAATATGTCGCATGCATGGCATATACATTGTTTATAAAGTCTTTATAGAAGGGCGCTTTAAAAACTAGCGGCCACTGGATGTTTATGTTCTCCGTACATTCTTTTAGAAGCTTTTCAGTATATCGTTAATTCTTGCACAAGTTCCTGTTTCTAATTTTTGCTTTGAACATAATTAAATTAAATCACATCGAGCACTTAGTAGAAATAGTTATGGCCTATTATGATGAATGCCTATTTAAAAATAGGTACGCAAAGCGTACATGTATCTGCTCATGCGTGTTTGCATAATTGTATAATTAAATAGCGTAATTGAATGATGTCAATGCATGAGATCAATGTCACTGAATGAGTGTATGAACGTTTATATTGCTTTTAAGAACAGTGCATAAAGGGGGTGAGGGCCTATAGCTCATGGGAGCAATGTTTAAAACAATTGTGAACCCTTCAGATTTTAGTATTTTATACTTGAGAATAAAGGTTATATATAAGTATATAACAGCACTATTTACACACCACATATAAATATTACATGCCATCAACTCATTTAGTCCCCCTAGTCACAGCAGTTTGGGAAAGAAATCCCAAACTGTGCTTATATCTTTATACCAATTAAAAATCTCAAAAGTATAAGATGATGTTGACTATCAAATGACAATTCGATTTGACTAATTTCGGAAATTTCATGTCGGGATAAAGGTTAAATGGTCTGGAGTTGCAGGAGTAACAAGATCCTGCTGCTTGCAGGATTAATTCGTGCCCTCTGGAGGGGTAGTAAAATTCAACACAACACAACACAACACCACACAACACAACACAACACAACACAACACAACACAACACAACACAACACAACACAACACAACACAACGCAACGCAACGCAACGCAACGCAACGCAACGCAACGCAACACAACACAACACTATGCAAGGAACAGGATCTGCACCATATACGCTGCACTTTTAACAATCAAATATCTATTCCAAGTGACAACATCCAGACATGAAGTGTAAAATGGTGTACGTGTATGGTTACTTTGCTCAAATAATAGCTACTCAACATTGTACTAGTGGGTTAAAATCTGCACTTATTATTATTCCAATCAAATTGCATTCTGTGTACTCTTTTAATTATTTATATATACATAATGTACAGTAATTTGAAAACTTGCGGCCCTGCGATTCCGGTGCAGCGCTCTAACTAACTGAGCTTCATAGTCCAGTTTCTGAGCATAAACCGCAAGTTCGGTATATAAGATGGGAGTGATGCCAGTATATGGTGTATGGGTAAATATCAAGATTTTTTTCTGCATCTCGTTCGATAGGATTAATAGTAGATGGAATACTCGAACGGAAATTTATATACATTTTTTAGACCTAGACAGGAGCAATTGCGAAAAATGCAACTTAGGCCTTCTGGCAGGAATTGAACCTGCGGCACTGCTATTCCAGCGCAGCGCTCTAACTAACGGAGCTTCATAGTCCAGTTTCTGAGCATTAACCGCAAGTTCGGTATATAAAATGGGAGTGATGCCAGTATATGGTGTATGGGTAAATATCAAGATTTTTCTCGGAATCTCGTTCGATAGGATTAATAGTAGAAGGTGTTAGTAGATGGAATACTAGAACGGAAATTTATATACATTTTTTAGACCTAGCCAGGAGCAGTTGCAAAAAATGCAACTTAGGCCCTCTGGCAGGAATTGAATCTGCGGCCCTGCGATTCCGGTGCAGTGCTCTAACCAACTGAGCTACATAGTCCAGTTGCTGAGCATTAACCGCAAGTTCTGTATATAAGATGGGAGTGATGCCAGTATATGGTGTATGGGTAAATATCAAGATTTTCCTCGAGCTGCTAGGACAGCTCTCTCACGAATGGGAGAACTAGCGACGATATAAACACTGTTGGTTTTTTGGTATTTTGCTGCTATGACAGCTCACTCACGAAAGGAAGAGTTGGCAATCATATAAATAGGCTGCTAGAATAGCTCCCTTACAAATGGAAGCTTCTCGACCTCGTGTTTTGAGATCTCTATTTCGAAACTCGAAAGCATAGGTTGTCCAAAGCACGGTATTCACAAGAACAATTACATAATTACTAGTTTCCATCTGTCAACTTGACGCATGTTTCATTGATCCTCTGGCTTCGCTTTTAGAGGAACGCGAGAAATTTCGTGTTTCAGTGTATGAAAATTTTGAAAATAACTGGCGAGCTGAAAGCGATCTGATGTAATGCAAACCGGAGGTCCTGGAAACGTGACTACTTGCATTTTAAGACTCGTGTCCGGCCTGTAGGCCTGCATGGGAACGAGTATTGAGACCAATAAAATACAAAGCCACAATCCAGAAAGGACTATGTGGTGTGTATTTTGCTATATTTCGTCCACTAAATATAGATTACTTCAGGGTTGGTGAGTGCGTACGATTTTTATATACGAGTTGTGAAGGATCGCTAAACGAACGAGTGAGGGCAGCGAACGAGTGCGTTAGCGAACTTCACAACGAGTAAATAATAAAAATCGTACAAACGAACCAACCATGAAGTAATTTGTTTATTATATAAGTATAGAGATAAATATGTGACACTGACAGACTCACAGCGAACAACACGCAAGCGAACTATATCAAGCCTCAAAAACAGATTTCTTGCCGTTTATTTCTTCATTTTCTTGCTGAAATTCCAACCAAAGAGGTTTATATTAAATATATTTAGCCTTGAGTGTTTCCTTGATGGTAATATAGTCGCTTTTTAGCGAAAAATGCAATAAAACTCTCACTTCGGTGATTTCGCTAAAACTGGGCACCATGTTCACAATTTTGAGCGCGAAAACACTAGCCAATCACAACGCTGATACGATAATTCACCATGCACATGTGAGAAAAATCGTGCGACCAATCAAAACGCTGAGACGATAATTTTCACATGTGAAAAATATCGTCGCCGTGAGGATACGATTTCTATTTCACCTGCACCGAAATCTCTATACTTATATAATAACTATATATATAATATGCATGACTATAGGCACGCGCGGATTTCTATATATTCTACTTTCTGCATGTTACGTAGTTTTATCTATATCTATGCGACAAGAGAATCAGTACATATGTTGAAGTTTTTAAAGATTTATGCAAAACTGAATGAGCGTAATGAGCGTAATTTTAAAAAAATTAGATTTATTTGCATTTGTAAAAGTTGTAGATGAGCTTGAGTTGAAAAAACTTGCCAACCTTGTCAATATATTAGACCGAATAGACTTGCGTGCACGCGCGCGAGCGTCACGCGAGCATGAAAGGAAAGATTTTCACGCGCGCGTGTTTTCAAGCTTTATCAAGTGAATATATCAAAGAAAAGCTTTCAGAAAAGATTAAAAACCCGAATTTTTGGGCCGCCTATGGTCGTATGAACTTGTATGTACCTGAATGTCAGTCGTATTTCGAAAATGTAGTCGTCTGTCACTCGTCTGTAGTCGTCTGTTACTCGTCTGTTACTCGTCTGTAGTCGTCTGTTACTCGTCTGTAGTCGTCTGTCACTCGTCTGTCACTCGTCTGTCACTCGTCTGTCACTCGTCTGTAGTCGTCTGTACTCGTCTGTTACTCGTCTGTCATTCGGGTGTAGTTTTAGAATAGATCTTGAATAATTTTCTATAATATTAACTCCATTTTAAGTTGGCAAGAAACTCGAGTCACGAAGATCAAATTATAAAATTATGGCGCGCGTCCGACTTTCAACAAAAGTTGATAACCCAAACCAGTGGTTCATATGCACAAGTGCATAATATATATTATTATATGGCAAGTGCTTGTTTTGGTGAATCTCGCAATCTGATTGGTCGCTGACGAGGCAGGATTTTCCCGTATTGCCCACGGGCAATACGGTATTCTTATTGCCCTGCGACGACTTGAACACATTTCAAACCAATAAAAGCATTAAAAAATCCTTTAAAATAATTTAAAACAATGAAAAATAAACGGAAAATACGGAAAAGGGATAACTACAAGGGATAAAATCAAGTTTTGTTGGCTCAAGTCGAAATATTAAGGTAAATTTTACGATGTTTTTTAACTAAAACAGTCAAGAACATACAAGCAAAGTTGTTTTTGTCCTTGATCCGATAGCTCAATATCACTATATTTTCTATTAATTTTATATTTTATTCTATAAATGGTACTGTAGAGTAGTTTTACTAAGCTAAGATTAGATAAATTTGTAAAAAACTAAGACAAATTCGTATCATTGAAATTATTTTGACACTTTGTACTTTGCCCTCGCGTGACCAATTTTTGGCAAAATGAATTGTTTTTTGTTGTCTGAAATGCCATATAATAAACAACTTACTATAACTTCGACTGTTCGGTCTGTACGGTAAAATATCAAGCCTCGGTCTTGCTGTATTGACCTCGCTATCGCTCGGTCAATACAGCAAGACCTCAGCTTGATATTTTACCGTACAGACCTCACGCTCAGTTAGTAAGTAGTTAATATATAGTTTAATATCGTGGGATTCGATAAAAATATGTTTAAGACTAAAATTAGCAAAAACACTTGTGGAAGAAACGATTATAAATTGGCAAGCTTCTAAAAGAATGTGGAAGAAACACAAATTACATTCAGTAGCTAGATGAGATTTGGTTTCGTTTAGATTTGGTTTCGTTTAGATTTGGTTTTCGTTTATAGATTTGGTTTTCGTTTAGATTTAAAAAATGAAGTAGCTTTACGAATGAATTTAAAATTTTTCTACCATTGTAATACTCAATAGAGTACATGCATAAAATCGCTTGTACAACGCAACAACTAATATCAGAACGACAAAACGTAATGAATAAATACATTTAGTCTGAAATGTGTAATAATGTTATATGGAATTCAAATTATTGCAAATCAGCAGATGTATGTTTAAACATATTGCCAAGATATATAGTATTGGTTTCAAAATTAAAATTAATTAAGTGAGTAATACGCCATAGCCTTTTTACTGAATGGTCAAGTTCACGAAGCTTCCATGTTCACATGCAGGAGTGCACAGTTTAATATCGTGGGTTCGATAAAATTATGTTCAAAACTAAAATTAGAAAAAGCACTTGTGGAACAAACGATTATAAATTGGCAAGGTTCTAAAATAATGTGCAATCTGGCCTTTAAATTGTCATTTTCATAGAGGCTTTATGCCTTTATCAACTCAGTTTTGTTGAACGTGTCGGACGCGCACAATAATTTTGTAATTTGATCTTCGTGACTAGAGTTTCTTGCCAATTTAATTAATATAAAATTATTCAATGGTTAATTTAACCTATGTATTATCACACTCGGAAATACTGTAAATTTGTATCATGGGAAACTGCGTCAGACTTAAGTGAATTATCTACGATGTAAGAAAAATGCTATTTGACTGGGACAACTGGGTAATTTGCAGTTACTAAAATGCGGTGGCGTAACTACTATGGGTTCAGACCGGGCGAACCCGGGGCCCCCCACCCAAATGGCCCAAAGGGGGCCCCCAGGCAGCCAAGCTCAGACTGTAGAGCAAAAAAAAATTGACAGGGAAGACTGAGAAACGAAAAATGCATGAACGCAACAACAAAATATATATTCTTTCTTGATTATTTCTGACCGTCAGAATTCTGTAAAATCTTCCCCCAAAGTCCAGGAAATGGCATTTCAGAGATTCTAGATTTAAAAATTTTCCTTACGAGTGCCGAAGGCACAAGCTCGCGCCGAGGGGGGCCTTCAAAATGTGTATGGGCTACCGTTAATGCTTTATGGCTGCGAGGTCTGGTTTAATTTGACGTCGACTGAGTGTGAGATGCTGAACAGAGTAACAACGTTTGCAGCAAAACGGTTTCAAGGATTTCCGCTATCTACCCATACCGAGGCCGCGCTTGGCTCATTGGGGATGCTATCGACGATAGGGTGGATAGACAAAGTAAAACTTATCTTTTTTGCTTCTTTGTGTCGATCATTACCAACAGCACTGCATAAGCAAGTGTTTAATATTAAGCGGCTTTTTTCGTATAAAGGAACAAAACATGAAAATTCTAAGGGATTTATACCTGATGTAATAAGAATTTTAGAAAAATATGGTTTAAGCGATTTTCTTGAAAAATATTTAAAAGACGGGGTGATTCCTTCTAAAGAAGTTTGGAGAAAACTGGTATTGAGGAAAATATATGAATATGAGGAATATGTCATGAGGACGACGATGGCATATAAACCCAACCTTGTACATTATGCTCAAATACATCATGAGCTCAAACCACTTATCCACTGGGAGGTTCTGAAACACTATCCATTTGACCGTATAATTATGACTAATATGGTTAACCTGATGTGCATTGTATCAGCGACGGAAGATCGGGGTGAATTTTATATTTGCAGCCTATGCATGAAAGCACTGTGTGATATTGGATTCCATTTTGTCATGGAATGTCCAGCAACAATTAATGAACGCAATCAGATGTGGGATAATTTATATGATAATATATGAAAAAGGAGCATGTCAAACCTGTTTAATAGGTCAGATCCTGATATTTACGACAGCCTTCTTGGAGGCTTGAACATTGATGGTAATATCTATCTATCTATATCTATCTATCTATCTAAACTTTTATCTTTTAGCAACTAAATATATCGTTGACTTTAACTTTTTCATTCAAGCAAAATGATGTTCTAGATAGCGCATGCACTGCTCGTCATTGTGGTTCCCGGAGTTTAAGGAACGAAATAGAGTCTGCATAAAATCGCTAGCTTGAAGAACACAGAAACTAATAATCATCAGGGGCCGGTTGTATAAAAAAGTAGTTAAAGTTAACTATAGTTAGTGCGAATTTTACAGTTAACTACCATTTAACTACAAAACGGGTAGTTAAAATGTAGTTAAGACTTTTATACAACCGGCCCCAGAACGGTAAAACTTAAGGAATATATAATACATATAAATATGTTATAATTTTATATGGAATTCAAATAATTGCAAATCATGCAGATGTATGTTTAAACATATTGCCATACATATAGGATTGTTCTCTAAATTACATGGCATTTAGTCAGTAATAATAGGCCAAAACTATTTCTACTAAGTTGCTAAGTTTACGAAGCTTCCATGTTATGCTAAAATGATTTGTTAAAATTAGACTAGATAAGATTATTTTAAGATATGATCTATGATTACTAAAAATATATAGTGCTCCAAATAAATGTATAGATTGTACCTCTTTAAAATTGCAAGAATATCTGGCAAAAAAACATACATTACGTTTGTTTCTTCATACAATGCGGAGAACAGCCTGCTGATGAAAATTTGCTTATGTAGCATTTTTGGATCAGCCCTGCAAAGTTTTCCAAAGAGCAAGAGCTTTGATTTGTCGATATGACCCATTGTTGTCCGCAGACCGAGGCACCATAATGCAGCTTCTGAATGGGTGGTAATGTACATTCCCTGAACAGCATGTGATGCTCGATTCAGAAGTTCCTCTTCCATCTTGGTAAGATTTACAACATTATTAATTATTATAAACATGCTCTAAATCTAATACTAAATAAAATTAAGGGTACACTAACCACAGTATGTTTTCAAATAATTATGTACAATAAAACTATTTCTGTAAATGTACTTACTTGTGCTTATTTCTTAAGCAGCGTTAATTGGTATTACATGGAGGGAGTAAACTGTGAAGTTACACAAATATACCGATTTGGATGTAATTAAATATAGATCATATCTTTTCAACAATTTTCTAAATTTAACATTATCAGAATACTTGTAAATAATTAATGCTTAATAATTACGTAATTAATTACGCAATTATGTAATTGAAGGTCAATTCACGGTGTAATAAACTTGGACCTGGGAAAAACCTCGAGTCACGAAACAAAAGTACTGCTCATACGCTGCCTGTGAAAATGGTAAGCGTGCGCGGACAACACGTACACAGCAATTAAGGTGGCTCCCTACAGTTATAGTACAGTTTGAAACACGATCTATATTGATCAGTCGTCACCCTCCCGTCTCACGCACGGAACTTCGTGATCCGGTAAAATTTTGAAACAAGCCGTGGGAAGTTATTTTCGAGACTTTTCTGCGAAGAAACCACAACTTCATTAGAATCGTATATCTTTGAAATTCAAACAGTACGTATGTTCTTAACCAGTTTCTAAGCTTTCTTTTAGTATGTTTTTTACGTATTTACGTTCAGTATTATCGTTTTTAATGTCCAAAATCGTCGACTTGTTGCAGACTAAAAATTCTAAAATAATATTTTATACTCTCCTCAAGGCGGTTTAGAACTGTAAAAGTAATATAATTTTTTAAAGCAATCAAAAGTTTAAAAACTACTACATACAACTACAGTACAGAGTTACGAGTTGAAATTTGGAATTGTTTGAATGTTTTGAAAAGTTTTCATACCGATTTCAACAATAAAAACAAATTTAAGAGGCGCTGGATTAATTTAAGGCGTAAACCACCGACAAACCAGACCAGAAAAAAGACCACCAACAGACAATCTTGGGTCCAACAAGCCAAGGGTAACGAAAACGAAAATAATTTTGCTCACAATTGTAAATCATTTCGAAAAAAACAGCCTGTTTCACAGCCAGCGAGTGACTCGAACATGCGCCAGCAAACACTATATCGTGATCGGTCAGTATTTTTTTAGGCGTTGCGTGTTTTTCGCGAGCAGAAAATGGCATTTTGAGGTTCTTTTCTCTCGCTCGTTTCTCCGGTGACCATATCTCAAACGTACTAGTTCTATTAAATTCTTAAATTAAAAAAAAATCGCCAGTGTAGTTTTTGTGAAACTAAATTTTGGCTTTTAAATAAAACTACAGTGGGAATTTTCAAAAAATTCTGAGAAAACTCAGAATCTCATGATTTACTTTCTGCAAAAGAGAGAGTATATGTCACCGACCTTATTTTTCCGCTATCATACCTTCTTTGACTAAAACTCAGAGCTCGGCGACTGACCGTCCGAACACATCACTATATACTCTACAGATTACATTGTAATTCAATTTTTTTTGTATAATAAAACAATCAGTTACTACTTACAGTACTACAGGGTGTCCCAAAAAAGGCTACCTTTTCAAATTCAAATTAGCATGTTAATTCAAGCAACCTATTGTAGTTCTTTGCGTAAAAACACACAGTTTTATACACATGAGATATTAAAAAAAGCTTCCAATTGATGAATAAGTTATAAAACCTGTTTTAGATTATTAATTGCGTTCAAACATACATTTCATATAAAATTTGACGAGTTAAATTCAACGCAAATTCAACATCTAAACAGGACTTAAACAAATACAAAACGCTTCTGAACGCTTATTCTTAATCACCCGTGTGTGCATGCACTAAAACCCCTTTGAAATTGAACACAATAGGTTGTTTGAATTAACACGCTCATTTGAATTTGAAAAGGTGGCCTTTTTTTGGGACACCCTGTACAGCACTAATTGTTAAACGTTTTTGAGCCAGTAGGTAGGTTTAATAAGCTTACGCGAGGCCGATTTGCAGTTCATTCATTACTGTGATTTGAATTTTAGACACGACATATTTGTTTATGGCCAAGCCTTTAGTTTGAAAGTATTTCGGTTCTTTGAACCTTTCATGCTGGCTAGCTGAGTTGTGTTTACAACATTGCTTAAGAATAAAACTAAAAGAGAGCCGTATGATGTGCTGTATTTCAGTTTGAAATGAAATGCGAGAAGAAATGTGTACCATATGCTTCCTGGCCAAAGTTGCTTCTAGTATTCAAATATTTAAAATATTTTTTATATGTTGTTTTTCCGGTGTATTTAAGACAATACAAATGTGAAAGAAGATTGTGATAGTTTTGAAGCCTCATATATCAATTATCAAGAGCCAATATGCAAGTCTAGAAATTGCTGTTTGCACAATAGGTGTTCTGTTTAATTATTTCATTAAAGATCTTTAACAATTCAAATGTTGTTGCCATGTGTATGTTTATTACATATCAAACCATAGTTGATCAACCACACTCTATATCAATCAAGCCCAATGCTGAAGATCTCAATCACTATCCAGTCTTAGTACAAATCAGTGGCTAAAGCTCGTGAACTGAGTAAATGGCAGGATTCAATAGACAATTTGCATTATAGCAAAACATCATGGGAAAAATGGTAACATTGCACTTGCAAGCGAAATGGACGCCGCGAAGCGAGCATTTTGCATGCGAGAAATATTGCTTCTTTTAAGTACTTTTTCGTACCGTTTGATAATTTTTAAACAAGAAATATCTTTTTAATGCTATAAAGTTTGTTGTGACCAATGTGACCAAAGTATGGCGAAATCGGAGGGAAAATGGGCGAGAAAAAAAATCGTATAGAACAACCGAGGGAGCGAGCAATAAGCTCCCAAATACGTTCTGAGAGGAAGGTTCTTCTCAACATTTTGAGGTGAGTACGCTTAGTATAGACATTAGATTGCTCATCATTTTGACATACAAATATGTGCGCGTTGTTGCTCGATCTATAGCTTGTATTTTCTCAACGATCGAGTGTTTTGTGTGGATTTTTTCGCTTGTTGAAATTGACTAACTCAGGCTATAATATCTTGCTCGATTTTTATAAGCACATGGCTTCGAAATGCAATGTTTTTAAAGAAACGTTACACCTTGTCTTGATATCTCATGTTCTATTTGCATACACATTGACAATTTCCATGACAATTTCCAGCAGTAACTTGTTACAGTACTTCAGAAAAGAACATTAATATATAGTAGAACTATATATAGACTAAGTAAAGTTATGTTACGTAAAACAGTCAACTTCAACTCATCAAAATTACAGTATATGCATCATTTTGCTTCATTAATACTACAGACATTATAATTAAACTCTGTGCTCCGTAGAATTTACAATGGTTTATTTTAGCAGTAAAAAACACAATCTATTGAGTATTGTTCAAATTTCACGTTCGTCATTCTGGCACTTACACACGATGTCAATCGGCTTTTAATAATAGCCCTGCAAACAGGTGGCCAGGTGGGAGGATGGTAGCACAATCGCCATACAAAATGTCAATGTGTGGGCATTTCCTCATAATTGAGAGCTTACATAAAAGAGCATGTTATGTGAATATTATATTTCGAAAAGACCCAAGATGATTAATAAGAGCCTTTTACAAGACTTGACAGTGTTATATCAACAACATGGAAGTATTTATCTGCAAGAAAAAAAACATAAATAGCACTAAATCTTTGCAGAAATGGCCAAAAGGGGAATTGTAAGGCAAATGTAGGCCAATAATGCCCAAGGTGTATTTAAAATCCAAGCCTGCAAAAGAGAAAATGATATGCCAGTTACTCTCCAATAATGTTGTAAACACAAAACAGTAAGATATGAAGCAATACAAATTGCTATAACATTTTCTTAAGGGGGCTGCAGTCGGTGATGGCTGACAGACCCATATTCCGAGCTAAAAATTTATATCGTGCGCATTTTTCATGGTCACATAACTGGCTTTGCCACAAAACCAGGTAAAAAAGCAATTAGTAAAATATGGTTTTGAGTGACGAGCATAGTCAAATTCTAAGTTTTCCAGATAAACAGATTCAACATTGAAATAAGCTCTATTAGGGACCTCATACAATCCAAAATATTGTTGACCTTTAAGGAGGCTCCCTACAGTTTCCATTAGATAACAGTGTTTTGAATTGAAAGGTCTTTGAAAGGTTATAAGCTTAGAAAACTCAAATTTTTGCGTAAGCCCTTTATTCCTCGTATATCAAGCAATAATTTCAACACATGTTTTTTACTCTTGACGTTGCCACGGCGACATGACGTCATCATTTATCTTGGCAGTTTTAGCCAAAGAAAGTATGATAGTGGAACAATGCCATTTCTGTGGAAGTTCATACCCCATAGTGTAAAGTTCGTTCTGGCTTCCGCAGGAAATTACCGCTGCGGAAGGCTTAGGCAACCGCAGACGCTGTTTATAAGGCAGCCTTCAACAAAGGTTCTTGTTCAACTCTCTTCCTACGGCGGATTCAAGTACCGCAAAGCCTTCCACAAATCGTACTAGTGGTTTCCGCCGTAATGGCTTTTTTACATTAGTTTTACTGAGATAGTCTTTACTGGCAAAGTGGCTTCGGTGGCGAAGTGGTTAGCGCACTTGCCTTTCACCTCTAAGGCCGCGGGTTCAAGTCTCAGTGAGAACTTTCTCAATGCGACTCGAACCCAGTCCTCAAGTGAAAAGAGTAAAGTCAACGCTCTGCCGAAAGTCGTGGGTTTTCTCAGGGTACTCCGGTTTCCTCCCACAGGGAAAGTTGACAGGGTGGGTTAGGTAAAAGGGCCCACAGTAATTGGTATATGCTGTTGTGGTGACCCTGCCCTAGTTGGCGAAGCTAAATAAATAAATAAATAAATAAATAAAAACCGCGTAGAACAAAAGAGGCCTCAGTGTCGATATATCTTAGCCAGTATATTGCATAACAGACAAAATGCATAATAAATCTCAAACTAATGTTTCATAAACAAGTTCAAATAAATTATCTAGGTTTTAAACATGAACACTTATTTATACATGGACAATCAGGACTAGGTTTGGAAAGGCGGCGGCAAACTTCAAAGCGTCTATAATAGATATTTATACGTTAAAACGAATATCGTAATATTGATAATTTAGCCATACGTTTTAGTGATACCTTCACCAAGCACAAGTTCACGGGAAAGGTAGAACAAAAACTATATTTGACCGAGTTTCCAGTCCCTATTTTGATTGACTATGCATGGTTTATTAAACAGCTTCTCAATTGTGCCTGAGTTCTGATAATCAGCACTACTAGTATTATATACAAAACATTTAGAGAAGAAATGGCAACCGAACTCCTTCGGTGGTCTTCCTGGTCATGACTTTACTCCAGTCCTTTCCGGGGCCATAGTTTGCTCTGGAGCACAAGATTGGCCAGCGATGCTTGGGTAGATTGTGACTCTTATCCACATCATGATACAGTTGGGCAATTCCGGTTACTAGTTTATCAGCTTTAATTACAGATGGCATTAACCAATCAATTTTGGTTCTAAAATTTACAAACAGATTAACATTAATTAAGAACATTTAACAATTTAAATGCTAATAATTATTTGGAGTTGCACGCGAAAGTTTGTACATGGGTCGGACTGCTTTGCAATCGCAAAGGTTTCTAGACAACGATCCTGAGTAATACATGAATCCAATTTATTAAAATTATGGCAAGTTCAGTACCTCAAAGCCAAAGAGCTGTTGCTCTGGCCACCATCCATGCTTTGCGATTTCATAACTGAGTATAATGACTCGACGATAGATTCGGTACATCCAAGTGCAAGTGCAATATCTGTGGCAATGCTCATCTCCACTCCAATCATTTCAGATATTAACTCGTCTACATAAAAGGATCTACAATAAAAATATGCACTATTAGGCAACAGTCCAAGGGAAACTGACTGATCTATTTCATACACTTTAACCCAATGTAATGAAAAAAGTCCGCGTGCCTGTATACTTCACTCTCGTCGATCCAGACTACAAAAGTGTTCGTTTTCTGGTCATCCATAAGAAATGTCGCTTCATGAAGATTTTGGAGATAGTACTTATCCTTGAATTGAGATGATTTTATTCGTGTAAACTTCATCAACTTCACAAGATGTTCTTGATGAGTTGCCAGGGATTGCTCCTTTACCTAATTGAAAGTAATCAACAATTAAAAGCCCGGTAGGTTTTTGCGTTTCCAAAACCGTATTCAACAAACCATTTTACAACAAACAATTAATAAAAACAAAATGTAGTTTGATGACAAGAAATGCATACAGGCTACATACTGTATGATAGATAGTACAATCAATTGTCGTGGCGATAAACGTAAGCCATCTGGAAAGAATCTGAATATGCCTGGGTGTCCACAGGATAATCTTCAAAGTGGTCTTTAAGTTAGCCAGAATCTCGTTGCTGTAGACATACTTCAGTTTCAATTCTGTGAAGTGGTTCTCAGCTAACATCTTCACATGTTTCATCGAGCAAACATACTTGAAGAATTGTTTGAAATCTTCTCTACCAAATTCAACAAATTCTTCTTCTTTCATTAGGGATGGGTAGCCACTGGGCTTGCGAACACCAACCAAGAGATTCAAGATGGAATCAATATCTATGCAACCAAATATTGATTGTAAATTCGATGAGCAATTTTCGAAACGAGTTGTCAAAGAGACAGACAAATCTTTTTCGAGATTTTGAAGATCTTTTTCAACGTCATGGAGTTGCCGTATCTTCCACTTTAGAATTTCTGATCTTTCTTCCTCAGAAGGACTGGCCGGCTTCAATTCCAACGATCAACCAGCTATCTACTGGCCATGAAACGTTTTCTTCTTAATATCACTAATATTGGAGGCCAGATGGAAACAGCTCTCTGTGAGTGAATTAACACGTAGTTTACCCAACCCATCCAAGTCTGCCGTGACTTTAGGAAACCACACCGAGGCTTTCCAAATAGGAACACTGAGACCTTGTAACTGAAAAAAATAGGTTATCAATGGTAAGAAGACGTCGACGCACCCACAAAGATCCGCAACGAAATCTTGTCCACAGATCTCCCACTTTTTCAGCTCGAATTTGGGATCATTCTTATGGAACTCATCGTATGTAGCCATATACAAATGAGCTGAACAGATAAGCTTTTTAAATTCGTGAATTTGTGAGGTCGAGAAACGCGTTGCACAGGTACGGCTTGTTAACTGAAGCTTGCTATTCATACTCTCTGCTTTAGTTTTTGCTTGAGCCAGACTTTTCCCTCTTTGAAATATTTGGTGAATGGCTGTGATTCTTGCGATTAGCCGTTTTAAAAATTCTTTTGACTGACCAATTTTTCCTTCGAGTACATCCTCTACGGCTAGATTAACCCAGTGAGGCGGATCCCATATCACATCTGTGAACACACCCGTGACTTTTCGAGAAGATCCCAAAGCTTCTTTGAAAAACCCTTTGGTTGGTACTGGCCGTCTAGCACCGTTCCCTACCAGAATGTTCCTATTATGTTGTGCAGGCCTGGATAGGCTGTCGTGATGGTTGTAAACATGGTTTACAAGGCTAATAAATTAAATTATGAACTATAAATAGTACAACACAATCACAAGGCTGTCAAGACTCAAGACAGTCAAGTCAACATATTTGACAACTCATTTCAGAAGTTCAGTAAATTCAGTTCACTCAAGCAGTATAATATTTATAAACATAATTATATATTTATATAAAAATTGCGGAGCATTCGATATAAATATTCATATAATATACCTAATATATAGAAGGAATAGAACATAATTATAAGAATCGTTAAGGGTTACTTACTTGAGTCAATTTGCATATTCTATCGCTGATTGGAAGGATTGGAAGCCATCATCGATAGATTTTTGAATTGTACAGTTTTTAAAACATTCTTTTCTTCGACAAAATCAGATCAAAAATTCAAATCAGATTGTCACATGCGTTCCCGCCCGCAAGTCTTGAACGACTTGAAGGAGTTTGCAAATCAGGCATTTTCAGGCAAATACAAACGAGATTCGAGAATTTCACTACTATTACTTCGTACTACGGCCGCGATATTCTTCCGCAATACGACATTTTCTTGTTAATCTACCGCTAAATTCTACCGTATGCGGAAATTTTCATCCGAAACAATCGAAGCCTCAGTATTATAAGAAACGAGAGCAAAAAGATCTATAAATCCGCTTAAACCTACGGACAGTGATTCCGATGCAAGCTCAGACAATTATCTATACGCAGTAAAAAGTAACAAAACACCGACGGTTCGCGTCACAGTATGTAAACATTCATTCGACGCGACAATAGATACGGGTGCTACGATTAATGTAATTTAATAGACAAAACAACATTTGATAAAATGGACGGAGTTGAGCTTAAGAAAACAAACATCAAAGTGTTTGCATATAATGCACAAAAACCAGTTAAATTCCAAGGGAAATTCGAAGCTCAACCTAAAGCCCAACCGCAAAGGCGTATCCCATACCACATTCGTGAAAAAGTGACATGTGCATTAGAGGAATTAGAAAACGATGACATCATAGAACGAGAACCTGAAAACCAACCTACCCCATGGGTATCCCCGATTGTAGCAGTACCAAAGAAAGACGGTTGTGTAAGAATTTGTGTCGACATGAGACAAGCCAACGAAGCTATAAAGCGTGTGAGACATCCAATAAATGGTGCTAAATGGTTTTCGAAACTCGACTTGTCGCAGGCATATCACCAGCTAGAACTGGACGAGGCTAGCCGGTATATCACAACTTTCAGCATACACGATGGTACCAATGCTGCAGCAGAGATTTTTCAATATCAGTAGCGTCGCCAGGGAGGGGACTGGGGAGGACACGTCCCCCCCAGTTCTCCTCAAAATCACTTTTGAGATTCTCTCAAATCCGGTGAAAAAAAGGATGGGGGGGGGGGGGTACGTTTCTAACCGTCAGAATTCTGTCAAATCGTCTCCCAAAGTCCAGGAAATGGTATTTCAGAGACTCTAAATTAAAAAATTTCCGGGGGAGCATGCCCCCGGACCCCCTAAAACCATCATTTTGTCCCCCCCCCCACCTTTCCAGGTCTACCAGTAACATTTGCCACCCAACGCAATGAAAAGCTTACGACCTCCTCCCACCTCCCCCCCACACAATGCTGTGTTTAGTATGGCAGACTTGCAAGTGTTTACCCAACATTGTATGGGGGGAATTGGATCTGAACATTACATTCTGATTTCAACGGACAAATCAGTGGTGCGATACAGGAAGTTGCTATTTTTACTAAGTGTTTCAAGGATTTTTAACCAGGATTGTAGATCTCTCTGTGTAGTTATGCTACAAATTACTTTGCGACTATATGGGCAACACAAGTTAGCTAATGTTTTTTAGGTTGTGAGTAAAATCATTTTATCACATACTTTTGCCGATAACAGGGTGACATAAAAACGATATGTCCCTAGGGACGATATCGTTTTTATTTCCCGCTGCTTATCACCCTGATAAAGGCATTAGATGTGATAAATAGGTTATCACACTCATGACACGGTGATATCAGTTTATCCCTCTCGGTACGATATCATAATTGTCCCTTGTCATGACAATAATGATATCGTCCTCGAGCGATAAAACTGATATCACCTCATCCCTCACTTGATAACCTATACTTATTACCATTGCGCATATGTTCCAAGTTGCATATCGATTTCGTTGTCCGTGCTACTTCATATTTAATTTTCGAATGTCCTGTTAAATTTGGAGCGACCATAACACACGAATTACTGAATTAGTCGTTTTACATTTTGTGGATTGCATCTTCATGTGGGCTTTTACAGTACGTATCTTGAAAAAATGTTTTAGAAAATTTGAAAATATTTAAATGTTGAACGAATATTAACTAGCTATGTAAAAACTTTAATTGGAACTAAAGCTTCCTTCGACCCACTGGGTGGTCTCAGATCAGAATGCTGTAAGAATTTCAAAGGCATATTGACAAGATGTCCTTGGATATTTTCCAGTTCTTTGCGTGCTTGCTGAGGGTCCTCTGTTGCCAGTCCTTGCAGATTCTTAAAGAAAAGAGCATAAAAAACATATTATTATACATTGTAGTCAATACATGCGTTTTAATTGACTAATAGGTTACAGCTAAATATAGAAGTCACGCACTTGCAGATAAATCTGCCACCAGATAACACTATTATATGTAGGTTGATCTAGCGGTATGTAAAATATTGTATTTATACACGAATAAAAACAACAAAAACAGCATTTCTTTCTGCTTTTTGACATTTTTATCGAAACTATAGTAGGAAATGAGGTTTCTAATATTTTTATGTTGTTATTGTTATGTTTTAAATTGGTTTTACTGCTTTTTTTGAGAACTAAACGTCGTTTTGTACGGGAAGAATTTAAATTACCATTGCTTGTCGAAGGAGTTTAATGAAAATGCAATATATAATAAAACAGTTTTTGAATTCGGTTTTTGTGATATCCGGAATTATCAAGGTGAGGCACTTACCGAGACCTTGATAATTCCGGATATCGCAAAACCTCATCCAATAACAGTTTATCATGCTCAGTTTTGATTGGCTGATAATTCAGAACTTACAGATATACTAAAGAACAGTGAAATTCACCTTGTATTGAGGTAAGTCGTCAAAATGGTGAACAGCATCAGATGGCAGACAGTGAAAAACCTTCAATGGAAACAGACACTTTAAGGTTAAAATTCATGAAATACCAAAGGGTATACTTAGAGACCAGCAAATTTAGTTAAGTATGCACACCTTGCCTTATTTATGTTTTTCTGGCAGGCAATAGATTTTTAAAGCTCGCAAGAGAGCTTCGTTATTGTGATATGCATTCTTGATTCACAATGGAGAACATAATCTTTTGTATAATTGGAATTTGCCTGGCAGCTAAATTGTAAACAAGGCAACCGGCGCTGATCTGAAAAGTAGACTGGATAGCGCAACCTATTGCTGAATGGTGCAGAAAATGAAGCCAGTTAACATTGCTATAGACAAAAGAAATCCGCCATCACTAAGGGACCAAATATACAGGAAAATTTTCTCTACTTCATTTTAAATCGTTTGCGAATTCTAAATATATAGGACTACTAAATGCGCTAAAAATGTTGTTAGTTGATCCTAAGGTAATGGCTGATTTACGGCTTCATTTTTAGCACAATATATACTCCAGTAATATTTCCAGATCAGTGGTCTCGATCCGGACTATCGGTGAACAACTTTTAGGTTCGAAGAGCAGTAAAAGGATGATAGCCTGCGTGTAAACATATTTTAAAGGTGTTAGTGGCATCTGCGCAGCGACGCCAAATTTCTTAATTTGTCATTCATTGAAAATCTTTGCGAAAATCCAATTCAATTTCTTTTGCTGTATTAGTGACGATCGATGTCCAGGGCTTTCAGAATTATTTGAAGTAGGTAGCTGTCCCAGAAAGGTAGCCGTCTGTGACTAATAGTGATCGAGAGTAAAAAAAAGCAAAAAAGTAGACGGGTCTGGGTGCATGCTCTCGCGTGGAACTTTAAAAAAAGCGCGGAGATATAAAGAACAAAGGACAACTTAACTCTGCAACAAATTCAATATTATCGCTTTAGCTAACAAATTCAATATTATCGAGGTAGCTGAAAGCTAATTCCTTTATTGTTACTTTAAATCTGAATTAACCTTCAAATTTAAGAATCAAGATTTAAGGATAAATAGACCGTGTTTGCCTAATTTCCGTGTGGAACATCGATTTGCTTTTAATTTTTGCTCTGACCAAATGAAAAGTAGCCGGCGGTAAACTTAAAGTAGCCGGCGAAACTCCAGCGGCCGCCGGCTTATTTTGAAAGCCATGGATGTCTAATTTTCAATAATTGTTCACTAACTTTACATGAACTGAATAACTAAAAGTAACGATCAGGTTATTAGAACAAAAAAGGGGGTAATACTCGCCTTTTCATATATACTGGTATTAGTCTCAGCAATAGCTGACCAAACGTCCTAAAGAAAAGAGTCAAAGCTTAAGTTAGGATAATCAGTGTAATCAGCTGTCAAACTACTCCTGTTATAACAAGTAATAGTGCAGTTCTACCTCTCAAAGAAGCGTCGGTAATAGAGAGATGTCCGTATGAGAGAGGTGTCCGTATTAGAGAGGTGTCCGTATTAGAGAGGTGTCCGTATTAGAGAAGTGTCAATATTAGAGAGATGTCTGTATTAGAATGGTGTCCGTCTTAGAGAGTTGTCCGCATTAGAGGTGTCCTTTCTAAAGAAGTGTCCGTATTAGAGTGATCCCCGCACGAGAGAAGTGTCCGTATTAGACAGGTGTGCGTATTAGAGAGGTGTCAGTATTACGAAGGTGTCCGTATTAGGGAGGTGTCTGTATTACAGAGGCGTCCGTATTAGAGAGTTGTCCGTTTAGAGAGGTGTCCTTTCTACAGAAGTGTCCGTATTAGAGAGGTGTCCGTACTAGAGAGGTGTCCCCAATACAGAGGTATCCACGTTAGAGAGCTTTCCGTATTGGAGAGGTGCGTGTATTAGAGAAGTGTCTGTAGTAAAGAGGTGTCCACATTGGAGAAGTGTCTTTACTAGAGTGTCGGTATTATAGAGGTGTCCCTATTAAAGAGTTGGTATTATTTGTCCCTATTAGAGAGTTGGTTGTCCCTATTGTCGGTATTATAGAGCTGAGTTGTCCGTATTAGAGAGGTGTCCGCCGTATTAGAAAGGTGTCTGTATTAGAGAGTTGTCCGTAATAGAGGTGTCGGTAAAGGGGAGATTCGCCTATATTTGCATTGATGATTACGGACCGAAATCTTTGCGAAATACATTAAACTTTGTATTTTCCACAATAAGAAAAGTGAAATGCTCGCCGTCAACACACATTGTTACACATACCTTAAAGAATGATTCTGAAATGGGGTCATTTACAAGAGAATCTTCAACTATAACTTCTGACTCCAGCAAGCCAAGATGTTCGCTGAATATAGAGCAAAGAAAGAGGAATAAATAGATGAAAAGACTAAGAGATGGCAAAGATAGTGCAAATTTTCGTATGTGCATTATTGTATAAGCTAATAAATACGGTCTGGAATTAGACAATATAGAGAAATGATTGAATATGAAACCGATGTTTAACTATAAGAAAACATTTAGTATCTTTGTTCTAAACCTGAACTTTTGGCATACCACTTAACTTAGTTTTAGGATTTATGTGTAATACAGTTATATATATAGTGACGAACGTATCTGGTTGCTCAAATACATCTGATAAAGTAACTGCGTACTTTTTGAGATATCAAGTTTATTAAAAGTCAAATAACAGGTATAAATTATGCATTATTTATTACTCCACAATAGAAATTCACCAAAATTTGATCGATTTTTTTCCTAGCCTATTACCACCAGCTCCAAAATATTCATATACCTAATATTATTATTTTGAGTCCTCGTGCTGACAGAGTGACAAACAAGCATAAAAACAAACAAAAAACAGACATATAAACAAACCGATAGAAACAAAAGAAAGTAAGTAACAAACGATGAACATGACATGTTGCAGTTCTTATTCTTACTTCATTAATCGATGTCGAAGGCTTGATGAAAAAACACCAGATTGATATTCTTTCCCATTCATTTTTGAGCCAGTCTGTTGAAAACATCAAATTTATGCAGGTCAAGTTTAACTTTCCCTCTAAGTGCCGTTTTCGCCTATACCTAAAATCGGCCTGACAAATCGCAGCGTGTAAACGTACCTATAGTTGAGTTTAGTTGAGTTTAGTTTACTATGTCTACCACTCTGAGGTGGACGGAAAGCCTTAACAGGTTGTACAACCCAATTGACAAAGGTTCCGAGGGTTAGTTATAAGGTTAATGCATAAGAGTGGGCAGGAAAACCGGAGTACCCGGAGAAAAGCCCTCGAAGTACAGGAGAGAACCAACCAATCTCAACTTACATGAGTTTATCAAGCACAGAGAAGTAACCCAACCTAAGTAAATTCCTGCCCTCGACCTGCTTTATAGCGGTCTTAACTCAGAGGTAAGGGGCAGCGCGGGCAAACCGCATCTGCCACCCGTGCTTCCCCACGATGGAAATATACATTGATGATATTTTAGTATGCACTTTGTAAGAACTAACAGTATGTTTGCGAGACCTTCTGACCAAGTTTGCAGTCAGCTCAAGTCACTTGAGGGATTGGTTTACCGCGGATTCCAACATCTGCATGACATGAATAATCAAAAGCATTACATTATACTTACAAACTCGCAGTCTTCAGCTAATATTGTAATTTCAGAATCTCTTTTTCCTAGTAGGCTGCGGTCGTTTATATTTGCTAAAATGAGATTGAAAATTTTACTATTAAGCTCGATAAAATACAATGAGACAGGAAAATAGTTGCAAAACGTTTTCAACCTTCGTCCGGGTAGGATTTTGGGGCTTCCCAACCTTCCTCAAAATAACTGGAAATTTTCCGACATGCGCGGAGGCTTTTGGTAGATTTGTCAGTTGCCCAATGCAATTCAGCTAGTCTGACTGACTGCTGACTGTTGTTACAAAAACTAGTCTGACTCTGTAGTCTGAATAGTCTGACTCTGTAGTCTGACTAGTCTAGACTCTCAGCTGGACTCTGTAGCTCAGTTGGTTAGAGCGCTGCACCGGAATTGCAGGGCCGCAGATTCGATTCCAGGGACCTATATATAGTTGCATTTTTCGCAGATGTTCCTGGTTAGGTCTAATAAATGTATATAATTTACACTCGATAATTTCCATCTACAAAAACCTTCATCTATTATTCAATCGAGTGAGATGCCAACAAAATATAATATTTACCCATAACCTAACATGGCAGTACCATCGTATATGTACATGAACTTGTGGTTAGAGCTTGACAGCAGGACTCTGTAGCTCAGTTGGTTAGAGCGCTGCACCGGAATCGCAGGGCCGCAGATTCGATTCCTGCCAGGGACCTATATTTGCATTTTTCGCAGCTGTTCCTGGTTAGGTCTAATAAATGTATATAATTTACACTCGATAATTTCCATCTACAAAAACCCTTCAACTATTATTCAATCGAGTGAGATGCCAACAAAATTTAATATTTACCCATAACCTAACATGGCAGTACCATCGTATATATACATGAACTTGTGGTTAGAGCTCGACAGCTGGACTCTGTAGCTCAGTTGGTTAGAGCGCTGCACCGGAATCGCAGGGCCGCAGTTTCGATTCCTGCCAGGGACCTATAGTTGCATTTTTCGCAGCTGTTCCTGGTTAGGTCCACAGTATAGAGACGACCAGTAGGGCCACTCATTTGAAATTTGGTGTGGCCGCTCATTACACATTGGCAGCCAGTCAATTGCTTTTCTGGCCAATAAGCAAGCTGGACTAACTTTCCTGGCCAGTAAACTGCATATTTTTGTATAAAAAGCAGGCTACAAGTTGCATCGCCGAGTGGCCCTACTGGTCGTCTCTATACTGTGGTTAGGTCTAATAAATGTATATAATTTACACTCGATAATTTCCATCTACAAAAACCCTTCAACTATTATTCAATCGAGTGAGATGCCAACAAAATTTAATATTTACCCATAACCTAACATGGCAGTACCATCGTATATATACATGAACTTGTGGTTAGAGCTCGACAGCTGGACTCTGTAGCTCAGTTGGTTAGAGCGCTGCACCGGAAGCGCAGGGCCGCAGTTTCGATTCCTGCCAGGGACCTATAGTTGCATTTTTCGCAGCTGTTCCTGGTTAGGTCCACAGTATAGAGACGACCAGTAGGACCACTCATTTGAAATTTGGTGTGGCCGCTCATTACGCATTGGCAGCCAGTCAAATGCTTTTCTGGCCAATAAGCAAGCTGGACTAACTTTCCTGGCCAGTAAACTGCATATTTTTGCATAAAAATCCGGCTACATGTTGCATCGCCGAGTGGCCCTACTGGTCGTCTCTATACTGTGGTTAGGTCTAATAAATGTATATAATTTACACTCGATAATTTCCATCTACAAAACCCTTCAACTATTATTCAATCGAGTGAGATGCCAACAAAATGTAATATTTACCCATAACCTAACATGGCATTACCATCGTATATACACATGAACTTGTGGTTTGGTTAGAGCTTGACAGCTGGACTCTGTAGCTCAGTTGGTTAGAGCGCTGCACCGGAATCGCAGGGCCGCAGATTCGATTCCTGCCAGGGATCTATGGTTGCATTTTTCGCAGCTGTTCCTGGTTAGGTCTAATAAATGTATATAATTTACACTCGATAATTTCCATCTACAAAAACCTTCATCTATTATTCAATCGAGTGAGATGCCAACAAAATATAATATTTACCCATAACCTAACATGGCAGTACCATCGTATATATACATGAACTTGTGGTTAGAGCTCGACAGCTGGACTCTGTAGCTCAGTTGGTTAGAGCGCTGCACCGGAATCGCAGGGCCGCAGATTCGATTCCTGCCAGGGACCTATATTTGCATTTTTCGCAGCTGTTCCTGGTTAGGTCTAATAAATGTATATAATTTACACTCGATAATTTCCATCTACAAAAACCCTTCAACTATTATTCAATCAAGTGAGATGCCAACAAAATTTAATATTTACCCATAACCTAACATGGCAGTACCATCGTATATATACATGAACTTGTGGTTAGAGCTCGACAGCTGGACTCTGTAGCTCAGTTGGTTAGAGCGCTGCACCGGAATCGCAGGGCCGCAGTTTCGATTCCTGCCAGGGACCTATAGTTGCATTTTTTCGCAGCTGTTCCTGGTTAGGTCCACAGTATAGAGACGACCAGTAGGGCCACTCATTTGAAATTTGGTGTGGCCGCTCATTACGCATTGGCAGCCAGTCAATTGCTTTTCTGGCCAATAAGCAAGCTGGACTAACTTTCCTGGCCAGTAAACTGCATATTTTTGTATAAAAAGCAGGCTACAAGTTGCATCGCCGAGTGGCCCTACTGGTCGTCTCTATACTGTGGTTAGGTCTAATAAATGTATATAATTTACACTCGATAATTTCCATCTAAAAAACCCTTCAACTATTATTCAATCGAGTGAGATGCCAACAAAATGTAATATTTACCCATAACCTAACATGGCATTACCATCGTATATACACATGAACTTGTGGTTTGGTTAGAGCTTGACAGCTGGACTCTATAGCTCAGTTGGTTAGAGCGCTGCACCGGAATCGCAGGGCCGCAGCTTCGATTCCTGCCAGGGATCTATGGTTGCATTTTTCGCAGCTGTTCCTGGTTAGGTCTAATAAATGTATATAATTTACACTCGATAATTTCCATCTACAAAACCTTCATCTATTATTCAATCGAGTGAGATGCCAACAAAATATAATATTTACCCATAACCTAACATGGCAGTACCATCGTATATATACATGAACTTGTGGTTAGAGCTCGACAGCTGGACTCTGTAGCTCAGTTGGTTAGAGCGCTGCACCGGAATCGCAGGGCCGCAGATTCGATTCCTGCCAGGGACCTATATTTGCATTTTTCGCAGCTGTTCCTGGTTAGGTCTAATAAATGTATATAATTTACACTCGATAATTTCCATCTACAAAACCCTTCAACTATTATTCAATCGAGTGAGATGCCAACAAAATTTAATATTTACCCATAACCTAACATGGCAGTACCATCGTATATATACATGAACTTGTGGTTAGAGCTCGACAGCTGGACTCTGTAGCTCAGTTGGTTAGAGCGCTGCACCGGAATCGCAGGGCCGCAGTTTCGATTCCTGCCAGGGACCTATAGTTGCATTTTTCGCAGCTGTTCCTGGTTAGGTCCACAGTATAGAGACGACCAGTAGGGCCACTCATTTGAAATTTGGTGTGGCCGCTCATTACGCATTGGCAGCCAGTCAATTGCTTTCTGGCCAATAAGCAAGCTGGACTAACTTTCCTGGCCAGTAAACTGCATATTTTGTATAAAAAGCAGGCTACAAGTTGCATCGCCGCGTGGCCCTACTGGTCGTCTCTATACTGTGGTTAGGTCTAATAAATGTATATAATTTACACTCGATAATTTCCATCTACAAAAACCCTTCAACTATTATTCAATCGAGTGAGATGCCAACAAAATTTAATATTTACCCATAACCTAACATGGCAGTACCATCGTATATATACATGAACTTGTGGTTAGAGCTCGACAGCTGGACTCTGTAGCTCAGTTGGTTAGAGCGCTGCACCGGAAGCGCAGGGCCGCAGTTTCGATTCCTGCCAGGGACCTATAGTTGCATTTTTCGCAGCTGTTCCTGGTTAGGTCCACAGTATAGAGACGACCAGTAGGGCCACTCATTTGAAATTTGGTGTGGCCGCTCATTACGCATTGGCAGCCAGTCAATTGCTTTTCTGGCCAATAAGCAAGCTGGACTAACTTTCCTGGCCAGTAAACTGCATATTTTTGTATAAAAAGCAGGCTACAAGTTGCATCGCCGAGTGGCCCTACTGGTCGTCTCTATACTGTGGTTAGGTCTAATAAATGTATATAATTTACACCCGATAATTTCCATCTACAAAAACCCTTCAACTATTATTCAATCGAGTGAGATGCCAACAAAATGTAATATTTACCCATAACCTAACATGGCATTACCATCGTATATACACATGAACTTGTGGTTTGGTTAGAGCTTGACAGCTGGACTCTGTAGCTCAGTTGGTTAGAGCGCTGCACCGGAATCGCAGGGCCGCAGATTCGATTCCTGCCAGGGATCTATGGTTGCATTTTTCGCAGCTGTTCCTGGTTAGAGTCTAATAAATGTATATAATTTACACTCGATAATTTCCATCTAAAAAACCCTTCATCTATTATTCAATCGAGTGAGATGCCAACAAAATATAATATTTACCCATAACCTAACATGGCAGTACCATCGTATATATACATGAACTTGTGGTTAGAGCTCGACAGCTGGACTCTGTAGCTCAGTTGGTTAGAGCGCTGCACCGGAATCGCAGGGCCGCAGTTCGATTCCTGCCTGGGACCTATAGTTGCATTTTTCCTGTTCCTGGTTAGGTCTAATAAATGTATATAATTTACACTCGATAATTTCCATCTACAAAAACCTTCATCTATTATTCAATCGAGTGAGATGCCAACAAAATATAATATTTACCCATAACCTAACATGGCAGTACCATCGTATATATACATGAACTTGTGGTTAGAGCTCGACAGCTGGACTCTGTAGCTCAGTTGGTTAGAGCGCTGCACCGGAATCGCAGGGCCGCAGATTCGATTCCTGCCAGGGACCTATATTTGCATTTTTCGCAGCTGTTCCTGGTTAGGTCTAATAAATGTATATTATTTACACTCGATAATTTCCATCTACAAAACCCTTCAACTATTATTCAATCAGGTGAGATGCCAACAAAATTTAATATTTACCCATAACCTAACATGGCAGTACCATCGTATATATACATGAACTTGTGGTTAGAGCTCGACAGCTGGACTCTGTAGCTCAGTTGGTTAGAGCGCTGCACCGGAATCGCAGGGCCGCAGTTTCGATTCCTGCCAGGGACCTATAGTTGCATTTTTCGCAGCTGTTCCTGGTTAGGTCCACAGTATAGAGACGACCAGTAGGGCCACTCATTTGAAATTTGGTGTGGCCGCTCATTACGCATTGGCAGCCAGTCAATTGCTTTTCTGGCCAATAAGCAAGCTGGACTAACTTTCCTGGCCAGTAAACTGCATATTTTTGTATAAAAAGCAGGCTACAAGTTGCATCGCCGAGTGGCCCTACTGGTCGTCTCTATACTGTGGTTAGGTCTAATAAATGTATATAATTTACACTCGATAATTTCCATCTACAAAACCCTTCAACTATTATTCAATCGAGGTGAGATGCCAACAAAATGTAATATTTACCCATAACCTAACATGGCATTACCATCGTATATACACATGAACTTGTGGTTTGGTTAGAGCTTGACAGCTGGACTCTGTAGCTCAGTTGGTTAGAGCGCTGCACCGGAATCGCAGGGCCGCAGATTCGATTCCTGCCAGGGATCTATGGTTGCATTTTTCGCAGCTGTTCCTGGTTAGGTCTAATAAATGTATATAATTTACACTCGATAATTTCCATCTACAAAACCTTCATCTATTATTCAATCGAGTGAGATGCCAACAAAATATAATATTTACCCATAACCTAACATGGCAGTACCATCGTATATATACATGAACTTGTGGTTAGAGCTCGACAGCTGGACTCTGTAGCTCAGTTGGTTAGAGCGCTGCACCGGAATCGCAGGGCCGCAGATTCGATTCCTGCCAGGGACCTATATTTGCATTTTTCGCAGCTGTTCCTGGTTAGGTCTAATAAATGTATATAATTTACACTCGATAATTTCCATCTACAAAAACCCTTCAACTATTATTCAATCGAGTGAGATGCCAACAAAATTTAATATTTACCCATAACCTAACATGGCAGTACCATCGTATATATACATGAACTTGTGGTTAGAGCTCGACAGCTGGACTCTGTAGCTCAGTTGGTTAGAGCGCTGCACCGGAATCGCAGGGCCGCAGTTTCGATTCCTGCCAGGGACCTATAGTTGCATTTTTCGCAGCTGTTCCTGGTTAGGTCCACAGTATAGAGACGACCAGTAGGGCCACTCATTTGAAATTTGGTGTGGCCGCTCATTACGCATTGGCAGCCAGTCAATTGCTTTTCTGGCCAATAAGCAAGCTGGACTAACTTTCCTGGCCAGTAAACTGCATATTTTTGTATAAAAAGCAGGCTACAAGTTGCATCGCCGAGTGGCCCTACTGGTCGTCTCTATACTGTGGTTAGGTCTAATAAATGTATATAATTTACACTCGATAATTTCCATCTACAAAAACCCTTCAACTATTATTCAATCGAGTGAGATGCCAACAAAATTTAATATTTACCCATAACCTAACATGGCAGTACCATCGTATATATACATGAACTTGTGGTTAGAGCTCGACAGCTGGACTCTGTAGCTCAGTTGGTTAGAGCGCTGCACCGGAAGCGCAGGGCCGCAGTTTCGATTCCTGCCAGGGACCTATAGTTGCATTTTTCGCAGCTGTTCCTGGTTAGGTCCACAGTATAGAGACGACCAGTAGGGCCACTCATTTGAAATTTGGTGTGGCCGCTCATTACGCATTGGCAGCCAGTCAATTGCTTTTCTGGCCAATAAGCAAGCTGGACTAACTTTCCTGGCCAGTAAACTGCATATTTTTGTATAAAAAGCAGGCTACAAGTTGCATCGCCGAGTGGCCCTACTGGTCGTCTCTATACTGTGGTTAGGTCTAATAAATGTATATAATTTACACTCGATAATTTCCATCTACAAAAACCCTTCAACTATTATTCAATCGAGTGAGATGCCAACAAAATGTAATATTTACCCATAACCTAACATGGCATTACCATCGTATATACACATGAACTTGTGGTTTGGTTAGAGCTTGACAGCTGGACTCTGTAGCTCAGTTGGTTAGAGCGCTGCACCGGAATCGCAGGGCCGCAGATTCGATTCCTGCCAGGGATCTATGGTTGCATTTTTCGCAGCTGTTCCTGGTTAGGTCTAATAAATGTATATAATTTACACTCGATAATTTCCATCTACAAAAACCTTCATCTATTATTCAATCGAGTGAGATGCCAACAAAATATAATATTTACCCATAACCTAACATGGCAGTACCATCGTATATATACATGAACTTGTGGTTAGAGCTCGACAGCTGGACTCTGTAGCTCAGTTGGTTAGAGCGCTGCACCGGAATCGCAGGGCCGCAGATTCGATTCCTGCCAGGGACCTATATTTGCATTTTTCGCAGCTGTTCCTGGTTAGGTCTAATAAATGTATATAATTTACACTCGATAATTTCCATCTACAAAAACCCTTCAACTATTATTCAATCGAGTGAGATGCCAACAAAATTTAATATTTACCCATAACCTAACATGGCAGTACCATCGTATATATACATGAACTTGTGGTTAGAGCTCGACAGCTGGACTCTGTAGCTCAGTTGGTTAGAGCGCTGCACCGGAATCGCAGGGCCGCAGTTTCGATTCCTGCCAGGGACCTATAGTTGCATTTTTCGCAGCTGTT
The DNA here is from genome assembly GCA_016169945.1 of Trachythela sp. YZ-2020. Classification (NCBI taxonomy): domain Eukaryota; kingdom Metazoa; phylum Cnidaria; class Anthozoa; order Malacalcyonacea; family Clavulariidae; genus Trachythela; species Trachythela sp. YZ-2020. The sequence continues at coordinate 44,793 of JADLSH010000230.1, read as the reverse complement.
CCTGGTTAGGTCCACAGTATAGAGACGACCAGTAGGGCCACTCATTTGAAATTTGGTGTGGCCGCTCATTACGCATTGGCAGCCAGTCAATTGCTTTTCTGGCCAATAAGCAAGCTGGACTAACTTTCCTGGCCAGTAAACTGCATATTTTTGTATAAAAAGCAGGCTACACTGTTAATTTTGGGGTGTCAATTTAACACCAAAAAGTGGTGCTAAAAAATTAGGTAAAAAATGACACCTTTTTTGGGTGCTATTTTAACACCGCCGTTGATGGTGCTGATTTAACACTAGTTACGGTGCTAAAACAACACCTTTTGTAGTGTTAAAATAGCACTGGTTTTTAGAGTTAATTTAACACTAGTTGTGTAGCGCTTAATTTTGGGGTGTCCATTTAACACCAAAAAGTGGTGCTAAAAAATTAGGTAAAAAATGACACCTTTTTTGGGTGCTATTTTAACACCGCCGTTGATGGTGCTGATTTAACACTAGTTACGGTGCTAAAACAACACCTTTTGTATTGTTAAAATAGCACAGGTTTTTAGAGTTAATTTAACACTAGTTGTGCAGTGCTAAAATAACACATAAAGTAACACGCCTTCTCGGTGCTAAAGTCACACCAGTTTTTAAGTTTAACTGTTAACCATGGTAAAAATAACAATTAATTTTGTTATTAGTTTACATTGCACTAAAGTGATTTCATGCACCCAAATGGCCCCATAATATTACACACAAACAAGAAAATAGTTTCATGATTATTATTATAAAATTTGTTTAAAGTTTTTGGGTTCATTTTCCTTAGCTGTTCATAAGTTTAACAATTGTTAAAATTCTTCCACTTGAAATATCCTTTCACAAAACTTTTAACCAACAATTATGCATGCATTAAATGAAGTTTAATGTAAATGTAGTATATTTACTATTTCCATTGGAGTCCCAGCTCATTGACAAACTTCTGAACAGAAATTCTTTTCTTAGCATCAGCGCGCTTGTCCATCAAAACAGCTTCCAGGAAGGCGTAGATATTGGAAACTCCTGGAGTGTACTCCATATTCAGCACATAAAAAGCGTGGCGATAAGCATGGTCACTGCCATAGCCACTGGAATGTTTTTGCCTGATAAGTTTAAGTAGATTTGTCCCTCAGCAGCGATGTAAAAAGGATCCAAGATTGCCAGGTCTCCAGAAGCTATAATCCGTGGATAGGTGGATTTTTCTACTTCTTCGTCAAAGGAATCATCATCCTGAAAATATTCATTTTGATTTTAGCTTATAAGTTTCAATATCGACTAACCTTAGGCATTTAACCTCACCCCTTAACACAGAGCCTAAGTCACATTGTTGCATATTTAAATAATTGTGTCATAAAAGTGTTTACTGTATGACGTAATTATCGAAAGGGTCAAGTAATGATTTAACAAGAGGCATATAAATATATAGTATATAGTTAACTTGTCTATGCCCAACACTTCCCCTCCAATAAAGGGTGTCAAATTTTCTATTAAAATATACTTACTGTGCAAATCATGAAAAAGAGATTTTTTGAAATGGCCTTCTCTTTCAAACGGGATTGGAGAACCAATGCCGTAACAGTACTCTCAATTTCTGGAAAAAAGTAAAGGATAACTATAATTAGTAAAACATAAGTCGAGGGTCATCTTTTATATCATTAAAATAAAAATACATAAACTTGATCACTAGACAATACGTCAGTCCAATCAAGTTAGAGCAAAGCCAATCAGCCTGAGATAGTGTAACTGAAACAACAATGTCAAGCAAGGGAGCACGCCAGAGTTGTTTGAATCACTAACCTTTTATTCAATTCACAACGATATCTGTATATTAAATTTCTTTTGTTCAACTGCCATTTGAAAATAAAATGGTATACAGCATGTATCGCAGGCGCTTGTGACTTGTGACGATGACATAAGAATTCATTTAAAATCTTAATTAATTCTTATGTCATCATCATGAGTACAAAATATTGTATTTGCTATAACCTGTACCAAGGTGGGGTTCTTTTGGGTGAAATGCCGCTTAGAGTGTTAAACCCATTATAATATTTTTATTATATGACTAGACAGTACGAAAGATTCTCACCATAGGATTTGTATACATATGACCCAGAAGTTTCCAATCGTTTCTTCGGCAACTAAGGGCATTTCAGCCCCGGGGATGAATTTGGCCCCGGGGTTGAAAAATCTCCATGTAATCAGCCCCTTACAGTAGTAGACAGCTATCTTTGTTCTAGCAGGATACCAGACATGGCAAAATTGCTTGCTTGCCATGTATAAAACCCAACGTGGAAAAATAATGTCATTTACATTTAGAAGCTGAGCCAGTCTAGCTAGCTTTCCTAGTTGCCCCTATTCACCGGGTCAACTCACCAGTCACCTCATGCAATCAGCCCCTCAATACAATTCCACGGCCAAGCCAACTACGTGTATACCCGGCCCATGCTTATTGAGGCCAAGCCTGTTGGAGTGTTGGCTCTCTCTATAAGCCTGATATTTACAGTACTAAAACAGAACTATTCAAGAGGCCTATACTCTGGTAAATTATATAATAACATTTCATAATACTTTACCATGAAAACATTTTCAAAATATTTATATTTTTCTGACAGATATGGGTGTGGGGCCTGGCATCCATATTTTAAAATAATATTTTATCTAAGTCTTTATACTCAATACTATTATAAATTGAAATCTCAAATTATAATTTAATTTTAATTACCTACTTTTTGAGGTTATTTTTGGAGAAATCTAAATCCATGTCGTTTGTATTTTAATATATCTGTGATTCAAACATAAATATTTCCATGAATTACCAGCATGTTTTGTGGCCTTTGCTAGGACGCAAATATGGAAGAATTTTTTTGACACGAAATTTATAGTTTTTATACGACCTACGACATTGTTTTGATCTCGCACTTTATTGAGTTAAAATAAAATGAGTTCGTGAATCATGTTGTGTTATTGTATAAAATATGGCCTTCGACTAGCAAATATTCAATGTTTCTTCCGACTGATGAACGCAACTCCATACTTAAATATATTTATGATTCAAGCGCTGGCACGGGGACGATCACGATATCCTAAATATATTTCAACAATATAAATGGCATAAATACAGTACCTCTTCATCCTCAAGAATAGAGATGGTAATCTCCTTCAAACCCGCATTTATTAGAGTTTCGCGTAAAGAAGAATCTATCTTCTGAAACGAAAGGAAATCACAATTAAATATTAGATGATGTTTGATATAAAAATACTTTGAGAATATCATACATAAATCGCGTTTTATCAACTCGTGTGGAACATACCAATTTAACAACAAAGTCGATTCCTTTTTGCTCTTCGTAAGAATGCCAATGTGCAGTTTAACATACGAACTAACAGCCGCGACAACACCAGAAAATATAAAAAAACAAACAACTCGAAGCGGAATATATAAACCAAACGATGAAGTCGCCAGCGATGAATGAATAATTTCAATCTTGCCGCACGAAATTTGATCTCATGTTATGCCTAATATGGTATTCCATGCCATATAGAGAGTTACCGGAGTTGTTGGAGCGCGTGGGGCCTCGGAACCCGGTATTGTGCGTCACGTCTCGTATAGCGCATACACTGAGAATATTTTTGTGTTTCTGACAAAAATATGGCCTAATAATGGCTCGCTTTCGTTGCAGCATTTGCCTCGAATTTGTGTCAGAATCTATTCAAACATTAGTAAAGTATATTGGCAGGATTCATCGAAATGAACCGAATTTCCATGTCGTTTGTGGTATCAAGAGGGTTGCGCGAAAATATTCAAACATTTATATTTTCACCCCAAGAAACGGAGTTAATTTAGCAATACCAATATAGGTGTTACTTTAACACCCATGTTCTACCTCCAGAAACGGTGCTAATTTAGCACTACGAATAACAAATGTTTAACACCCGTAGAGGTGTTATTTTAAGACCCAAAAATTAGCACCAGAAACCGGTGTTATTGTAACACTTGCACTCCTCTTGTAGGTGCTAATTTAACACTTCTAAAGTGGTGTTAAACAAATCGAGTGTTAAATTGACCCTTTGTATTTCTTTGGTGTTAAATTAGCACTGAATTAGGTGCTAAAATGACACTTTCTATTTAGCACCACCTTTAGGTGTCAATCTAACACCAGTCGAGGTGCTATTTTAACACTCTAAAATTAACAGTGTACAAGTTGCATCGCCGAGTGGCCCTACTGGTCGTCTCTATACTGTGGTTAGGTCTAATAAATGTATATAATTTACACTCGATAATTTCCATCTACAAAAACCCTTCAACTATTATTCAATCGAGTGAGATGCCAACAAAATTTAATATTTACCCATAACCTAACATGGCAGTACCATCGTATATATACATGAACTTGTGGTTAGAGCTCGACAGCTGGACTCTGTAGCTCAGTTGGTTAGAGCGCTGCACCGGAAGCGCAGGGCCGCAGTTTCGATTCCTGCCAGGGACCTATAGTTGCATTTTTCGCAGCTGTTCCTGGTTAGGTCCACAGTATAGAGACGACCAGTAGGGCCACTCATTTGAAATTTGGTGTGGCCGCTCATTACGCATTGGCAGCCAGTCAATTGCTTTTCTGGCCAATAAGCAAGCTGGACTAACTTTCCTGGCCAGTAAACTGCATATTTTTGTATAAAAAGCAGGCTACATGTTGCATCGCCGAGTGGCCCTACTGGTCGTCTCTATACTGTTGTTAGGTCTAATAAATGTATATAATTTACACTCGATAATTTCCATCTACAAAAACCCTTCAACTATTATTCAATCGAGTGAGATGCCAACAAAATTTAATATTTACCCATAACCTAACATGGCAGTACCATCGTATATATACATGAACTTGTGGTTAGAGCTCGACAGCTGGACTCTGTAGCTCATTTGGTTAGAGCGTTGCACCGGAAACGCAGGGCCGCAGTTCGATTCCTGCCAGGGGCCTATAGTTGCATTTTTCGCAGCTGTTCCTGGTTAGGTCTAATAAATGTATATAATTTATACTCGATAATTTCCATCTAGAAAAACCCTTCAACTATTTATTCAATCGAGTGAGATGGCAACAAAATTTAATATTTACCCATAACCTAACATGGCAGTACCATCGTATATATACATGAACTTGTGGTTAGAGCTCGACAGCTGGACTCTGTAGCTCATTTGGTTAGAGCGCTGCACCGGAATCGCAGGGCCGCAGATTCAATTCCTACCAGGGACCTATAGTTGCATTTTTCGCAGCTGTTCCTGGTTAGGTCTAATAAATGTATATAATTTACACTCGATAATTTCCATCTACAAAAACCCTTCAACTATTATTCAATCGAGTGAGATGCCAACAAAATTTAATATTACTTAGTGCTTTGCAATGGTTTATTCAGTGTTTCACTTTCAACTTTCCTCAATGCCCGTAAACCTTCCTCACGGGTTGTACCCGCATATTCGCAGCCTTTTTGCAACTCTGTTGTAACTATGCCCATTATCACTTATATTCATGCATGCAGAAAAATATTATCTTTGTTTTTATGAACAAATATTAGAAAATCTAAATATCGTCACTCAATTTACCTGATCCAATGATAGCGTAACGATCGTCTACAATCATGACTTTGGAGTGCACGTAGATAAGTTCTGTTATCTATAAATGAAAAATATAATTCACGTGGACGTTGTTGGATTGCTTACTTCAAAAGTTGCTAAATAGTCATCTATATATTCCAGGCTGATCTCGGAGTTGAAAGCAATAGTCCTTTTGCAGAATAATTGCTAAAAAGCAAAAGAATGAGTGGCTGGATGGCATGGAGAACAATGGGGTTCGGGGACTGCGGAGCAAGGGGGGGGGGAGGACTGGGGGGTTTCATAAACAAGTTACACTAAAGAAAACATTATACATACACCAGTTAGCTAACTATAAAGGGATTTTGTGATTTTGTCAACGATCAGGTGTTGCTTGTTCGAAGTCTGGATTGGAAGGCTAGATAAGCTACAAACCGCGGATAGTAAGGTTCGAACGTAGTCTAGATAGGATGGTAAACGGCTTTCAAAGAAGAAGCCATATCATGATAATTTCGTGATTCATTGAGTACTGGGATACGATCGGTAGATTTGGTATAGTCGACCAAATATTAACAAAGAATTCTTGTGACAATGCTCATAAAATATTTCCCCAAAGTGCACGAAATGGCATTTCAGATATTATAGATTTCAAAATTCTCTCACGCCTTCATCATTCGATTCTAGTGCCACTAGCCCCCCCCCCCCTCTCTATCCAAAAAATGCTCCGCGGTCCCTGGGATTTTCAAACAATGAAAAGACAATGGAACATTCCGATGATGCACTAAATCGCCACTGGGTGGAAATATTGTTGTGCTAAACATAGACGATGCTACACCATTGACGTCGGTGAAATCTAAACTGAGTCTAAAACACAGACTTCTTCACTGATCTCAAAAGAAAACTGCATGGCGTATCCCATTGTTCACTGGTGCAGAAAATGAAGCCAGATAAACATTGCCAGAGAATACAATCCGCCATTATATACTAAGAGACCAATGTTCGAGCTAAATGTCTCTCTTCTTAAAACGGTGGCTAAAATTCAAGATCACCATATAACAATGCACATTATTTTAATAAATAAAAACAACCTCATCAAATATATTTCTAAACCCGAATTCGTTAAACTATATAAATACCCAATCCAGATTCACTTCGAGATCAGCAGGTCTTGCTCACTAAATATTCATGCTTCAAAAAAGGTCACGTATTTATTACGTACCCCATCCAGTCCTATTAATAAGATCAGTGGGAAAACTCTATGGCAAATCGAGCATAACGTTTATCACCACAGGCAATTCAAAATATAATATTCCAATATAATAATTCAAACTAAACTAACTGTATTAATACTGGATAGCTGTATCAGTTCTAAACTGTTCTTCCTATAGGTCCACTGATGGTCATCTCTTATTGATCCAGTGTTACTACAGGAGAAAACCTAAACTAAACAAACTCTATTTATACTGGATAGCTCTATCAGTTCTAAACTGTTCTCCCTATAGAGGTATATGTTTTATATGGTATGGATATGTTTTACTACAGGTGGAAAGTAAAGTACCCGGAAAAAGCCCTGCGTGTTTGAAAAAGTGGAATCAGTTGTATATTATAGTGGATATTACTTCTATATCAGTTCTGTTTAAACTATTCTCCCAATAAAGGTCCAGGAAGGGACGAAGGGTAATCTCTTATTGTACAAGTGTTGCTTAAGGAGTACTCGAAGAAACAGAAGTAGCCTATACTCCAAGAAAACCTGTGGTGTTTACTAACTACAATACTGCAAGCACTCTCCTCACATCTGACTGACGAAAAATTATAATCATACAACTGGGCAATCCCTGCGACATATGAGTGTGCAAAAAGATTTCCTCCATTAATACGCCACGCGTAAATAATAAAAGTGCAAGGCAATTCCCGTATCATAGGATGTTTCTGAACTGTAAAAAATGGTTCCCTGCACTGCAGGATTACTCGCACGAGTAGTCTCAATATTGCTGGCTTGACAATCCCACGTATCCGGATTCGTTTGTATCCGCAGACATTTTGTTGCGGTTTCAAAAAGTTACGCGTCCACACGTATATCCGGATTGGTTGCGCTTTCGACCGTCCACACGTATCCGCGAAAACGATACGAACATATACGCTAGAATCGCTTACAGAGCATGCGCTATCGAATGGATCCTATACTGTTATGTATTATTAGCGTGGGTGGATCTAAAATTTCATCAATTCGTTCCAAAACGTTCCGGTTACAGTGCGTCCACGCGTATCCGGATTCGTTGCGTTTTCAAAAGTTTCCACTCTGGAGACCGTTTTCAAAAGTTTGCGGTCACGTTTGTTCCGCAAACATAAATTTATACATTGCACTTTATACATATACATGGAAGGCAGCCAAGTTCTATTAAGGCAAGAACAACACAAGCACAAACACAAAGACTCTAGATAGAGATTAGAGGGAAAATAATAGCTATATTTTACCGACTCACAGAACATCAGAACAATTCAGAAACAGTAAGACCCGCAAAAAAGAAGGAAAATATATATATATACATATATATATTATATTTGGAAAGACTGACCGCTGTTTATACACCAGAATTAAGGAAAACTCAACAAGCGACAGCATTGAGGTTCACAATCATATATATATATATCATAATGTGAACATTATAACTATATAACATTTATAATGATCTAATTTCCTTTTTAATATCTGTAAAATAATTGATAGAGCTGACCACTGGTCATTGTACTACAGTTCAAATGATCTCTTGCGATAAGAAGATTAAAGCCCAACCTTAACCATGAAACTAAACCTTCTAAAGAACTAATAATACTAACTATAATGACCGTAGCTATATATAGACATTTTCATATTTCTTCCAATATATATATACCTATGATATGTAATAACGTTGATTAAATAAATATAAAATGTTTACTGTTTTCGTTTATTCTGTATTTGTTAAGAAGCTGCATGATTGAAGTGGTTCTTACGCAACAGGAATACTTAGTATAAAATCAGGCATATATAGAGTCGGTTCTTAACTATATAGCCTTAAAATTTCTCCTATCAAATTTCTAAGCCTTTTAACTTGATAAAATCTACGTACTCTATAGTTGAGTACTAAACAAGAAAGTATTTTACATAATGTGAACTATTATAGCATTGAATTATATGTATGTATAGCAGCTTAAGAATAACTGCCCTTAGAACTGTTTTCCGCTTTAGCTAAAGTACAAATATTGAGGTATTTTACAAACTATATAGCCTATTTGTCGGCCTGAAGTGGTTCTTGTATTTTAGATACTAATTGATTTTTAATTTTTAATACAATTATAACTGTATAAGCTTTGTCGCATCTTTACCATTATAGAACATTATATAACGAAAAACAATAAGTCAATATATGCAACGTTTAGAAAATTGTGACTGGGTAATCACAACAGCTTTTGGCCAATAACTGTCATCCCAATTGCTCGAATTTCAGGCTGCATAGTAGTTCTTAATCCACATCTGGTTCTTTAATGCGGGTTTTCATTTTAAAACAGGTTAGACATGCAATTAACTTCCTTACACACGGAACATGTTACAATGACTATAATTTGCAATTATATAACTTCCAGGCCACTTAAAATTATCATGCTAAGTCAATATTTAGTTTCAAAACCTAAGTATATAAGTATGTTACACCCTTCCTTTCTGGCACCGATATAGAGAGAGTTTAAAATGCTTTAAGCAAGCCATAAAGGAAAAAAGCATAAATCTTAGAACTATAAGTTCTTTTGCCCGACTTTAAGATGACTTTAACATTTCATTTTTCCAAGTATGGTTTGATCAAATTTTGTGGCAGTGCAAAATACTTTCGAAGATTTACAATATACAGCAGAGCTCCGCTATCTCGAACGGCCAAGGGAAACAACAAAACGTTCGAGATTGCGGGGGTAATTCGAGATAACCGAATCAGTGCCAAATTACAAAAAGATAATTTCAATAATTATTAAATTAAATTAAATTAACGTGGCTATTCCAATGACCTATTGATATGACTGTTATTTGTGAAATATACAACAAACACTGTCAATACAGTTTATTTAACAAATGTGCTGTAAGTATCTTAGAGCACATTTAAAAAGTGCATTTAAAAAGTGCATCTAAATTATAGTCCGTTTTACGTGCATATACGCTGCGAAACCAAATACGTGCAATATATTCCCTAATAAATCAGGAACTCACGAAGTCATTAAAGTTCGAGATAACCGGGGTAAATTTCGGTCAAGGAAAGCAAAATTCGTTCGAGATAGCGGGGAGTTCGAGTTAACCGAGTTCGAGATAAGTGAGTAAAAATGATTGAAATAGTATATATGAGCAAAAACACGGGAAATGGGTTTAAGTTCGAGATAGAGCGCGGGGAGTTCGAGATATGCGAGTTCGACATATCGGGGTTTTACTCATGTATATTGTATTTCGAAAAATGCAATATATACATATATTTTTGAGTTAACAACAAGTATATTTATGTGTACGATGTACAACGTTCAACTGTTATCCATCTATATTATGCTGGATATGATTGTAGATCCGTTTAAACAAATACCAAGAACGTACAATTCAATATAAATAAATATATATTAAAGTTTAGACGACGTGGGAGTGATCCGGTTTGCCAATGATTAACGTACTAACCGGATATTATAGCTCTTTTCAACGTTATGCATCGACGTTCGCAACAAAATTTCGAAAATGCTTTGTATTATTTTGTGGTACTTATAAAAGCTTATAAAAGAAAACACTTATAAAAGAGGATATATAGTATTTTACAAAAAAGAACTAAAAATATTTCTTAAATAAGATTCATGGAGCGTTAAAAGTCTTAGAATTAAGTTTAGGCAAACGAAACAATATGGCAAAGCTCTATAAGTTATACATTTAATATTTTCCCTTTAGATTATATATTCATAAGACCACAAGGGTTTTCTTTATTTATCATCTATTTAAAAATATTTCCAAACGGTATAACCCTTCAGGACAGCTACGTACCGGCTAAAACGCACATAAAAACACGAATTACACGTTAAATCTATATCTATGCATGGCTATATATAAATACAAAACGAATAAAAATATATAAAAAAGTTACAATGAGGTTAAAACATTGACAATAATTTCGCTTATCACGTCCCATGTGAGAAATATGCCCCAACGCAATGTATATTCACTATAAAAGTTATGCAGACATGTATGAATAATAAAGAAAGCATTATAAACAGTGCAGCATGCACTAAATAGGTATTCTATAATTAACTTGATCGGAAAAATGACCAGAAATGCCTTCATTTAGTAAAATCGGACGAACTACGAGTAAGCATAATGTATATAACAAAGGCTTGCAGGAAATTTGCTGATTCTCCGGACTCCCATAAAGGAATATCCGGAGAGATCCCTCAAATTCAAGGGCTTAGTTTGAAAGTTGAAGTTGTGTAGCCTGCGCCGCAGACGTTGTGTTGCATATTAAATACAACACAAGTGCACAAAGAATCCTCTATATGCCAGAACAGAAACAACGCAATTAAATGATATTGGTCACAATATCTCAATAGGTTGGAAAGACGTAAATGGCATAAACATACGGATCAGAACCACGCTATCTATCACAACTAGAGAAGTTCTCTCTTAATCTCTGCAATCTAATAATAAAGTACGACTCTTAATCACAAAGTATCTTGATTTAACTGTTAAAAGGCTGAAACAGCAATTCTATAGCCCTGAAAGCATTCATTGTTGTAGGCTATAAATTAAGCAAACTTATATGTATGAATTACATAAGGCATAAGAACTGAGATTGGTGGCAACAAAAAGGGTGAAAATATTGTGACAACCAGATTGCAACCCACCAACGTTTGCGAGGTGTCCGCCACTGGGCGGTTGGGAAATGTACAATGATAGGCCTTCCAGCAGAATCATCTGTAGTCCTGTGATCATGGGCTCTGACCACTAAGCTATCCCAGTTGCAAAGAGCTAATAGCCACAAGGTCATGTACATATATAGTAGAGGGTAAGAGTAAATTATTCTAATATCTCCCTCAACAGTATAGAATGTGTATACATACACCTTGCATCACCAGGCTGATACATATAGTTTACATACATTAACTTGTGGTTACAGCACTTGCCTATGGGACAGCTACTGCATGTGATGATGATAAAATATATTTAAACTATCAGCTAACATTGTCAGTGAAAGCTGAAAAGAAATCTGGGTGATGTACCACAATCATGGACCTGCAGGTTTGATTCCTACATGATGCAGGACTTTAGTAACATTTTCCACAAATGCTCCCAGTCAGTTGTCTTAATGTCAATCAGTGTAATGTAATACATAAATCTTGTAGCTATCTTCTTCAACATAAGAGACAGTTTACAATATTACTTACACATTCAGGTAACATTATCACTACAGTGTGATCTAAAGATAAGGAGGGACATTTTAATGGACACCCAGCACTGTATACTATTGGTATACAAAGATTTTATTAGTTTCACAGCTGATGATTCTATTCATGCATCCCTTGTATAGACTCCTACTACTAATCATGGTTCAAAAATGATTTCTTTGGAACAAATGCAACTGATAAAATATAGATATACTGTATTAATACATTTTTAGGTATTTTTAATATGTATTCATATGTAACCCATTGGCGGGAAAATTTGGCACTTGAAAAAAATAATCCTGTCCCGTACCCTTGCAAGTTTTGTTCTATAAACTATACTGTCGTCAGTACTTTACATATTGCTCTCAGGTGTAGCTATGAATATTACATCCCGTTATGATCCTTTACAGCAGTGGCATGCTGGGCTAGGGGGGGGGGGAGGGAGGAGCATGGCCTCCCCTGACATGGGCCCCCAGGGGGCACAACAGCTGAGAGAAGAGGCGGGAAAACTACATCACATGAAACCAGAACATTAATGTTAGAATTCCCTTAATCAAAGGAGGAGTTGTTGAAAACGATTGTTGCTTGCAGAATATCAGATACAGTAAACTCTTCTCAGGTTCTCACTTTGAAGATACACAACGCGCTTAATTATGTAATATGGAAAACTTTATAAAGATGTTTGCCTTATTCAGTATCATGGTGAGTGTCAGGTGGCTCTGGTACATAGTTACATTCATTCAGGTCACCGCCAGTCGGCCGGTTGCATTTTGTACGCAAGACATTTGAATGTTGGCATGTGGTGGGAGAGCTATAGCTATATAGTATTTCGTAGATTCTTCAGTTGAATTTGTGATGTGATTATAATACGTTTGCATTCACATAATAACTTGATAGGTCGTTTTATAAACAAAATTATAAATTGGTCTTTTTAACTAAATTCTGATTGTTATTTCAACCGAACACTGTAAGAATTGTTAAATTTCTCAAATGACAGTCAATTGCATGGAATAAAAGTAACAATTATGAATAGTTGTTTCAAGCAATTAAATTTTAACTAAATTTTGACCTCAGATTTACTTTTCAACCAATTATTTTTTTCAACAAGAATTTCAGTGTATATATTGGCATAATATACTGTATACCAGCCTCTAGCCAGACTTGGTCAGAAAGCGAAAGTACATGGCAAATGAAGTGTCCTTTTATACTGCATGATGAATCTATTTTCTATCTTTGCTTAATATTTAACTGTCCATGCAATGCCATGCAGATGTAAGATTATAGGGCCAACATGTGTGTGTAGGTTAATTTAGAGCAAATTAGAGGAAACATATGTCGTCCCTTTCGCCTGAATGTATGATATTGCTTTTACAGGACGAAAATATGTGCAAGATGTATTTAAGCAAAGAACAACAAGTCCAAGGATACCGATGAAGCAAGGTGGTGTGAATATGGCTGGATATGCTTGGGTAAAAGTTCATCATGCATGTTGACTATTAACATTCAGCTATATTATTTCAAGTCTACGGAGGTGTACTTGATGGCAAGCAATTTGGGGTCAAGTGAACATATTATATATGCAGAAATGTATTTGGAACATTCAAGACAACGAAAAAATGCCAAATATACACTTATTAAATTTGTCAGTTGTTTAAGTAACTAAATGGGAATATTCCAATCATCGCTCATGCTTCTACATGTAATTTACAGTTAAGATTAACATTTTATTTACTTGCAGTGAAGACCGGAGTGTCTGAAGTTTTCTTGAAGGCGAATTTTACTCAATATTTGAGTAAATCAACATTTTACTCAAATTGTGGGTAAAAAGTACTCAAATTCTGGGGTAAATCAACAGTTTATTAAAAAAATTGAGTACTTTTTACTCACAATTTGAGTAAAGTGATGATTTACTCAAAAATTTGAGTCACTGTGGGTGCATTTACTTTACTCGAAAATTTGAGTACTTTTCACTCGCAATTTGAGTAAAGTGACGATTTACTAAAAAATTTGAGTCACTGTGGGTGCATTTATTTAATACAAAAATTTTAGTACTTTTTACTCACAATTTGAGTAAAGTGATGATTTACTCAAAAATTTGAGTCACTGTGGGTGCACATACTTTACACAAAAATTTGAGTACATTTGCTCAATATTTGAGTTATTTTACTCAATATTTTGAGTCACTGTGGGCGCATTATTTTACTCACGTTTTGAGTCAAAATACTCAGGTATTTTTTGCAGTGTGGTTAGGATTAGAAAAGTATCAAAAACACTTTATGAATATCTGCTATATAATCATTATTATATTGACTGCACAATTTGACACATTAGAACCCCGCTATGTCGAACTCGCTTATCTCGAACTCCCCGCTATCTCGAACTTAAACCCATCTCCCGTGCATTTGTCCATACTATCTCAATCATTTTTACTCGGTTATCTCGAACTCGGTTAACTCGGAACTCGGTTAACTCGAACTCCCCGCTATCTCGCACAAATTTTGCTTCCCTTGACCGAAATTTACCCGGTTATCTCGAACTTTAATGACTTCATTTCCTGAATACATGCACGTATTTGGTTTTGCAGCGTGATCATACTCTTTCAGTTGAAGATACTTACAGCACATTTGTTAAATAAACTGTATTGACAGAGTTTATTGTATATTTCACAAATAATAGTCGTATCAATGGGTCATTGGATCAGCCACGTTAATTTAATTTAATAATTATTATAATTATCTTTTTGTAATTTGATACTGCATGATTCGGTTATCTCGAACCCCCGCAATCTCGAACTTTTTGTTGTTTCCCTTGGCTGTTCGAGAGAGCGGAGTTCTACTGTAAATATTATATAAAACAAGGGCTTATAGGAAATTTTCTGATTCTTCGGTCTCCCATTAAGGAGATATAGCTCAAATTCAAGGACTTAGTTTGAAAGTTGAAGTTGTGGTGCATATTAAAATATGATTAAACACTATTAACACAAAGAACACTCTATGTCTGAACAGAAACAACGCAATTAAATGATATTAATTAGTCACAATATCTCAAAAGGCTGGAAAGACGTAAACGGCATAAGGCATACGGATCACAGCCATGCATGCTTATTATCATAGCTAGACAAGTTCTGTCCGAATCTTTACAATCCAATAATAAAGTACAACTCTTAGACGACATCATTGGCGGGATAATGACTTTACAGCGAAGACATATAGTGTGCTAAGTAAAATTGTTTGACATTTCTATATGTGGTTATATGCTACAACACAAATGCATGATTGAACAAGTAAACACTAGAATATACGGCATGTTTTAAATCTTTCGCAGTTTCGGTCTTAGCTACATGTACATGTCATGATTCATCTGCAATCTTATCCCGACGCAGAATACGTCATTTGGATGCGCAGTGGAAACTATAAAGTGGCTTATTGTCTCTTTCAAAATTGTTCGTAATTTATAATGAGATGATGCTACTTTGAGTGGCTCCAGACCGGGCAAGCTGAAAAATTGCTTGAACCCGGTGGTAATTGAATCCGCGACCTTTGGTTTGCTAGTCCAACTGACCTGCGAGGTCAACTCGGTTCGAGTAGGTGATATTTCTGAAGTAACTCAGAATAAAATCATCTAAAATATTTTTACCTCAGTTCTAACTTACATTACATACAGTTCTTTCTTCAGGTATGTTTACACGCTACGGTTTGTCGGGTCGATTGTAGGTTTTGCTGAATGTTAAATTCGAATATTTTCAGTTGATGATGATGTCGTCAGATGACGTTTGCAACTATTTTTCAAATATCATTAAGGTGCATCTGAAGTCGGCTTAACAAATCGCAGGGTGTAAACGTACCTTGACAAGATAAATCTATTTTTTTGCTGATGTTCTTAATAATGTCCTCAAAATGTGTATTATTGTTCTTGTGACATTAACACTGTATTCAAAAGTGTCATTTCACATTTGACATTAACACTGTATTCAAAAGTGTTATTTCAATCATTTCATCCAGTTTAGTTTATTATGTTTACAACTCTGAGGTGAACGGAAAGCCTTCACAGGTTTTTGCAACCAAGTTGACAAAGGTTCCGAGGGTTAGTTAGTTAAGGTTAGTGCTTAAATGTTAGCTCTGTGTAAGGGAGAAAACAGGAGTACCCGGAGAAAGACCCTCGAAGTACAGGAGAGAACCAACCATGGGCGTTACCCATCCTAAGTAAATCACTGCCCTCGACCGGCAGTATAGCAGGCTTAACTTAGAGGTAAGGGGTAGCGCGCTAAACGCATCTGCCACCCAAAGGATCTATTTGATCCTTCCTTCCGAAGTGTGCATGATATGCATATTTTACCAAAAGGTTATAATTATAAATGTCAGGGATATCATTTTCCGAATGATAATATGTCTTAAATTAATTGTCGAAGACAGGATATGTTATAGATGGGGACGGATGTATATGACGTTTTCGTGAAATTTTTTATGCCACACCTATATTAAGTATGATGAGTTTGGTAGTGAATTCGAGAAATTGAAAACAGTGCAACAATTCTATTTACCCAACTATAGAATGTAATACTTGTTATAAAAATTATAGCCCAACTGTACCTATTTTCAATATTCATATATCCATCACCCCTCCCCCTAGTTACAACGAACGTTAGTAACGTAAATAGAATATTTCTTATAAAATGTCGTTGTTTAAAATATTATGCTGGGCTTTCATTTTATAACAATTAAGAATTCGTTTCCCGCCTGGGAAATCACTCGCTGATACCACAAAATGTATGAAAATAATTTTTACCTAACCATCAAATATTCATGCCATGGTCAAACAAGGATGTGGGTTGATGAGCGTTAACGAGAGTTGCAACTCTCACTCGCGTTTGACTGCCAACTCTCATAAACTCTCATGCATTCTCATCAACTATCATGCATTCTCATCAACTCCCATTCACTTTGAGCTGGTTCTCATCAACTCTTATGCACTTTAATCCCTCTCATTAACTTTGAGCTGGTTCAAACTTTGATGAAATTTGATGGGAGTTTTTGCTCGTTTAACCGGGGATGGGAGTTGATGAAACTCTCATGCATGCAAACTCTCGCTTGCTAACTTTCAACAACTCTCATCCTCGCTTGACCAGGGCTTAACAGCACACTGTGCCTATAGTATATATCGTGAATATCGAAGGCAATATAAATATGACATATACATGATAACTATACGAATCGGAAATAGGCGGCTTGTGGTTTTCGTCAAAAAATGTCGCGAACACATAAAAAGTACAACACAACTTGAATTATTAATAATCAGAACTTACCGAAACATCATTTAAAACAAAATAGGCATGCATGGAAATTACTCCTGTGTTGGTCTAAATCGATCGGTTCATAATTATTTGTCAACTGGTCGTTTGCTAATGTATAATTGCACACTTCCTTTGAAATCGATTGTAAGCACGCCCTTAGCATGCTTGAAATAGCTTTCACATTCGAATTTGTGGGAAAATACTGTAGAAACGTTGTCGTTTCAGCTCTTTTAAGATGTTGTCGAAAGAAATACCAGAAATACGTAGGGGATTTTAGACTGAAATGTATCTAGTATAATAACTAGTATAATATTATATGTAATAACGTAACTGATGTAAAAGTAATTAACAACGTGATGGAATTAATTACTTATAGAGGGTATTTTGTGCAATATAGACCTTTTTCAATGATAAATATATACATTTTTTGGATAAAGTAATGCATTGAAACCCCGTTCATACTAGCTAACAGACATGCAGATTCGAAAAATGACAGCCACTATTTTCTATTTTTTAAATATATTATATTTCACGAGATGATATTTATGAGTCACGAGATGATTTGGAGATATACAACAATATTTCAAGTGATTTTATGGCCAATTCTGGCATAGACTTGTTATATTGGCTCGATAACTGTCTTGTTACAGCTTGCTTATACGTTGGGAACTTGTGAGATTTTAGCAAATGTGGGAATTGGGCAAGTTCTCAACTTTTTTTAAACTATCATACTCATATATACCATGGAAACTGTCCTTAGGAATCTTAATGGTTAAAAGCTTGATGAATAATTTCCAAGCAATCCCGGCCCTTCATCTTCGCATGCATGTTTTTTCAGCAGGCTCACGGATCAACATTTTTGCCAAATAGATGATCGCGTGTAGGGAGGTATATCTTCCCCCCAAAATAATTTCATCTGTTGTCTGGCAAATACAAAAAGATTATACAACCTAATCAAATCAAATTTGCTAATAAAAGTCCTGAATAAGCACAATTAACAAATAACATGCAATATAAAGTGGGAAGAGATTAATTCATGCAGACCTAAGTGTATTGATCGTCGTTGTTTTGGCCAACTGATTTGTCTCACAGCATGAGGAATATAATGCAGCATCTACAAAAACTCCATATGAAACAAGATAACCTATTTTTCTCTATATTTTTCATGTATGCAGTCATTTATTTATGCCCGCGTTTACTCAATAGTTCCCCATTTTACAATACTACTAATAATATTGCGTAGGTTAATATACAGATCGAATTCAAACCCTGCTGCCTTTGGCAACCAACTGTGAACAGTGACCATGCAATTATATTCAACATATTTAAGGGTCTTCTCGAACGTCTTTTAACCACAAACATGCAAGGTAATATAGCTTTGTTAGAACATGCATCTTCTTAAACCAAATCACCCACAAAGTCAAAGTAGAATATAACACGAATACAGCATGCTATAGAAAAGTATTTCGTCTGCTAATAATATAGTTCAAAATATACATTTAGTCGCTCAGTGAAACGTTGATCTCGTTAGAAAAAGTAATATTTTGTCAGCAAAAAGTCCAAGCTATATTTCGATAAGTATATTTTCTTGTGCAAATCATGAAAATATGACAACTGATCTCATCTTATGACAGTATACATTTGTCGAAAAGCTAGCATGCTAGTTTCGATACAATGATACTAGAATTGTCCATGAAAACTTGCAGACTTGCAAATTCATAGCGTTTCCGATTGGATCGATCGTATGCTTCCCAATTTCAGTAATGTCCTATCAATTTCATTGTTACGCCGTCCGATTTGATAGAAAACATGAAATATTTGCTTAACAGAAAGAAAATCAGTTTAAATTAACATTTTCATTAAAATTAATGGGTGGGGGAATTTACCATCAACAAGGCAATGCATTAATAAACAAAATGGAGCAATTGACTTGATTTTTTTTTAAAACATCACGTTCCATTTATTTCGTCCTTCTTTCAGAAGCAAATTATAAAGGTATCTTAAAAGATATTTTTCCGCGATGATATTTAAGACGATTTAATAAAGTTATTTTCTTACGATTATTTTGCTACGGCGATGTTGATATTTAAATTTATACTTCACCGTTTGTAATACAAGTCATACATATATCAAATTTCAGTTGTACTTGTACATATATAAAGAGCGTCTACAACTATTTGTAAATCAGTTGGTGTGACGATAATTCTGTAATAGGATCGAAATATAACCATTTCAAATTTACGTTTTCTTTTAAGCTCATATCTTGGGTTTTTAAGATGATCTCAATTTTCGGTTTTTGTTTTATACTTTATGTTGTCATTTTTCGTATCAGTTCTAACCGAAAATCAACATGAATTTTGAGGCCATACTATGGATTATTGAGAATAGAAAGTCGCCTTATTAAGACTAAACTCACAGTTCATTGCAAAGGGACTTAGTATCAAGTTATCCCACGCAAGCAATCTCAATGAGTCAGAAGAAGTATTCAACTATTATAGCCATGAGCTATCAACATTCACTTATACTAATTACTTAATTGGCATAACATTGCAATAACAGCTATAGCCCATTACTTTGTTTAGGTTTTCCGGCTATCTGTCATTATAATATAGGTATTGTCGCAATTATAATCACAATGTGAATGGGAAACAATTTATTGTTGTATAATCAAAATTTATCTGCCTGCAAAACACAAACACGCCTAAACAAAACGAATATACACTTTTGCGTGGTTTAATATTATTTTAGATTGTTTCCTTTACACTTGGGCTTTAATATATTTAAAAAAATCAAAGAAAGATTTAGGAATTCTAATGTAAATTCAATTAAATTTGCCTTCCGGGTGAGGAAGTTATAATATTTAGTTTAATATCGATGCATACAAAACAACTTTATGGGTGTACATTTCTTAGTCAAATAACATCAAAATGTTTCAAAATATAACAATTACTGTAACATATGTCACAATTTCATACAAGCCAATAAAAAGCGCTAAAAATAACCCTTACGATGTTACAATACCAAATATGAATTTTTCATGCGCTATAAGCTAAGACAGATATTTCGTCTTCCAAACGCAATAAGTAGCGAAACGTCACTAAATGTGCGGAAATACAAAACAAAGAAGTTTAAGCGCCGACGAGGGGGGAAATTTGAGTAATGCATTCGAAAATAACATCAGGGCAGGCATATATATATAAGTCCCTCAAATCATCAGTATCACAGTAACAGTAACGGCTCAAGAACAAAGTTTGGAGATTATATATACAGCTATAGAGTAAAGAAAAGAAAAATGAAAGACGCGAGATTTATGTTAAACGTACGTAAATGTATAATGAATGTAAGTATTACTATTAATTGCTTTAATTATAAATCAGTCTAATAGTACCAATTAATCTATCAGGGATTAATATCAGTCAATGTATTGAATTGATGGGATTTAGCAATTTATTTACCAGTACGTTTAAATAAAGGTTTTTATTATTTATTATAACCGGGAGACCTATTGCTATGCTCAGTAGTTTTATAAGCCCTGCAATCGTTGTTATATTAACTCGTACAGTAAAATCCCGGATATAAACGAACCGCGGTGGATTAAGAACCACAATCCTGAAATTTTGGCAATTAATCACCTAAAATACAGTAACCACTTCAGGGTAACAAATAGACTGGTTCTTTAAAGAATGTTAACTTTTGTACGTTAACCAAAGCGGAAAGCCAGTTCTAAGACTAAGGGCCGTAAAACAAACAGTCACATACCCATATAGTAATACCATATTCTAGTGCATGCGTTTCCAAAAACATACTCTCTTGTTAAGTAATTGATGAGGAGAAATTATAGCAACAATCACTGTAAACACTGGTATATTGACTATATAGATAACATTTTAAAGCACTAAACCAGATGCAGTTGTTTTTGAAGTAGAGATTAGAACATGACTCTGCCTGATTTCACGCCTGATCAAACCATGTATTTTTTGTATTTTTATGCTGATATATCTTTTTGTTGAATTTTGCATTTGATATATATAACTGCAGTTATTATAAAGAAAAATAACTTTAGGAAAAATAATTTTAGAATGCTTGAAATGTCCTTATAAAAAATTATTTCCACTTTATCTCAAGTACAAAGGTTAATCTATATATTGAAACGAAAGAGCCTGTTTGTCAGCTGAAGTGGTGCCCTTATTTTAGTTGTTTAATTGACTATAAGCTAGCTAAACTGCTTTTACTCACGATTTTGGAAAATAGAATCGCCTCAGAACTTGCTTTTCACTTTAATAAAGTACAAAAGTTATTTGCCTATTTTCTCAACCTGAAGTGGTGTTTCTATCTTAAATGCTTAATTGACTATAGGTTAAAATTATTTTTACTGTATTTTGGAAAATGCACTCAGGACCAAGAACTTTTCCAAGAACTTTTCAATAATTCTTCTTTCTTCATGCAGGTGTTGGTATTACTTGTCATGGTGTCATGCTCTAAGTCAACGCAGAAAGGACTTCGTGGTAGAGGCGATCGTAATTGCGTTAAGAGCTACACTATTAGGGACGATATTTTCCCAAAGATGGCCAACCCAGAAATCAAATGTAACGACAATTGTACGAATGTAACAAAAGAAGTCCAATATGCAGTTATAGTGAAAACGATGGTTGTTGTGGGTTGCAGAAAAACACCAATTACTATGTATAACAGTATAATATCTGGGGATCCTAACACTGGGGAAGTTCGCGTCTGTAAAAAAGGTTTTAAAACATTCAAGACGACTGTGACAGTTTTAAAACAGCATGGAAATACATTGGTAGCAACAGAGAAAGAAGTTTTAATAGCTTGCGAGAAAGACTGATAGTAAATATTGAAAGTAAAGGCGAATTTTTTAGCAAAAATATATATTGAAAAACTATTATTTATATTTAATATATCTGTATATATAAAATATTTAATACTAACTTAATAAAATCAATGTAATAATGTACAGTCTTTAAACATAACATAATAGAAACGCACCGCAAGTTGAAATGGAATTGAATTGCATGCAATATTATCAGTAAAAAACCCGACATGCATATACTTAATTTATAGAAAAAACTTTCAATATCAATGTCATACCACTGTAAAATATTCTCACAGGCAAAGCCAAAATTGTATTTTATAACGATTTCAATAAATATTCTTTAGCTTTTATGACTATGTAAGTATTACCGCTATAAATTAAGCATGATGTTGCTGCATGACGCACAAATACTGCAACAACATCGTGGTTGATAATTTCCTTGTATATGCTGTTTTCCACTGCATGCATGCACCCTTATCGTACCGAAACGTATCGTAATCCTTTGTTTCCTGAGCACTCGGTAGAACTAATGACTTCGACACGAAGGAAAATGTTGCGGTGCCTTCAAAATCACAACATATAATCGGTCATACCTTCTTAAATACTGCATGTTCCGCCAAGTGTATAGCTATTTAACTCAGGACTCTCTCCTATCGAAATATCAGTCTGGGTTTCGCCCAAAACATTCTACACTGTCGGCACTTATACAAATCTGTGATGATTGGCTAAGTAAAATGGATGAAGGAAAAATAAACTGCGTTGTTTTTCTAGATATACAGAAAGCTTTCGATTCAATAAATCATAAAATATTGTTACAGAAAATGAATGAGAATTTCGGTATTTCTGGTAATGAATTGAAATGGTTTGAATCATATTTAAATAACAGAGAGCAACAGTGTATTGTTAATGGGCAGATATCATCTCCAAAAAGGATATGTGGAGTTCCCCAAGGCCCAAGGTTCTATCTTAGGCCCATTACTCTTCCTTTTATTTATAAATGATATGCCTGAATGCCTTGATAATACGACGCCCTCTCTATATGCAGAAGTACTGAAATTTGTGCATCATCTGATGATAGTACCGAACGTACTTGTCTCCAAATTAAATCAAGATCTTAAAAATGTAAGTAATTGGATGGGTAAAAATAAACTTCAAATTCATCCCACCAAGTCTAAACATATGTTTGTGGGATCTTCTCATATTAAAAATAAGATTTGTAACCAACCTATCTTAATTAATGATGCACCTGTTCCCAGAGTTACTATAAATGCCTGGGAGTTGATTTGGATGAAAAGCTAAGTTGAGATAATCATATTGAAATGATTTGCAAAAAAGTCAGTGCTGGAATTGCAGTTATTAGACGGGTAAAACCTTTTGTGCCGCCTGAAACTTTTCAGGTTATATATAATGCTCTAGTGCAACCATACTTTGATTGTGAACTGTGGGAAAGGGCTTAAAGAAAAGTTACAAAAATATCATTCTCGTGCAGCTAGAGTAATTACAGGAGAAAATTATGATATTCGGACGGCTGACGTGTTCGAAACCCTCGCTTGGGAAACCTTAGACGTGAGGAAAGATTACTTGAAATCGGTTTAAAAATTAATAATTAAAAAATTAGTAATTGTCCTATTTCATACAATCTTCGAAATAGGGGCACAGATTTAGTGCTACCAATGCCTAAGACTGAATTTATGAAGAGAAGTTTTAAATATAATGGTGCCTTTATTTGGAATACTTTACCTAAGATGCCAATAATAAAATTGAAATAAAATTGTATCTATGTGTGTGTGTGTGTGTGTGTGCGTGTGCGTGTGCGTGTGCGTGTGCGTGCGTGTTTGTATGTATGTATGTGTGAAGTTCATTCAAACATATTCGAACTCGTCATCCTTTGCAAATTGTTAGGTATGTTAGTGTTTACGTAAATTTGTACATTTTGTTGTCCAAATTTGTTGTGACCACTGCACGATAATATAAAATTCATTTAGCCGCACACATAGCATGAAATCAGCCTGATAAACCATAACAAATCAAATATATTTGTAATGCTTGGAGCATTCGAATGCTTGGAAGCCAACGCAAACGCTGTATAACGCCAACGGTGTAAAATTTACACTGGTCCGAAGGGGTCAGTGGTTTAAAATGCCCGTGTCTGTTTTCTTCGTCGTCATATTTTTTTTGGGTGTCGCAAACTTGCACTTCCACAGGACACCCGTATACCTTCACCGATAATTGAAAAATTAAACAAGACTTACCTGTCAGGTGAAGTTTGATTGTGATTCAGCGAATCATCGGTGAGTCATGTGAGAGAGCGCGCGAACCACATGGATCAGTTTTAGGGATGGGGTGGGCATATGACTCCTATAGCTGCAGACCAATGATTCGCAGAATCACAATCAAACTTCACCTTACAGGTAAGTGTCGTTTAATTTTTCAATTCTGCTTCATCATTGGCCACTGTCGCTAAACGGAGTCACGTGAGATTTTAAAGAAGTACGAGTGCGAAGGGAGTAAAGCAATAAACAATAGAATTGGTAATTAACTCCCATGTTATTTAAAAACATAACATAATTATTAACAGAACATAAATTTACAGATTTAACTGTCTCTGCATTTTTGCATGCCAAATAGGTTTGTTATAACATTTTACAAATGTTGACTCTTGAGTCCAACCTGCACGTTCCATGATAGTGTCAATGGCAACATCCACATGCAGCTTTAGCAGCTGATGTAGAAGCGGAGCGAGTGATACCTGCAAGTTTCAGGACTTTTTTCATCTACTTATGGTGTCTGCAGACACTGCTTTGTACGGATTTTGGTAACTAATCAATAACTTAGATTGTTCCCCCCGCAATGGTTTCGTTCGGTCGATGTAACAGTGTAAATGCTGTACAATACATAGAGTAGTGTCTGGTTTAAACGCTAGAAGCTTAATGGGTGTTAGATGATGACCCACTCTGGACGTTTTCAACAAAGTATAAATAGTAAAGGTACATTTATCTGACTTTAGCTGCATATAGTTTATATCCAGCGCATGCAATGTTTGGC
The DNA here is from genome assembly GCA_016169945.1 of Trachythela sp. YZ-2020. NCBI lineage: Eukaryota > Metazoa > Cnidaria > Anthozoa > Malacalcyonacea > Clavulariidae > Trachythela > Trachythela sp. YZ-2020. The sequence goes on along the minus strand of JADLSH010000230.1, from coordinate 19,608 downwards.
GACTTTGGCGTCGTTGTCCTGATAATAATACTAACAGCATAACAACTTTATAGGTTAATACCTTTAAGGTCAGTTCATCTGGTGGTCCAAGGCTTGCTAGATAATTAATCACGATGTTAATCCGAGGACTTACCAATCCTAAATCCCGTTCTTCGTTTAATGTTCTGTATCAGAACGTCAGAAGTCTGAAGGCGAATCATCGTAACCCTACAACTAATTGCGTCGTGAATAAGCTTTCTTATCTACATGACATTGTTTATGGCAATAGTGTAGATGCGATTGCTTTGGTGGAGACTTGGCTCACTGTCAATGTGCGTGATGATGAAATCTTGCCTGTTGGATACAAGCTAGTTCGGCGAGATCGTCGAACTGGTAAACGGGGCGGTGGTGTTCTGCTTGCCGTAAAAGATACAGTCAAAACTGAACCTTCTGGCTTCGTTTCGGACTCGTTGGAACTTGTATCTCTGGTTATTATCTCCTCGTCTTGTAAAGTACTTGTTGCTGTCTGTTACCGTCCACCTGACTCCACTAATGTTTTCCTAAATGAACTAACCCGCTTTCTAAAATTTGTCCAAGAATCGCAATTCAAAGATGTTGTTCTAATTGGCGACTTCAACTACCCTAATATCCAATGGTCTAACGGTTCAGGTTTCTCTACCTCAGCTTCAGAAACTGGTTTCATTGACAGCATCACTGAGTTTAGTTATCTGCAATTGATTAACTCACCTACCCGCGGTAACAACCTCATCGACCTGATTCTAACTACAAATGAATATTTGACCGAAAACTTCGAAGTTACTGATGACGACTCTATCTCTCTACCCTCTGATCACAAAGCTATATTTTTCGACCTAAAACTCCATCAACAACCTAAACAATCCTCCGAACGTGTGGTCTATAATTATGCTAAGGGTGATTTCGTTGGCCTATTTAACAGTCTAAGGAACACTCCACTAGTTGATACAGTCCTAAACGAAAGTAACAACGTTAATCTTGCCTGGGCTAAGTGGAAGAACGCTTTCCTCGCCGCTGTTGACCTTTTCATCCCCAAAACAAAGCTCAAGCGTTCTTTTACACCCCCATACATCACCAAGGACTTACTTCACGCCATTAAGATAAAAGAGTCACTAAGAAGAAAGGCTAAGGCTAAGAACTCGCCTGAACTTTGGAAGAAATTCCGCAAAACTCGGCAACACGTCAAGTGTTGGATAAATTCCAAGAAGAGAGAATATCTCTCTGGACTGTCCGAAAATGTGTATAATAACCCTAAATCATTCTGGAGATTCTTTAAATGTAAATCCTCGAAATCCTCGATCCCTGACGTGATGAAGTTGGAAGGTCAGAAACTTTTTTCTGCAAAGGAAAAAGCGGATGGCTTTAACCAATTTTTTACGTCAGTCTTCACCTCCGACACAAGTTCTTGACCCCTTTTCACTCCCTCTAGTTCAGCTTCTAACTCTCTTGACTCACTAAATGTATCTGAATCCGATGTTCAGTCTTTGTTGTCCAATTTGTCACCCTCTAAGGCTACTGGTCCTGATGGTATTCCAGCTTACCTTCTAAAGCGATGTTCTGAGGTAATTGCCCCTTCTTTGACTGCTCTCTTTAAGTTATCTCTTCAGCAGGGTGTTTTTCCTTCTGAATGGAAAGTTGCTAATGTTGTGCCTATACCCAAAAAGGGTGACACTCATGAGGTCACTAACTACAGACCAGTTTCCTTACTCTCTCAAGTCTCAAAAGTTCTTGAACGTTTAATTTTCAATCAGGTTTCTTCTTTTGTTGAAAACTCCTTGTACGATCTTCAACACGGCTTTCGTTGCAAAAGATCGTGTGTTACTCAACTTTTGAGTGTACTTCACGACCTTGGTCGTACTCTTGACTCTGGAAAGGAAACAGATCTGATTTATCTCGACTTTGCTAAAGCGTTTGACTCGGTGTCCCATAGCAAACTTTTGTTCAAACTTAAATCGTTTGGAATCTCAGGTCCAATTCTTAACTGGTTTGCTGATTACCTTCGTGATCGCAAACAGTGTGTTGTCGTTGAAGGAGCTTCCTCATCTTATCTTGCCACAAGGTAGTGTAATAGGTCCTCTCTTATTCATTCTTTATGTTAATGACCTTCCAGAGGTAACCAATAATAGTACCGTTGCACTTTTTGCTGATGACAGCAAGTGTTATCGTGCTATACGATCACCAGTTGATCGTGATCTCCTTCAGCTTGACCTGGACGCTATGTCCAACTGGTCACTTAACTGGAAAATGAAATTTAATGTCTCGAAGACGCTCCTACTTAGGATATCCCGCAAACGTAACCCTCCAACTCATTGCTACTTTCTTAACAACGATCCAGTTAAGAGCATAGCTAACCAAGTAGACTTGGGTGTTGTTATCAGTAATGACCTAAAGTGGTCCCCTCACATCGCCAGCTGCACTGCAAAAGCCAATCGTATGCTTGGTTTTCTTCGTAGGAATTGTACGCAAATGTCTGATATTCGCTGCCGTAGGCTTCTTTATCTTGCTCTCATCCGATCTCATCTGTCATATGGTAGTGAGATCTGGGCACCCCAAGGATCGTCACGTGATCTTGCGATCATCGAGGGTGTTCAAAGACGAGCTAGTAAATTTATCCTTCAGGATTATGAGCTGCCATATCCTGAACGCCTTAAGAAGCTTAATCTATTACCAATATCCTACTGGTTGGAACTAAAGGATCTCGTCTTCTTTTTTAAATGTAAGCATGGTCTCTTCGACCTAGATATCTCCTCTTTCGTCACTTTTTCTTCAAACAGCTTGTCTCACACCCGTTCAAGTTCGGACAACTTGCTTCATGTTAATCATTGCAGGACTTCTCTCTTTAGGAACTCTTTTTTCAACCGAATTGTCTTTCTCTGGAATAATCTCTCTCCCACCATTCGTAATAGTTCATCCGTTTCCTCCTTTAAAAACAGACTAACTGTCCATTACTCTTCTCTACTTCATTCATCTTTCGATGTAAACAGAATGCGCACTTGGAAAACATTCTGTTCTAAGTGCCGCTCTTTCAACTTAAGCTGTTGTTCGTAATTCGTCATGTTTTCTGTAAATATTATATTTGTTCTCGTCTTTGATTTATGTTTGTTATAGTTTGTTTTCATAAAGGTTGATCTTCACATGGGGCTATTCATGTCCTGTTGGCCATACCTTCAACCATATTATGTAGTGGTTTAATCTATTTTATGTATGGTTGTAAAGTTAATAAATAAATAAATAAATATCTATAGGTAGTGAAGTTTCCTTCATGAAACGACACACCAAAGGATGGGTGCCAAATGTTTTGTGTTGGGGCCAAGCCACTACTGCTGATAGAGCACTTCTGGCTGTGTTTATCGCACTATATCCACATCCATCAGAATAAACTCAGTTAAGAAATTTATGCCACCCTCTACAGTTGGTGAAATGCTATCAATTTTCCGGCCACTACAGTACTGTTCCCACTTACGGATGTAAGGGGTTTTGGTGTTGTAATGTCGTGCCATGACTCAAATTCCCCCAAATCTCAGGGTTATCTTTGGAAACAAGCAGGCGATCGCAGTTCGCTGGCCTGTTGTACTTGCCCATTTTTGCCTTAAATTTGGTGTCGTCAGGTTTTTCAGCCCATCTTTTATTTACGATGTCTGCGAGTTTCTCGCTAACTTAAGGCCCTGTATCTTCCATCCATGTGGTTCGCGCGCTCTCTCACATGACTCCGTATAGCGACAGTGACCAATGATGAAGCAGAAATCACGCAACCTCGTCCCTGCTTATTCAAAATGGCCGCCGTTTAAGAGCGGGCGATACCCTGTATATATAGGCTGTTTTCTAATTAAACAACATAGCGTACATTAAATGTTCATTATAGACTCCTTTGCATATTCAATAGCATGCATGTTATTGTTGGTAAAATCGCTGGAAATTATGGCGAAAACTCGGCCTTGGATTCGGTTTGAACTTTGTCCTTGGCTTCGAGGTAAACAACTATGACAAGGTTTGACATTCTTATATTAATTTCACATCTTTTTGTTGTATTTAATTGTTCTCAAAAACGTGACGATGCAAAAATTATTATATGCAATTGGTTGAAGTATTGTCAAATTTTGTCTTGAATATTCATCTGTTGAAGGCTACAGGTCGTGAATTTAACGCTTACCCTACGTCAACAGACACAATTCCGCTTCGATTCCAGTTTCTTTGCAATAACGCCCCAGAGTAGCAAATTAACATGTGTAAATGAAAACAATTTTCGTTTTCGATGAAACCTAATTGCTGTCACGGAGTTTAGCTTGTATAGTGGTGAAAACAATATTTTACACACGAGGGAAGCTTACTTTCTATTTCACAACTAGGAGTCAAACATTAAGCAGCAATTGCGTTGTTTAGCACTAAATTATTAGTCGCTGGGAAGGAGCGACTATAGAATGAATTCTGGGCAATCACAGATGTTTTCGTTAGCCACAAAACAACTTTATACGACTGGACTATATATAGTTCAGTGCTTTATACTACAAAATGTTTGGCAATATTGGTCGCTGGGCATTCTCGGCATCTTTAAAATCGCTCTATTTTATTGCTTGGATGTCAGATGTCGGAATGTTTCGTTTAGCTTACTGCTTGTGTGATCAAATTTGTACAACCGAGCATAGGCCGCGGAAGCATCCCAAAAGTAGGGGGCACCGCCAAAAAGGGGCACCCATTAGTGGCATACCTTGCATGTCATTTTTAATGGGTCAAAATGATCCTTACTGTACAATGCAAAGAACAAGTATTGTTGGAAGGATCCGGTGGAATTCCCCCGAGAAAAATCTGGATTTCTAAGGACTCTGCAACACCATTTCATGCATTCTGAGGCAATTTTTTACATAATCTAAAAGTTATAAGTAGATGGATTTTACCAATTTATTGGAAGAGAGCAGTTTAAACCAGAAAGAGGGCACTTTCATTTCAGAAAACGGACACTTTTCCTTTTAAAAAAAAAGTAGGAGGGCACCGGCCCCCAGTGCCCTCCTCCCCGGTTCCGCGGCCCCTGCAACCGAGGACGCGCAATGGCTCTCATATAGGTGCTCCCACACAGAAAGTAATAAAGTTTAAAATAGATTTAAGCATAAGAAAGTAATAAAGTTTAAAATAGATTTAAGCATCGGTTAATTACATCCAATATCTTAGGATCTACATATCTAGCCCTTACACAGTCCAGCGACTTAACGCTCCATAGAGTCTTGCCGTGGTTTGAATTACCTTTTAACAATTTTAACAACGCTGTTTCCGGGCGTGGGCGTCGCTAATATCGAAACATTCTCTCTGCATAAATTATTACACTAGCACGTTCCCATTTTTGAAATAAACCAATGAAAAGCAATGTATCAGACTGAAGGGAAATATCAATTTGCTAGAAGCAATAAATGCTCCACCTTTCGAAAGTACTAGTTACAAAATAATGCATAGCATATGAGTTACAGTTAACTACGTTACAATATTTGTAACAAACCAATGAAAAACCTTAAATATAACAATATAGATGTATCAGACTGCATGAAGATAGATATTAATTTACTAGAAGCAATAAATGTTCCAACTTTGGAAAGTAGTATATTTAGCCCACGCGTTAAAGTAACATGTTAAAATATTTGTAACAAACCAACGAAACTCCTTAATATATCAGTTTCTTAGAAGCAGTGTTTCAACTTCCGACTCTACTATATAGTTACAGTCCTCACATGCACGTGATTCTTTGCGGAAATTTAAAGCGATACAGGTGGACTTTACCAAAAGTTTAAGTTACTGTAATGTTATTAAAAATAACTTGTTAGCTACATAATTATATAAATGACTATAGAAAGCCCTAGCTTATCATTATCAATACCATAGTATAACTGTCGAATCATTGGAGTCAAACCAAATATAAACTCAATCAATTCATAACCGTAAAAGTTAGAGACAAGAAGATGTTAACGGACTCAATAGCGTTAATGTACTTTGGAAAGTCTAAAATTGGTGTAAGTATCCATTGATTGAAAAATAGTTATACAATTATGTATATTTTTCTCCCGAAATTAATTTCCAGTATATAACAACCTGATTAACAAAGCATAAATATACAAGGTCTCTAAGCATTAGAATTATGTATTCTTAGTTAATACGGTGGTTGACTCGCTCGAAACGTCGAAGTTCTCATTGTATTTTTCAAGTAGTTTTACACAACAGTCAACCGCCGTATTTGCTATACTCTACCCACACTGGCACCGCACGTTCGAGATATAGTTCTTAGTTATACTTTTGTTCTATTCTATATACGTTTTCGCAAACTAGAACAATACTAACTAGGCATGTGAGTTATCCAAGGTTGTGAATTGGGTATAAACAAGCGTTAGCCAAATTTGTCCATTTTGGACAATTATTTTTTCATGTGTATCCTCTTGTATCCTCAGCATTAGCAATCAACTGTGGGCTCAATTTCCATATTAACAACCTGAATTTTAATACAAACTTAAACTTATATAATCCTAACTCTAATCCTAACCCTAATCCTAGCCCTTAATTCTAACCCTAATCCTTGTGACGTAATATCGGGATAGTAATATGGAAAGTCACCCCAATGTGCATGGGCTATGATCAATAATACGATCAATAATGTTTTAAGTTTCGATTGAATTGTCAACTTTTCTGACATAGGGCCTGAACTATATACTGAACAAAATGTAAATGTTTCGCAGTACAGTAACACTTCTAATTCGCAACCGAAATATAACAAGATGTTCTTATTTAGACTCTATTCCTCTTGCTTTTGACACTCAGCTTGGCATCAAGCAAGAAGCATTACCGTTCACAAAATTCCAGCATATCCCCCTGCACGAAGTCGACGAGAGCTGCTGGTAGCCGTGATAACTGCAGCATCGAATCATTTACGCCGTTTCCTGGAAAGATTTTCCCTGCAGACAGACGGATAGGTAAAAATATAATAATAGACTCTATTTACCACCTTTGGCAAAAAAACTATAGTATAAATTCTAATTGAGTTTTATGAAGTTTAACCAAGCAGCTCTCGGTATAAATGATTTTATGCCTCTCCGTGTGTGAAATTGGTGCAAAATGTGGGTTTGAACCTGTTCTCAAATTATATTTATGTTCGGTAGGTAACATGACATGCTGCCAGGGCTGCGAACCAGTAACTCGACCTGTCGCATATGCAATCATAAAAGAAGAACCGATGGTTGTTGGATGTAGGGAAAATAAAGACATTCAAAACACAGATGGTTTTTACAGGCCACACCCCAAGTTTGTAGTGGCAAGATGTAAAACCACCCACATGGCAAGAACGAAAAAGCTAACGGCAGAACTTGTGGAAGACAAAGCAAAGGGTATTCTTAAAGCGAATTTCGTCGAAGTTGTAATAGATTGTGTATAAATTTCATTTTTTTACATGTAAATTACTTTACAAAACTAATTATTGGTCATATATATGTCCTTTATCTAAACTTGCATGTGGATTATTTAAATATTAGAAAATTTGCAACAGAAAATAAGCTTTGTATTAATATAATATCATATAATAATATAAATATGTTGTAATAGTATTTATTTGATATATATAATATAAATATTTTTGGAATTTTCAAACCAGAAACTGACGTAAATGATAACTTATCTTATAAGAATATATTATAAATTAAAGATTAATATTTAATTATTATGGTATTAATAGAATAAAACTAAGGGGATTCTAATAAAGAATGAACTTATCTTCCTTTGCAAAATCCCAAACTGGCATAACATTGCAATAACAGCTATAGCCCATTACTTTGTTTAGGTTTTCCGGCTATCTGTCATTATAATATAGGTATTGTCGCAATTATAATCACAATGTGAATGGGAAACAATTTATTGTTGTATAATCAAAATTTATCTGCCTGCAAATCACAAACACGCCTAAACAAAACGAATATACACTTTTGCGTGGTTTAATATTATTTTAGATTGTTTCCCCTTTACACTTGGGCTTTAATATATTTAAAAAAATCAAAGAAAGATTTAGGAATTCTAATGTAAATTCAATTAAATTTGCCTTCCGGGTGAGGAAGTTATAATATTTAGTTTAATATCGATGCATACAAAACAACTTTATGGGTGTACATTTCTTAGTCAAATAACATCAAAATGTTTCAAAATATAACAATTACTGTAACATATGTCACAATTTCATACAAGCCAATAAAAAGCGCTAAAAATAACCCTTACGATGTTACAATACCAAATATGAATTTTTCATGCGCTATAAGCTAAGACAGATATTTCGTCCTCCAAACGCAATAAGTAGCGAAACGTCACTATATACAGTTTGCGGAAATACAAAACAAAGAAGTTTAGGCGCCGACGAGGGGGGAAATTTGAGTAATGCATTCGAAAATAACATCAGGGCAGGCATATATATATAAGTCCCTCAAATCATCAGTATCACAGTAACAGTAACGGCTCAAGAACAAAGTTTGGATATTATATATACAGCTATAGAGTAAAGAAAAGAAAAATGAAAGACGCGAGATTTATGTTAAACGTACGTAAATGTATAATGAATGTAAGTATTACTATTAATTGCTTTAATTATAAATCAGTCTAATACCAATTAATCTATCATCAATTCAATACATTGACTGATATTAATCCCTGGGATTTAGCAATTTATTTACCAGTACGTTTAAATAAAGGTTTTTATTATTTATTATAACCGGGAGACCTATTGCTATGCTCAGTAGTTTTATAAGCCCTTCAATCGTTGTTATATTAACTCGTACAGTAAAATCCCGGATATAAACGAACCGCGGTGGATTAAGAACCACAATCCTGAAATTTTGGCAATTAATCACCTAAAATACAGTAACCACTTCAGGGTAACAAATAGACTGGTTCTTTAAATAATGTTAACTTTTGTACGTTAACCAAAGCGGAAAGCCAGTTCTAAGACTAAGGGCCGTAAAACAAACAGTCACATACCCATATAGTAATACCATATTCTAGTGCATGCGTTTCCAAAAACATACTCTCTTGTTAAGTAATTGATGAGGAGAAATTATAGCAACAATCACTGTAAACACTGGTATATTGACTAGATAACAATTTAAAGCACTAAACCAGATGCAGTTGTTTTTGAAGTAGAGATTAGAACATGACTCTGCCTGATTTCACGCCTGATCAAACCATGTATTTTTGTATTTTATGCTGATATATCTTTTGTTGAATTTTGCATTTGATTTATATAACTTGTTTTATGATAAAGAAAATTAACTTTATGAAAAATAATTTTTAGAATGCTTGAAATGTCCTTATAAAAAATTATTTCCACTTTATCTCAAGTACAAAGGTTAATCTATATATTGAAACGAAAGAGCCTGTTTGTCAGCTGAAGTGGTGCCCTTATTTTAGTTGTTTAATTGACTATAAGCTAGCTAAACTGCTTTTACTTACGATTTTGGAAAATAGAATCGCCTCAGAACTTGCTTTTCACTTTAATAAAGTACAAAAGTTATTTGCCTATTTTCTCAACCTGAAGTGGTGTTTCTATCTTAAATGCTTAATTGACTATAGGTTAAAATTATTTTTACTGTATTTTGGAAAATGCACTCAGGACCAAGAACTTTTCCAAGAACTTTTCAATAATTCTTCTTTCTTCATGCAGGTGTTGGTATTACTTGTCATGGTGTCATGCTCTAAGTCAACGCAGAAAGGACTTCGTGGTAGAGGCGATCGTAATTGCGTTAAGAGCTACACTATTAGGGACGATATTTTCCCAAAGATGGCCAACCCAGAAATCAAATGTAACGACAATTGTACGAATGTAACAAAAGAAGTCCAATATGCAGTTATAGTGAAAACGATGGTTGTTGTGGGTTGCAGAAAAACACCAATTACTATGTATAACAGTATAATATCTGGGGATCCTAACACTGGGGAAGTTCGCCGCGTCTGTAAAAAAGGTTTTAAAACATTCAAGACGACTGTGACAGTTTTAAAACAGCATGGAAATACATTGGTAGCAACAGAGAAAGAAGTTTTAATAGCTTGCGAGAAAGACTGATAGTAAATATTGAAAGTAAAGGCGAATTTTTTAGCAAAAAAATATATTGAAAAACTATTATTTATATTTAATATATCTGTATATATAAAATATTTAATACTAACTTAATAAAATCAATGTAATAATGTACAGTCTTTAAACATAACATAATAGAAACGCACCGCAAGTTGAAATGGAATTGAATTGCATGCAATATTATCAGTAAAAAACCCGACATGCATATACTTAATTTATAGAAAAAACTTTCAATATCAATGTCATACCACTGTAAAATATTCTCAGGCAAAGCCAAAATTGTATTTTATAACGATTTCAATAAATATTCTTTAGCTTTTATGACTATGTAAGTATTACCGCTATAAATTAAGCATGATGTTGCTGCATGACGCACAAATGCTGCAACAACATCGTGGTTGATAATTTCCTTGTATATGCTGTTTTCCACTGCATGCATGCACCCTTATCGTACCGAAACGTATCGTAATCCTTTGTTTCCTGAGCACTCGGGTAGAACTAATGACTTCGACACGAAGGAAAATGTTGCGGTGCCTTCAAAATCACAACATATAATCGGTCATACCTTCTTAAATACTGCATGTTCCGCCAAGTGTATAGCTATTTAACTCAGGACTCTCTTATCGAAATATCAGTCTGGTTTTCGCCCAAAACATTCTACACTGTCGGCACTTATACAAATCTGTGATGATTGGCTAAGTAAAATGGATGAAGGAAAAATAAACTGCGTTGTTTTTCTAGATATACAGAAAGCTTTCGATTCAATAAATCATAAAATATTGTTACAGAAAATGAATGAGAATTTCGGTATTTCTGGTAATGAATTGAAATGGTTTGAATCATATTTAAATAACAGAGAGCAACAGTGTATTGTTAATGGGCAGATATCATCTCCAAAAAGGATATGTGGAGTTCCCCAAGGCCCAAGGTTCTATCTTAGGCCCATTACTCTTCCTTTTATTTATAAATGATATGCCTGAATGCCTTGATAATACGACGCCCTCTCTATATGCAGAAGATACTGAAATTTGTGCATCATCTGATGATAGTACCGAACGTACTTGTCTCCAAATTAAATCAAGATCTTAAAAATGTAAGTAATTGGATGGGTAAAAATAAACTTCAAATTCATCCCACCAAGTCTAAACATATGTTTGTGGGATCTTCTCATATTAAAAATAAGATTTGTAACCAACCTATCTTAATTAATGATGTACCTGTTCCCAGAGTTACTATAAATGCCTGGGAGTTGATTTGGATGAAAAGCTAAGTTGAGATAATCATATTGAAATGATTTGCAAAAAAGTCAGTGCTGGAATTGCAGTTATTAGATGGGTAAAACCTTTTGTGCCGCCTGAAACTTTTCAGGTTATATATAATGCTCTAGTGCAACCATACTTTGATTGTGAACTGTGGGAAAGGGCTTAAAGAAAAGTTACAAAAATATCATTCTCGTGCAGCTAGAGTAATTACAGGAGAAAATTATGATATTCGGACGGCTGACGTGTTCGAAACCCTCGCTTGGGAAACCTTAGACGTGAGGAAAGATTACTTGAAATCGGTTTAAAAATTAATAATTAAAAAATTAGTAATTGTCCTATTTCATACAATCTTCGAAATAGGGGCACAGATTTAGTGCTACCAATGCCTAAGACTGAATTTATGAAGAGAAGTTTTAAATATAATGGTGCCTTTATTTGGAATACTTTACCTAAGATGCCAATAATAAAATTGAAATAAAATTGTATCTATGTGTGTGTGTGTGTGTGTGTGTGTGTGTGTGTGTGTGCGTGTGCGTGTGCGTGTGCGTGTGCGTGTGCGTGCGTGTTTGTATGTATGTATGTGTGAAGTTCATTCAAACATATTCGAACTCGTCATACTTTGCAAATTGTTAGGTATGTTAGTGTTTACGTAAATTTGCACATTTTGTTGTCCAAATTTGTTGTGATCACTGCACGATAATATAAAATTCATTTAGCCGCACACATAGCATGAAATCAGCCTGATAAACCATAACAAATCAAATATATTTGTAATGCTTGGAGCATTCGAATGCTTGGAAGCCAACGCAAACGCTGTATAACGCCAACGGTGTAAAATTTACACTGGTCCGAAGGGGTCAGTGGTTTAAAATGCCCGTGTCTGTTTTCTTCGTCGTCATATTTTTTTTGGGTGTCGCAAACTTGCACTTCCACAGGACACCCGTATACCTTCACCGATAATTGAAAAATTAAACGAGACTTACCTGTCAGGTGAAGTTTGATTGTGATTCAGCGAATCATCGGTGAGTCATGTGAGAGAGCGCGCGAACCACATGGATCAGTTTTAGGGATGGGGTGGGCATATGACTCCTATAGCTCCAGACCAATGATTCGCAGAATCACAATCAAACTTCACCTTACAGGTAAGTGTCGTTTAATTTTTCAATTCTGCTTTATCATTGGTCACTGTCGCTAAACGGAGTCACGTGAGATTTTAAAGAAGTACGAGTGCGAAGGGAGTAAAGCAATAAACAATAGAATTGGTAATTAACTCCCATGTTATTTAAAAACATAACATAATTATTAACATAACATAAATTTACAGATTTAACTGTCTCTGCATTTTCGCATGCAGTGGCTGTTGCCAAAATGATCCTTAGTAATAATAGGTTTGTTATAACATTTTACAAATGTTGACTCTTGAGTCCAACCTGCACGTTCCATGATATTGTCAATGGCAACATCCACATGCAGCTTTAGCAGCTGATGTAGAAGCGGAGCGAGTGATACCTGCACGTTTCAGGACTTTTTTCATCTACTTATGGTGTCTGCAGACACTGCTTTGTACGGCTTTTGGTAACTAATCAATAACTTAGATTGTTCCCCCCGCAATGGTTTCGTTCGCTCGATGTAACAGTGTAAATGCTGTACAATACATAGAGTAGTGTCTGGTTTAAACGCTAGAAGCTTAATAGGTGTTAGATGATGACCCACTCTGGACGTTTTCAACAAAGTATAAATAGTAAAGGTACATTTATCTGACTTTAGCTGCATATAGTTTATATCCAGCGCATGCAATGTTTGGCGACTTTGGCGTCGTTGTCCTGATAATAATACTAACAGCATAACAACTTTATAGGTTAATACCTTTAAGGTCAGTTCATCTGGTGGTCCAAGGCTTGCTAGATAATTAATCACGATGTTAACATCCCTAGTATATCTATAGGTAGTGAAGTTTCCTTCATGAAACGACACACCAAAGGATGGGTGCCAAATGTTTTGTGTTGGGGCCAAGCCACTACTGCTGATAGAGCACTTCTGGCTGTGTTTATCGCACTATATCCACATCCATCAGAATAAACTCAGTTAAGAAATTTATGCCACCCTCTACAGTTGGTGAAATGCTATCAATTTTCCGGCCACTACAGTACTGTTCCCACTTACGGATGTAAGGGGTTTTGGTGTTGTAATGTCGTGCCATGACTCAAATTCCCCCAAATCTCAGGGTTATCTTTGGGAACAAGCAGGCGATCGCAGTTCGCTGGCCTGTTGTACTTGCCCATTTTTGCCTTAAATTTGGTGTCGTCAGGTTTTTCAGCCCATCTTTTATTTACGATGTCTGCGAGTTTCTCGCTAACTTAAGGCCCTGTATCTTCCATCCATGTGGTTCGCGCGCTCTCTCACATGACTCCGTATAGCGACAGTGACCAATGATGAAGCAGAAATCACGCAACCTCGTCCCTGCTTATTCAAAATGGCCGCCGTTTAAGAGCGGCCATATATCTGAATTAAGAACTACACAATGTTCGGCCAATAGGCCAGGTAAATACCAAAGATGGCGGCAATTGACGTCAAACTCATGAAGGTCATAAACAGTTTTCATACCATTTTTTCTAGCTAATTCCAGTTTATACTAACAGATCCGCATCGCTAATCAAGTTATTAGTTCATAAAATCATGATGTTATTGTTTATCGGAGTAAAAACACAAAATTTCGACACACTCCTTGCCGGCTTGTACCAAACCATGCGGTCGAAAACAATAGAAGGTTGGCACTGGACGTCAATTTCCGCCATCTTTGGCTTCACTTTTTGGACATAAGTTCTCACTCGAATATATATATAGAGCTCACTGGCGATACCCATATATATCTGGAGTAAGAATCCTACAAAACGGGCCATTAGGCCGGCGAAGCCAAAGAAAGCGGCAGCAATTGACGTCCAAAACCGCGAAGGTCATAAACAGTTTTTCTATACCCATTTAGCTAATTCCAATTCCGGTTTAGCTCAGGATCGCATCAAGTAATCGGGTTATTAGTTCATAAAATCATGATGTTATTGTTTACACTGAGCAAAACAATAAAAATCTCGGCACACCCCTGCCGGCTTGGTGTGCAAACCGCAAGTAATGAAACAACAGAGTGATTGGCGCACTGACGCTAATTTCGCCATCTTTGGCTTCACTTTTTGGACATAAGTTCTCACTCCAGATATATATATATAGAGCTCACTGGCGATACCCTGTATATATAAGGGCATTTTTAGGCTGTTTTCTAATTAAACAACATAGCGTACATTAAATGTTCATTATAGACTCCTTTGCATATTCAATAGCATGCATGTTATTGTTGGTAAAATCGCTGGAAATTATGGCGATAACTCGGCCTTGGATTCGGTTTGAACTTTGTCCTTGGCTTCGAGGTAAACAACTATGACAAGGTTTGACATTCTTATATTAATTTCACATCTTTTTGTTGTATTTAATTGTTCTCAAAAACGTGACGATGCAAAAATTATTATATGCAATTGGTTGAAGTATTGTCAAATTTTGTCTTGAATATTCATCTGTTGAAGGCTACAGGTCGTGAATTTAACGCTTACCCTACGTGAACAGACACAATTCCGCTTCGATTCCAGTTTCTTTGCAATAACGCCCCAGAGTAGCAAATTAACATGTGTAAATGAAAACAATTTTCGTTTTCGATGAAACCTAATTGCTGTCACGGAGTTTAGCTTGTATAGTATAGTGGTGAAAACAATATTTTACACATGAGGAAGCTTACTTTCTATTTCACAACTAGGAGTCAAACATTAAGCAGCAATTGCGTTGTTTAGTACTATTAGTCGCTGGAAGAGAGCGACACAGAGATACATCCTGGGCAATCACAGATATTTTCGTTAGCCATAAAACAACTTGATACGACTGGACTATATATAATTCAGTGCTTTATACCAGAAAATGTTTGGCAATATTGGTCGCTGGGCATTCCCAGCATCTTTAAAATCGCTCTATTGTATTGCTTGGATGTCAGATGTCGGAATGTTTCGTTTAGCTTACTACTTGTGTGATCAAATTTGTACAACCGAGCATAGGCCGCGGAAGCATCCCAAAAGTAGGGGGCACCGCCAAAAAGGGGCACCCATTAGTGGCATACCTTGCATGTCATTTTTAGTGGGTCAAAATGATCCTTACTGTACAATGCAAAGAACAAGTATTGTTGGAGGGATCCGGTGGAATTCCCCCGAGAAAAATCTGGATTTCTAAGGACTCTGCAACACCATTTCATGCATTCTGAGGCAAGTTTTTACATAATCTAAAAGTTATAAGTAGATGGATTTTACCAATTTATTGGAAGAGAGCAGTTTTAAACCACTTTCATTTCAGAAAACGGACACTTTTCCTTTTAAAAAAAAAGTAGGAGGGCACCGGCCCCCAGTGCCCTCCTCCCCGGTTCCGCGGCCCCTGCAACCGAGGACGCGCAATGGCTCTGATATAGGTGCTCCCACACAGAAAGTAATAAAGTTTAAAATAGATTTAAGCATAAGAAAGTAAAGTTTAAAATAGATTTAAGCATCGGTTAGATAGATGATAGATAGATAGTTTAATA
Source organism: Trachythela sp. YZ-2020 (assembly GCA_016169945.1). Taxonomy (NCBI): domain Eukaryota; kingdom Metazoa; phylum Cnidaria; class Anthozoa; order Malacalcyonacea; family Clavulariidae; genus Trachythela; species Trachythela sp. YZ-2020. The sequence continues at coordinate 3,644 of JADLSH010000230.1, read as the reverse complement.
GATTTTTACATGGCAGCCTAATTGGCTGAATTGCGTAAAATTAACAAAACTTACATATTACAAACAAATTAAAAACAACACATGCACAATTACATATTACTGAATGTAATAATATTACATATTATATGATATCAGCGCAAATTCTGATGTGTCCCCCACCACACCACCGCTAAAATAGAGATCAACCAAGGTTGACAGCACAACTAAAAATAGGTACGCAAAGCGTACATGTATCTGCGCATGTGTATTTGCATAATTGTATAGTTTAATAGCGTAATTGAAGAGTTGTAACTTTCCCCGTCTCTCCTCCGTAGAGGCTTTTAAAGGAATATATTCAATGAATATATTTCGAAGAGGTCTATAAGTGTATGATCTTTTGTATTGCTTCTAAAACAACTGTGCATAAAGGGATGAAGGCCTATAGGCTATAGGCCATGGGAGCAACCAAAGCAGTTATTAAAACCATTGTGAAACCTTCAGATTCTAGTCTTGTATACTTGGGAATAAACTTTGTAACTTTTAACTCTATGTTGTGACATGTTATAACATAAAACATGTTATAACATATATAACAAAATATCATGTTATATCTACGTTATAACAGCAGGGCCGGCAAGAGGGCATATATTTGCCCCAGGCCCCCAGATGCAGGGCCCCAAATAGAAATGAAGTGAAGTATGCTGTATGCAATATATATATTGCTGTCAAATAATCTCCCAATAAATTTCAAACTTGGGGGAGGGGGGATGCCCCTGGGCCCTCCTAAAGTATTTTAGTACTGAATATCGACTAATAATTATATTTAAACATTTAAGACTACATGAACATGATGTAACCCAGGAGTAACGATGTAACATGTCTCTAATGTTATTGTAAATATTATTCATGTAATCTTCAATAGGGGAAGAGCCACTTTGTGGATCTTATTGAATAAATCATTATTATTATTATTATTATTATTATTATTACATGACCTCAAAAGTTTTTGACCCAAAAACTTGTGCGGCCCGGGATAATAGCACTATTTACATTTTATGCAATTTTACACACCACTTATAAATATTACATACCCTAGTCACAACATTTTGGGAAACAAAACCTGTGGGCCTGTGCCTATATCTTTATACCAATCAAATATCAAAATTGACCACGGAAATGTCAAATAAAGACCATGCACTATTGTCGATTTGACCCAAATAGTGTTGAGAATAGAAATGGCATGATTTTAATACTTTTTTAAGCGAACTTCATCTAAATAAACGTTCGAATAATGCAGAATATTCGTACAATATTTAAAAAGGCTCACCTAGCATGTTTCCTTGTTCAAATGACATTGATATATAGCAGGTCAAGTCAAGTCAATCTGTTTTGTAAATCGGCAAATCATTTCCAGTTTTTTCCACAAAGTAAAATGTTTTAAAAACACTTCCATGACTCCCTCAACATTTTCCATATTCAAAATAGTACAGCAAATAAAAATTTCGTTAGTTTGATGTATAATTTTCTACGTAACATTCAAAACATGCTCATGTTTACAATGTTCGCCCTTCAGTAGTCCGCCATCTTGAAATAATCATTATCATTCCAGTTATACATAGAGATCAAAGAGTAGCAATATAATTACGTCATTTTAAGATACCTGTCGCTGATTGGCTGCAAGCTAACAGCTAACAGCAAACAGCTAACAGCACGATGGCAATATATCTGCATTCGCAGATACAAAAACCCAAAAACATGCATAAAAGCAAAAGGTTAACGCGAGGCAGCGGCAATGGTGGTGGAAGTCATATCAGAACCCCACCCATATCCTTTTAAACTACTCCTTTGACATAGAAACGACAAAAGTGTTCCTAAAACGATTTGTTCGTGTGGTCGGACAGTCAAAAGGTTGCAAAAGATTAACAATATCACAAGCAGGGACGTTAGCACGCTTGAGCAAGATCAAGAAATACAAACGTTTATTCGCTTTCTTGATTACTTCGTTAACATGGTCAACCCATTGGAGTGAACTGGATTACATCCAATATCTTAGAATCTACATATCTAGCCCTTACATAGTCCCAGCGACTTAACGCTCCATGGAGTCTTGCCGTGGTTTGAATTACCTTTTAACAATTTTAACAACGCTGTTTCCGGGCGTGGGCGTCGCTAATATCGAAACATTCTCTCTGCATAAATTATTACACTAGCACGTTCCCATTTTTGAAATAAACCAATGAAAAGCAATGTATCAGACTGAAGGGAAATATCAATTTGCTAGAAGCAATAAATGCTCCACACTTTCAGAAAGTACTAGTTACAAAATAATGCATAGCATATGAGTTACAGTTAACTACGTTACAATATTTGTAACAAACCAATGAAAAACCTTAAATATAACAATATAGATGTATCAGACTGCATGAAGATAGATATTAATTTACTAGAAGCAATAAATGTTCCAACTTTGGAAAGTAGTATATTTAGCCCACGCGTTACAGTAACATGTTAAAATATTTGTAACAAACCAACGAAACTCCTTAATATATCAGTTTCTTAGAAGCAGTGTTTCAACTTCCGACTCTACTATATAGTTACAGTCCTCACATGCACGTGATTGTTTGCGGAAATTTAAAGCGATACAGGTGGACTTTACCAAAAGTTTAAGTTACTGTAATGTTATTAAAAATAACTTGTTAGCTACATAATTATATAAATGACTATAGAAAGCCCTAGCTTATCATTATCAATACCATAGTATAACTGTCGAATCATTGGAGTCAAACCAAATATAAACTCAATCAATTCATAACCGTAAAAGTTAGAGACAAGAAGATGTTAACGGACTCAATAGCATTAATGTACTGTGGAAAGTCTAAAATTGGTGTAAGTATACATTGATTGAAAAATAGTTATACAATTATGTATATTTTTCTCCCGAAATTAATTTCCAGTATATAACAACCTGATTAACAAAGCATAAATATATAAGGTCTCTAAGCATTAGAATTATGTATTCTTAGTTAATACGGTGGTTGACTCGCTCGAAACGTCGAAGTTCTCATTGTATTTTTCAAGTAGTTTTACACAACAGTCAACCGCCGTATTTGCTATACTCTACCCACACTGGCACCGCACGTTCGAGATATAGTTCTTAGTTATACTTTTGTTCTATTCTATATACGTTTTCGCAAACTAGAACAATACTAACTAGGCATGTGAGTTATCCAAGGTTGTGAATTGGGTATAAACAAGCGTTAGCCAAATTTGTCCATTTTGGACAATTATTTTTTCATGTGTATCCTCTTGTATCCTCAGCATTAGCAATCAACTGTGGGCTCCATTTCCATATTAACAACCTGAATTTTAATACAAACTTAAACTTATATAATCCTAACTCTAATCCTAACCTAATCCTAGCCCTTAATTCTAACCCTAATCATTGTGACGTAATATCGGGATAGTAATATGGAAATCACCCCAATGTGCATGGGCTATGATCAATAATACGATCAATAATGTTTTAAGTTTCAATTGAATTGTCAACTTTTCTGACATAGGGCCTGAACTATATACTGAACAAAATGTAAATGTTTCGCAGTACAGTAACAGTTCTAATTCGCAACCGAAATATAACAAGATGTTCTTATTTAGACTCTATTCCT